>CAIGQW010000298.1:415240-448461 GCA_903798125.1 Danio choprae | reverse complement strand
AAGAGAGAGAGAGAGAGAGATGTATATACTCTGTATTTATATATATATACTTATATATTGTTATATAGACAAGTTTAAATGAAGTTTAAACTTTAAATGAAAATGTGTGTGAATTTAGCTTGTTTCTCTTTTGTATGCCACCTTCAATTCCTCTGTCAGTTTCTCTTTCTTTTCCTTAAGTTTGTCCACAGCTTTCTCATCCCAGCGCCGAGCCTTGGCTTTTAGGTCACTAGCTCCTCCAGAGATCACACCTGACTTTTGGAAGAGAGTGCCATCCAAGGCCACAGTCTGTAAAGGGGAAAGACAGAATTGTAAATGAATATGATATCTTATGATATGAGCTTTACATACAATATTTACTACAAATTTAAACCTTATGGCGGTATGGCCCTCCAAAGGCAATTCTACGAGCGTCCTCCACATTTTCACACACTAAAGCATTCCCACAGGCATACTGAAGGGCTTTCTTTATGTGTGGGGGCTCGTAGCGGATCACATCAATCACCAGCTTTGCCCCCCGAAGCTCTCTCAGTTTCTCATCTGTGGGTTTCACCTGGAGAAAGAGAAGCAATGAAATAAATGTTACTGGCTGCTCAAAGCTGTACAGTCTCCTGGATGGAAAACCCAATCGCAACTCATGAATTGTTCATGTAATCTGTCTGTACCTCCAAATAGTCAAGGGGTAAAAAGGTCTCAGGTTCTCCTCTTTGCTCTTTAATGTACTGGATGCAATCTCTGCCGGTTTTCTCAGAGTCCACAATGATGGCGTCCATGTTTTTTCCCAAAACTTTGGTCACAGCAATCTGGTATTTCTTCTGGGTTGGCTGGCATAAGTCGATTAGTCTGCCATACTGTTTAGACAAAGATATAATTATGAATTCTTTAGTAACTACTCTTACTAATGGAGTTCTGCAAGGAACTGTACTGGACCCCTTTTTGTTCTTACAGATAAATGACATTTGTGATAGAAACTTGTTTTTTTTATTTGCTGATGATTCTGCTTTGCTGGTTTCTGATAAGAATGTTGTTAGAAGACATTAGGTGAGAAGCTCTATAAAACACTGTCTGTAAATAAAGTCTTATTGTGTTTAGGCAAAACCGAATCTACTATTTGGGTCAAAGTAAACTGAATAATGTCTAAGATGTCTATCAAGTTTGGTGATTGTGCAAAATCTAACAGAACAACTATTACTCTGACCAATTTTTTACCCCTATTTTGCTTTTTCACTTAAAGCTGACACTACAAACAGTTCAGTAATAACAAAGACACACTCAGACCTCATGAATCAGACCTTGTACCTCAACAATGGTAACAATTAAAATGTTTCATGCCGCAATGCATGCTGGGTGTGGCACAGTACAAAACATTATTATGGAATATAATGGTCTTAAAGTTTTCTTTTTTTGCGTTTGATTCTGCTGTTGTTTATGTTTAGACTTTACTTGTCACTGTTGTTGAGGTTCATACGCTTATTCTCGATGCAAAGTGTATTTGTCTAAGATATTCTTAAAAACTTCCAGAATTCAATGCCACATACAAGCATGTTATGTTACGTTTAACAATAGATTAAACATTGGATAACAGTGATGAATTATATTATATTAAAACAGGTTCTGCCTCACTAAAAACAATATTACCATCACCAGATCTTATTAAGTTTTTTGGCTTGCTAGCCATATCAAAAGAGCTTTTTAAACAAAGTTCTTAAAAATTGCAGCAGCCAAAATAAATGAATGTTACAAATGAAAGGGTTAAGAGCCCAACTTAAGCAAACTCTATTCTCCATGATGGTGACTTAAAATGTTAACCTTTATCTCAAGAAGAACTTTAGTAGATGTTATACAAAAATAAACGTTTTAGTAATAAGTGTAGCTGGTGATGCTGTTTGTGGAGCTGTTTAATCATTTGCTGATAATTTTAATGATTTAATCATTTGTTGTACTTCAGGTTATTTCATTACAAAGCTGTGACTGAAGTTGGGTTTTTTGTATGTTCTGTTCTTGGTTTTTACCTTCAGGATTTCATCATTTGTTCTTCGCTAATCCTCAATTATCATTTAATTAGTCATTTAATTAATTCATTTACTTCAGCTTTGCTCCATGTTTCCTGAACACTCAGTAGTGTTGACACTTGTGTACAATTAAAACATGCTCTTATTTGAGCTTATTTGCTCTGGGGTTTAAAGGGTTAAAGGTGTGAAACATAAAAACACGGTGTAAAATGTATTTTAATAGTAATATAATGTTCCTTTATACTATGGAAATAGACTGTAAAAAACTGTAAATTGCTGGCAACCCAGCTGCCAGTAGTTTACCGTAAAATCAAGGAAAAAAATGTATTTTTCTGTAAAGCCTGAAGCAAATTTGTTCTGTGTGTCACCCTTGTGGAGGAGAGTAGAGACAGTGTTTGAGTCAATGGTGAACAATGAAACACTGATGTTATGCTGCATGTTTCTTTATTTAAAGACAGTAGCTGTTTAGGTGTTGATGCAGTAAGAATCTCTCTGTGTTAATTCCAGCTTTACATGTATGTGTGCTGCTGTGAAATTTAAGACATTTGGGTTAAACAGAACTTTTCGAATGACCTTAAATAAGTTATCATTATAAAAATGCTTATAAGCACATTACTTCATAAACTCATACTGCAGTTGGCCAATTTGAGGCAGTCACTTTCAGTGAACAAAATGAGTTCACTTGAGTATTGAGTATATCAATGTAGTCCATGTATTTTTACAGCAACATACTGTAAAATAGCAGTACATTGCTGGTAACTGCAGCTGCCAGCATTTTACTCTTAATTTACAGAGCAACAGTTAGATACTGTTAATTTAACAGTAACTTGCTGGCAACCATGCTGCCAGTTACTTAATGTTTTTTAACGGGACAATTTTTTTTTTTTTATAATTATTTTTTAGGGGGGTTTTCACCTTTTATTGGGATAGGATAGTGGAGGACAGACAGGAAAGCATTGGGAGCAGAGAGAGGGGGAGGATCGGCATAGGATCTCGAGCCGGGAATCGAACTCAGGTCGCCATGAGCACCATGGTGCTATATGTCGGCACACTTAACCACTAGGCTATTGGCGCCGTTAACGGGACAATTTTTAACAGTGCAGTTAAGCAATCACAACAAACTAGGCTATTTGACCAATCAGAGCAGAGTATGCTTTGAAGAAAAAGGGATTTTGATACAACGAATCAATGAACCAACCATCTTAAGTACTCTGTGAAAATATTACGAGATGCTATGATGATTCATAGATTGTATACTATGAATAATTTAAGTGTTTTGTATATGTTTTGTTTTTCTTACCTTACCTTCATGTACACATATTCTAGCATAATATGAGCACTTTGAATTGGATTTGCTTGCAGAAAAAACAAACAAACAGTGAAAGCTCTCTGTGGGAGATTTACTAGCTTAACTTGAATATTTAAATTGAAAACACTCAGGAACTCACCACTGAGCCGGGGTAGAGCCGTTTAATGCTCTCCATAATTTCAGCTTTGCGCTGCTGACGGCTGTTTTCCTGCCTGTCAATGCGAGCATCTCCAAGTTGCTCCATCACCTGTAAATACAATCACCACAGCCATGAAAATAAAATCTTGGTGAAGTTATGTACCTAAGAACATAAGTTAATGTGTGTTTTATTACTTGGTTTAACTCCATGTTTATCTCATCAATCCTTCTTTTGGCCAGCTCCACTTCCTCAGTCAATTCCTCTTCCATACGCCTCTGTTCATCCAGAGACTGCCTGGTGGAAAAAAAGGGTAAAAAGTTAAACAGTGGGTATTAATTAAAGTTTTTCATGCCATGAAGCTGAATGGAGAAATAAAAGAAATGTAAATCACAAAGTCACAAGCAGCTGTGCTTTACAGTTAGGTATGATGCATGAAATAAGCACGTGTATTAATAAAATTAAATGTAGTAATATTTATTTATTACATCAAAATATCGATAATGAAAACAGTTGTGCTGCTTAATATTTATGTAGATTTTTTTCAGGATTCTTTGATTAATAGAAATTTCAAAAGAACCTAAATTACTAGAAAGTTTTTATCATCACTTTTGGTCTTCATTGTTACTTTTTAATGTATACTTGCTGAATAAAATATTTGTTTAATTATTTTTCTTGTATTAGGCTATATTATATGTTGTCTTTTTTCTATATATTATGTAAATATACAGATGGCCAAAAATGAACTACTCTTATATCAAGTAAACCTTGTTGAACTTTTTAAAGGATTGAAATTATAATTTTTTTAATGATCACTTGAAATACCTGCTGGTTGCAATATAGTCCTCCAGCTTTTCAATACGCTTTTGGTTTTCTTCAATCTCTCGGATCTTCTGCTTTATTTTGGCCTGTAATTCAATCAAAAACAAAACATTATAAATCAGCAATTCAAAGGCACAAGCAAAAATCATTATTAATCATTTCTCACTTCACCTCTGTCTCAATTTTCTTCCTCTCCTCCAGATCTAGTCTGTCCTGGTCAGCCTTTTGGTCCCTGTTAAACTTCTCCAGCTCCTGTGCCAATGTAGCTGCCCGCTTACTAGCCTCCTCCTTCAGCCTGTGATACTGTTTTACCTGAGATAACAGTATAAGTGTAAAATGAAAGCTGTATTCCTCATTTTTCATGTAGTACATCAGGCAGTTGACATTGACTGACCTGGTTCTCTTCCAGTGTCAGATCTTGACCTTGACTCTGTGCCTCTTCTTCCATTCGCTCCTCAAACTCCTGTCTTGACATCTCCACAGCCCCCTGCTCACGGTCCAGTTCCTCGATGTCCGCCTTACGCTTCTTGTACATCTTCTGGGCATTCTGCAAGGACTTTCGAGCCACCTCCAGCTTCTTAATTTTATGGGCCGTGTTCTCCTTGGCCTTGATATACTGTGGCCGTTTCTGATTCAGCTCAGCATCTTTCTCTCTAGAGGAGGTTAAATAAGTATTTCTTTAGCAAACTGTAACAATCATGTTTAATGTGATGTAACTCTTATTTAACAGATAACTAAAACTGATGGGATATTTTGGTAGTAATTGTTACAAATGGAGTTCCGCAAGGAAATGTCCTAGGCCCCTTTTTGTTCTAATTCTACATACATGATATGCAACCTATTTGTGATTGTAATTAGTTTTTATATGCTGATGATTTTGCTATGCTGAATTCAGGTAATGAAGTTGGTAGGATACAAGTGAAATTAGGTAAGATTTGGTTTAGGTGAGATTGTTTTGGTCTAAAAATAACCTGAATGAGTGTCTAAGATGTCTATAAAAGTTGGTAATTGTGTAAGATCGATCAATAATAATTTTATGCTCTAAATGATAACATTTTTATTTCAGATTTTAAAGAAATGTCAGTAGTTTGCTACAAAACAAATATTTAGTTTTACACACATAACTATACATTGTAAATGCAATTGGTCAAAATAAAAATAAGATGGCATGTTTTCAGTGTCATGATTATATTAGTTTTTACACAATATCAATGTTTTAAATTCCCAAGAAGAGTTTAGAAAATCAGCATTTGTGTGTATATGTGTGTTATTTCCAATTGTAGAAAATCACCCACTTTATCTCCTTCTCCACATTCTGCTGATCTCTCATCATTCTTCCAAGCTCTTTCTTCTTTTCCTTGAGCTCTTCCTCCACATGATCCATCTTCTTTCTGTCTTTATCAATCTCACGGTTGCGTTGAGACAACTCTCGGTTCAGCTTCTCGATCTCCGCCTCATTATGGTAGAGTTTAAAGAGCTGTAGCTGAACATGAGCCCTGACAACCTCATCCTTCAGTCTCTGGTACCTCTCGGCCTGAACAAAGAACAAATGTTTAAACAATAATGCATTAATTCTGTAATAATAACTGCCAGAAAGTATCTGACCTCCTCTTTTTCCTGCTTGGCTTCTTTGCGCTCAGCTGCAATGTTCTTCTTACGATGATAGCTGAACTGTGTGTCTTCTTCTGCCTTCACCATCTCTTTCTTTCTGCGGTCATATTCCTGGGCCAGTTCACCAGAACGAGAGATTTCCTCAAACAAAGCCGTCCTCTCTTTAGGATTTTTCATAGCTATAGACTCCACCGCACCCTACACAACAATAAAGACAGACAAAATCTATTACACTGATTTAACAGATGTCATGTTTTCAATAATGTTGTAAACACAGGCAGTCTTGTGCATATATATACCTGGAACACAAGAAAATTTCTGGCCTTTATAAGTATACCCAGTTTCTCCAGTTCCTCACTGTAATCTGAGAGCCCGACCACTTTACTGTTGATTCGGTACTCTGACGAAGAACCTGAAAATACAAATAGTAAGTGTGACAGAATAAAAATGAATCATAGAACTAACAGAGAGCTCAGTAAAATAACATAAGGTTTAAAATTGTAGTGTTTATTAATGTGGGTTCACTGACTAAAAATGAACTTTAACTTTGAAAACTGGACTGACACAATTTCAATTTACTAGAACTTCTATGTTAAGCTGCTTTGACACAATCTACATTTTAAAAGCGCTATAGAAATAAAGATGAATTGAACTGAATTGAATAAGAGTAAGTAATTTAATCATTTTAAGTCTGACATTTACCAATGATGGCCCGTGTGAAACTGCATTCATCCCCATTGTCCTCGCAGTACACCATGCTCACGAAGGCACGGTTTGCTGCTGGTTTTCCCACTGGTGCTCCATGGATGAGATCCTTCAGGGTTTTAACACGTAAGTTACTGGTCTTCTCTGCTAATACAAAACTGATGGCGTCCATCAGGTTAGACTTTCCTAGAGAAAAGTGATTTTGCGATTAGTGTTGGTGGCATACATTTATATAGGACTTTGTGTATTTTTTCTTCACTTAGACTTTGTCTACTTGGTAAATAAATACAACTAATTGAGGGACACAATTAACAACTTTTATTTGAAGATTTTTTTAACAATACATTAGTTAGTCTGAACTAGCAATGAAAAATATTCTTACAGCATTTGTTGAAACATGCATAATAATCAATGGACATTATTAACTTTTTTTTTTTTACCTAACACTGACAAAATATTTATATGTAATAATTTCGCAATGGTTGTTTTAATCACATTTAGTTATAATTTATTAGAATTAATAGCAAAATACATTTTGAATGCACATTTTTAATTAACGTTCATCTTTAACGTTACATTTCCAAGACGTTTTGATGGGACCTACTGTATACAACAGAATGGCAGAAATATGTTGCAATAAAAACCAATCACTGGGGTATAAACGTGATAGACGTTGATAAAAAAGGAAAGGTAATTCATTTATACGCCAAGAAATAGTTATAACGAGATTTATGTTAACACAGCTTTGCACATTAGAGCTGAGCAGCAGCGATGCAGTCACTGCGCTGCATCAGAACATAAGAAAACACTTACCTGACCCATTTGGTCCAATTATTGCTGTAAACTTGTGAAACGGTCCTATTATTTGACGTCCTTTGTAGGATTTGAAATTTTCGATCTCGATTAGTTTTAAATATCCCATGCTGTATAATTTTTCTCAGAGAGGCGTTTTAGATGGGCTGTAGTCTGTGTCGATGAGCTTCTCCAAACGTTGTTTAATTGGAGACAAAAAACGGTCATTGGATGCTTAATACCGTGTTTCAGAGGTTAAGGTAAACCTCTGAAACCATAATATCCCTGTATAATTATGTTATAACGCACTAAAGTTAATGTCCAGACGTGAACACGCCTCCTGTCTAGAGCTAAATCCAGGCAAAATAAAAGTCCTACAGATATGGCGCGCTCCGGCCATTTGGTAGTAAACGCCAATCCAGTCTCTTTTTATGTATCTTGCTAAAATCAGTTAATGCACGTCAATTGTGGTTGAATACGGAATATTAAATAACCACGATAATATAATTACCCAAAATAACCTTTTCTGCATCTTTATCACACAATAAACTATGTAATAATAAAATACATTAAATAATTAAATTACATCAAGTATTACAAAAAGCTAAAAAATAAATAAATAAAACCTATACAAACGTATCAATATCAACCGAAAGAGATAAATCTAGTTAAAGGGAGCTGTTTATGGTACTGAAAATCACTCCAGAACACACACACACACGCGCGCGCGCGTCTAATGTAATGTAATCTAATGTAATCTATATTATTAGCAATATTACAACGTAATTGTTTTGTTTTATTTATTTTATTTTAAATAAAAATATTCATCGGTGTAATTTTGGGTTACCATTAACCGCCTTGAATAAAAATGTACATAAATAAATTGTGTTACTTGATAAATATTAATGCAACTCAACGCGCATGACCGTGAACAGGTTACCATGAGAACGCCAAACTACGCTTCAAACACAACGGAAAGAGAGCTAACACACTGCAACTCGTCAAAAATCAATTAATGTTTTTAGGTTTTATCATTCAATATTTAACTATTGGTTACTTTTTTTTAAATTAGCTAAATTAACGTAATAGCCAAAATTAAGAAGAATAAGTAAGTTATTTATGTACTAATTCAGTCCTCAGAACTGAACTAACGTTAACCACCAGCTTCTACGTGACGCTGAACGGAACACAAAATCTGCAGGGAAATTTACTGATAAAAAACTTTGCATTTACACAGTCATAAAATGTACAAGGTTGATTTACCGGTGGAAGAGTCTATGGGTCATGGGGTGGAGCGGCGTCGGGCCGCAGAGGCTGAGCGCAAAAGCCGAATATTCAACACCAGAACCCGGGTAATTGGCGTGGACCTGCGTGCGCTCCACAAACAGCAGGAGGACAGGCAAGAACGACAGGAAATGGAGAAGCAGAGAGACGTGGCTTATGGTAAGACACATACATAAACTTTCAGGGCTGTGTCTTTTTCATACTACGGCAAAACAATTAAAACGGCCCTAAAACTCTTAGCCATCATAATGGTCTTTGAAATGCACAAAAGATCTGTCCTTTGGTTATTCAGATCTCCTGCGTTTGTCTCTCGATGAAATGGCAATGCAACAGAAAAAGGAAGATGATGAGTTGAGAGGAGAGTTAGCTCGGGACTTAGTACAATTTCGAGCGATACATCAATGTGCTGAAGATAGCCGTGATGCAGACATCAATTATGACCGAAAGGGGGCGCCAACAACCAGTGTTTCTGTTTTGGACTCTGCACTGGGACCCGCCAGCATGCAAGTGTTTTTGGTAAGCATAACCAAGCATGTACTCTGAGTGAGTGTTGATAGGTCAATCGCCATTTTAGGTTAATATTTTAATGGATATGTGAAATAACTATTCAGATCACCTGCTTTTCTTATCTCTGATTTAAAAACTTGCATAATAACTATATTATAAAGTGTTTAAACAAATAGTTCTGTGGTAAATACAGCATGTCACTGCATGACGTTACACAAAAAAATTCATAGGGATTAACCGATTTGGAAAATGTAACTGATACCAATAAACTATGTATAGGCCAATAAATGCAACTACAGAAAACCCTAAGGAAACATCTAGAGCTTTCATTTCCCAAAATAATTTACAAAAGTAATTTCTTTCACAGTGAAAAACTCTCACATTGCCAACATACTGCTTTTTCCGTAGCATTAACGGTCATACTTTATATTATTCATTAATTTTCCTTCGGCTTAGTCCCTTATTTATCAGAGGTCGCCACAAGGGAATGAACCGCCAACTATGAACCGCCAATCAACCGCTGGAATATGTTTTACGCAGTGGATGCCCTTCCAGCCGCAACCCAGTACTGGGAAAAACCCATACACTCTCGCATTCATACACGCACTCATCCAATTCACCTATATCGCATGTCTTTGGACTGCGGGGGAAACCGGAGCACCCGGAGGAAACCCACACAAACACGGGGAGAACATTCAAATTCCACACAGAAATGCCAACTGGCCCAGCCGGGACTCGAACCAGCGACCTTTTTTCTGTGATCAACAGTGCTAATCACTGAGCCACCATGCCGCCCGCTACTTTATATTAAGTGGCCTTAATTACTATGTACTTACATTTAAATTTGGTACAATGCACTTAAATACATGTTTTTACATTGTACTTATATTTAAAATGTTATTTGCTTGTATTTACATATGTTATTATTGTGTATTACACTGTTGACCAATCTCTTATAACACACCTAGCCTTACCTGTATTCCCCCTTAATAGTGTTGTGGAATACAATAAGAACACAATAAGTACGTTGTACTAATCATTTTAATGTAAGTGTCAAGTAGTTAAGGTAACAATATAAAGTGTGCCTGCATCATGTGGAAGGTACCACTCAAAACCACCATGGATTAACCAAAGGAAATAATCCATAATTTATTGACATATATTGTTTGCTTATCAGGCCAAGAACAGTAAGATTAAAAAAAAAGCATTCGTCAGCCTATAAATGGGTGTTTTATTTGTATTTATTTTTATATTCTCACTCAGGGAGAAGGAATTAAAGAGAATGAAAAGAAGAGATCTCAGATGGAGTTGAACGAGAGAAACCTGAGAGCTCAAAAGGAGGAGAGGGAGAAACGAGTAAGGGAAGAGAAAAACAGAGGTAACTCTATCAATTTATACCCCATTTAGCACTGTAATAAAAAAAAAGGAAATACACTATTGCATACACTATAGCAGAGTTGCACTGAGATTCTAGCATGCATATTACTGTATATCTTTGTTTGTGTATGCAGAACTGCTAACCGGCAGGGTCCTGGTGGAAAAAGACCTGAGGGCAGTGCAGCTGAATGCCCTGGAGGAGGAGTGCAAAAGAGAGGCCCGTGTTGCACTCAGCCATTATAACCAAGCTCAGGTATTATCTCACCCCTAAACTAATCTTTTGTTTTTACTAGGTTATTAAACAGTGAAGTTCAATCATTACTTTAAATTTTCAGAATTAACTAAAATTGATCAATTAGTTTCAAAATTATTGATAAATAAGGTGAAATTCTTCTAAATTGTGTTTTTGTCCTGAAACACTGCCGAATATACACATATTTACATATCTACACACACACACAGTTGAAGATAACATTATTAGCCCTCCTGTTTTAATTTAAATTCTTTTTCAAATATTTCACAAGTGCTGTTTTCAAATTTTCAAAACACATTTTCAAATAATAGTTTTTATAACTGATTTTTTTATTTAAAAAATGTATGACAGCCATGATGACAGTATATAATATTTTACTATTTGCAAGATATTAGTGTTTGCTCAAAGTGCAATTTAAAGGCTTAACTATGCTAATTAAACGAACTAGGCAAGTCATTAGACAACACTGGATTGTTCTGTAGACAATTGAGAAAATAATTTGAGGGTGACATAGAGATGGACTACATTTTATTTTGAAGTATGCATTGTTTTAAACCTAATGGATTTCCAAATTAACAACATCATCATCTGTCTATTAATTAACTTGAAACCATTTCAGTCATAACTGATTATCTCTTGAGGTTGTGCTTTGGTTGAGTTTTCTACAGTGGATCGGAGCTGAAACCTTTTTTTCTTTTTATGTAAAATTGTACATTTAAATACATTACTCGACAACAGCATAAGAATTACCCAATTGATAACATTTTACTTTTTTGTTTTGTTTTTTAGATTTCACTGTTTAGCCATGAGACACTTGTGGTTTTATTTATGTAGTGGAAAAATAGCATACTTTAAATGCACATAGTTCACTTGAAAATCTAATCAGTAATTCATTTTCATACCTTCATTCTTCGGCGCATTGAAAAGACACTGAATAATGTTCATACTGCTATATTACCATACTACAGAAGCATATAGTGAGTGTAAAATTCCAAATTATCCAGAAAAGGATGAAATCACACAAAATCTGTAGTGTTTCTGTTTAGGTGTTAGCGAGGTCAATTTACACAACCATGTGTTAGAAATGAATTCTAATGAGTAATGATGACAGAATTTTTGTTTGGTAAACCCACAAAGGCCCCATAGATCTTCGAAATGAAAGGTCAAGGTAGCATCTGACCTTCCCTTGCAGGCAGAGGAGCGGATGGAGAGAGAGCAACAAGAGAGAATGAGGAGAGAGGGAGAGGAGCTGGCAGAGCTACGCTACATGGTGACCTCTGACCTCCTGACTGAGCGACCAGAGGCTGCAGCGAGAACAACAGAATCATCAGCGGATGCTCCACGAGTCCTGACCGACCGCTGGAAGGGCATGAGCCCACAGCAGATCAGTGATATCCACAGAAAGAGAGAGAACCAGCTCTTTGAGAAAGAGGTTATGATCCGGCCATTTGAGCGTGCCTTTATAGTCTTCATAAAAGTAACACTCTTTTATTCTTTTGTCATTTCACTAGAGATTGAGAGAGAGGGAGAGGCAGAGAGATCTGGCCTGGGATTACCATCTGACAGAGCAGAGCAGACAGCAGGAGAGAGATGAGAGAAAAGACATGGAGCTACAAAGAGAGAGAAGAATTCAGCTCGATAAATACAATCAACAGCTGGCACGAGAGCAGCAGGCACAGTGAGTCACTTTCATATATTAATATCGCTATATTTAAAAAAAGACACTGCCGAACACAGACAGTTGGAGAATAAACATACTCAGAAGTAGATAATCAGTAAAAATGAACATGTTCCAAGTCTGTACGAATCACGTGTAATATTTTTATTTCATTGTAAATTTTAACATAAATGGAATACTTGGCTCCTTTTCTTTTTGACGTCAACTAGGCTAGGTTATCTAATAGTCAAATATTTTTTAGTGTGGTTGGTACTGTAATTATCTCTTCTCAACCTAAAGACTTGTCCTGTGTTTTTTTTTAATCTTCGGTTTGACTCATTGACTTGATTCATTATGGATAAATTTAATTAAATTTGATAGTAAAGACTTTTACATAACAAAAGATTTCCCATTTTTATGGCAGCTTTTACTTTAGTATTTGTATAATTTTTTTAGATATTATAATCCTTTGTTTTAGTTTTTATTTATGTTATTTTGAATGTTTCATTTTCTTGTTTACAGAGTAACATTCATATGGTTGCACAATGTAAAACATATTAAGATGCAACATTTAAAAACCCTATAGAAAACATTTAGATTATTACTATTATTATTATTATTATTATTATTTATATTTTCTAATTCAAATAAATTCTGTTCTTTTGAATCTAGATCAAGGACTCCTGAAAAAATAAATGAATCAGAAAGCAATAATGTTAGGCAGCAAAAGGATTTTGAACATTTAAAAAAAAAAAAGAAAAGAAAATTTTTAACTTCACAAAATAAAAATTTAAAATGATGACTGGAGTAATGACTGCTGATTTTTTAAATTTAAACTAATAGGTTTATTTTTATTGATTTGTAAGAATAGTTCTTAATATGAAATTTGTTTAATGTAATTTTATAATTAGTGCAGAATTGTTGTTTTTTTTCCTTTTTTTTCTAAAAACAGTGGTAGTTGCCTAAGTGCGTTGCCAAATATACATAATTTATTATATACATTATGGCATTTATTTACGTCCATGTTCATTTTCACATTTTGAGTCCCTAATACACTTCTGGGTGGTTTGTTTTTCATTGTAAAGCTACTAGTTATAGTAATGATGTTAGTAGCTATTAGCAGACTCCTTATTGGAAGTCAAAAAATATACATTTAAGGTTTTTTTTTTTTTTTCAGCCAACAGTTCTTGGACAAGCAGCTGTATACAAACCGTCCTTCTGTTCAATACTTCACCCAGTTCAGCACAAGCTCTCGATAAACCACCATCCCATTCCATCCTCAACTCATCCTTCTCCTGCACAACAAATAAAGTGGTACTGAATTTCAAAACAGTGTCTGACATTCATAAATCAGACTTCTACTAGTAAAATTACATAGTTATTTGTATATGTTATATAGTGATGGATTTGCACATAAACAAACAATTATTCCATTCATTTTATTTAAGAAGCATTTACTTCCACTGCTGATTGATGATGCAGATACAATAGCCAAATCCAGTTCATATCTACTGTATTTAACAGCGCACCCCTCCCCCTTCCTCTGCTTTACTGTCCCTCCAGTTCACAAACACCACAGGGGAACGTGACCAATACAATCCCACAGCCTCATTCATCTGGTCCTTCGTTTATTTTTACATCATATGCAGTAACAAACAGAACATACAAGAGGAATAAGAGACTATTATGTCAAGCTTATTTATGCATTAAGCCTACAGTTTAAGATGCATTATGAGCTTGAATGCGTACATTTGACAAGTAACAACAGAAACGGCAACGTTCGTTTGCTAGTCGAGCTTTAAACTGTGCCCTCCCTCCCAGTTTTAGTTGCATTAGCAGAGGGCAGTATAGTGGATATCCGAGAGTCGATTCATTTCCGAGTTCAATACACGGTCAAGACACTGACAAAATACACAAGTCGTCTAGCAGCAGTTTTGTTGAATATTGAGTTGAATATCATTTGCATCACTTCCCCCTCCTTTAAGAAAATAGATCTCTAAGAGACTTTTGTCCTGAGTGTGTCTGTACAGCTTTTGTGAGGGAAGCTAACACAGATCAGACAGTCTGGCCCTTACAGCGAGCCCACAGTGCTGCTGGGAATCTCTGCAAAAGCCCACCGCAAGACAGTGTTCTTAAAGATCTGAGTCAGCACATTTCTATTGCTCCCTGGAGGTGTGTGTGTTTGTGGGTGTGTGTGTGTGTGTTTATATGTGTCTGTCAGGTGTGTGTGCAGTGTGAAAATAAGATGACTGCATCCCTCCTCTCTGCAGCAATAGATTCTAATCAGATACACACAATACTGCCGTTCTTCAGCACTTGGGAAACTATAAGCGCAATCATGATTTGCCGGTTGCTTTAATTTGCTTTTTTTTTTTTTTTTATCTCTTTTATCCAATTAGCTTTTTTTCCTCAGAATCTGTAACATTTATTTATCAAAGGACTTTTTTTTTTCTTCGTTTTTTTTTTTAAACTATTCACTACTCTACCACACTCAAATCACAACTAACAAGTTACTGTAAAGTTAAAAAATGTTACAAAACTCAAAACAAAATTGACAACCTTAAAAAAAAACCTTAAACATAATCAACAAGACAAATGGTTTCCAACGTCATAACAAACAATCTTGGGCTATATTTACATTCATCTGGAAATTAAGAGGTTTTTTTTCCCCCCTGTGCCCCTGTCTTGAGAAATACCAAATGTGCCATAGATTCTCTCAGTGCTATAATCTGCTATATTTGTTTATCAAACGTTAAATCGAAAGAACCAAAAAACAAAACAAAAAAAAGGAACAAATGCTATTTGGTATACTGGTATGGAGCAATTCCCATCCAAACAAAGCATACATTCTCTGTAATAAGACACAAGCCAATACATGATTGCATTTTACGTTAACCGAACTAAACTGTGAGTGTGACTTGCTCTCTTACAACCCTATCTAACTCAATACGACCTCACAACTACGCACCTTACGTGTGTATTCTTATGGCTTTACAACCAACAGGACTGCAAGAGAGAATCGATAAATACAGTTTAATACAATGCAGAAAACATGAATTTAAAACACAGACACACACAAAGGGAAAAATAAACATGAGGGATGGTGGTGAGTATGTTGTCGTAGGCAGGCACAGGAACCAATGGAGATGATGAAAGAGATTATAATACTGTATTTGGCTAATTGATGCTCATATGCTCATATGTACAGCTTGCTATAAACGATCTTATGTCGTAGAGTCATTGCATCTCATGTATTTACACTATGGAACTCTGTAATCATAACTGAGGGGACGTCGATATGTATCTTCAATCGAATCATGACAATATTACAACAGATCAACGTACAGATGGCTTAAAGGTGCCTCAAGCTAATTTAATCGAATGGCATTGTATATGGAAGAAAAAAAAAACAGATGAGATCTGAATGCGAGATCCCAGTTGATTGTGAAAAAAAGTGGATTTGAAGATTATGTTTTAAGTTTGAACAAAATTACAAGTCCACACAAATGAATTGGACACTAGTTAAATATATTATTTTAAATCAGTTGAGTTGTTTGATCAGATTGAATTATGAAAAGTGTAGTTAAAGCATGTACCAGTGCTAAACATGCTTATCACTTTAATCTTTAGGTCCGTTCATGCCATATCAGAATTACCATAATTACCAGATTCAACTACAGTAGTAAAACGTGATCACAGCTTGCACAACTTGTAATTACAACAATTTTCTGGGCTGCTGTACCACCGGACCATCACAGATTCTTTTAGGCACTATATTTAAGTGTTGTTAGTGTTGCCATAAAAAAGCATAATTCTGAATTAGAGGACAAAAACAGCTCTTTTTAAACGTCAAGTACTGACATCTCAAAATGAAGGCAATTATGACATTGCAAAAATACAGTGAGTCGTTTGTACTCTGAGTCTGGGTGAGTGTGGCTAAGTCTGAGACGTTCCCCGATGACTAACATTGCTTACAGCACCTTTAAAACACAACACAAAAGTGAATGTTGTGTAAAAAAATAAATTAATAAGTAAAAAATTAATTATAAAAATGATTCAGGCAAGTCTTAAAAGAATAAAAACAAACAAATGGAAGAGACGCACAAAAAACAATAAGGTGATTAAATTTTGCAACCAGTATAACCAGCTCATGCTGTCTATATGCTCGTACAATGCACATAGTCAGGATTTGAAGGCCCTCTGCTTCTTTTTTCGCCCTCACACCCTCCCTTCCACGCTTCTTATTGACTTACAGGTGAAACCGATTCCATGTTTGATTTGGCGTCTGCAACAGGAGCTCGGTGTCATTGGATTATCAAAGAAGTCTCTTCTAGAGATGTTAATTTTACATTTGTATAACTGTAAACGGCCTATTTTATATTGTAAAATGAGAGATAATATCTGTAAACAACGAGCATGGCAGTCTATTTGTTATACGTCGGTCGAATGTTTAAAAGTGTTGTGTTGGTCCAATTACATTTGAAGTAAGTTCCAGCAGTGCATCTGGTAGGATTTCTTGGCATCTGTTGTCTGTGCAGGTCTCGTTATTGTGGGTTTTTGAATATTTGGTCAGTCATGAGCGGTTGCAATAGGTGGGCACATGTGTGAATCCACGTTTGGTCTCAGGCTCGCCCGGCTAGTCAAGGAGGGCAGCGGAGTTGGGCAGGCCATGGTGAGAGATGGCTGTGGCAGGATTTAGAGGGGAACTTTCCTGAGTCTCAGTGTCAGGAACATCTCGGACTCCGCTGCTTTGACTGGCCAGCGACTCGTCCATGATGACCTCGGTCTGCATGCTGTTGCTGTTGGCGTAGTCGTCTAGACCATCGTCGGTACATAGCTTACTGTCCTCGCACAAAGACGGCTGACTGGCCGTACGTTTCTCCTCATTGTCACTGTGCAAGAAGAGAGAGGGAAAACAAACATCAATAAACATACATTACATATACACGGCAAAAAATGCTTTTCATCTTGTTTCTAGTCCAAAAATTTAAAAATAAAAAAATATATATTGTTTTGTTTTCAAAAGTAAAAATTAAACCTTTTTCTATAAAACAAGTTAAATAATATGCCAGTGGTGTAAGAAAAAGACATTTATTTCAAACAGAAAACAAGATTATTTTACTTACCCCATTGGCAGATTATATATGTGTGTGTGTGTGTGTGTGTGTGTGTGTGTGTGTGTGTGTGTGTGTGTGTGTGTGTGTGTGTGTGTGTGTGTGTGTGTGTGAGTGAGAGAGAGAGAGTGTGTGTGTGTGTGTGTGTGTGTGTGTGAGAGTGTGTGTGTGTGTGTGTGTGTGTGTGTGTGTGTGTGTGTGTGTGTGTGTGTGTGTGTGTGTAATTATTTAGAGTGTAGGAGCTGAAAAACCCATAAGAACACACACAAAAAAACAAAAATAAAATAAATCCAATTAGAACCACTTGTTTAATAAACAAAGCTACAGCAGTTCTCTCATGTAATGCATCCACTAAAAGACAGAAAATATTACTTTACAAATTGCATTGTGCATAATTTATTTAAACATTTGCATATTAATCAAAAATATAACTGAAATTAATATAAAAACTGAATAAATATACAATTACACAGATTTACATAAGGGAATAAATAGATTGAATGATGGGCTCAAATATCTGTGGATATCTGCGATTACTGCACGCACAGATTCTGTGTGGACCTGCTCATTATTTATGAAAATAAAACAATACTTTTTACTTGTCTAGAAAATGCTTCTTTAATTAACAATATTTAGATATCTGCACTAGAAACAAGACAAAAACTCTAGAAAAGAAAAGCACCAATGGCAAGACCAAAAAATGCACACTCCATGCATGCAAGGGAAAGTATTGATAAAGCCATACCCCATACCTCTCTAGCGATCTTCAAATCATTAGGAAGAGCATTTAGGAGAGAATGGAAGAGCGTAAGAAACAGGGAGAAACAAGAGATTTGTGGAATAATCTGTTTAATAAACTTCACCACACCTGTACTCTCCAAAAGCCTCATTATTCATTGGCCGAGCTTCAGAATCTATCTGGCCTTCTTCCTTTTCTTTAACTGTAAGAACAAAATAAAGGGATATTTTCCACATTTGTTAGTACAGTCAGATGACTAAAGCTTAGAGTATACTTCAGTTTTGCAGATTTCAACATCGTAAAAAGCACAGATTCATTCTTATCTGGTGTTTGCACTTTCAGTCACCAAAAAGTTATGTGTAATAATAATGTCTTTGGACTTTCCATTATATGCCTTTCATTGCAGACATTTTTTTGTCATCATTACTAGTTTGTTGTTTGTGTTCCCTCAGGTTCTTTTTCTACTGTGAAATCAGGGTGGGGCGACGCGGTGGCGCAGTGGGTAGTACAATCGCCTCACAGCAAGAAGGTCGCTGGTTCGAGCCTCGGCTGGATCAGTTGGCGTTTCTGTGTGGAGTTTGCATGTTCTCCACGTGTTGGTGTGGGTTTCCCCCGGGTGCTCCGGTTTCCCCCACAAGTCCAAGGACATGCGGTATAGGTGAATTGGGTAAGCTAAATTGTCCGTAGTGTATGTGTGTGAATGAGTGTGTATGGATGTTTCCCAGTGATGGGTTGAAGCTGGAAGGGCATCCGCTGCGTAAAACATATGCTGGATAAGTTGGTGGTTCACTCCGCTGTGGCGATCCCAGATTAATAAAGGGACTAAGCCGAAAAAAAATTGAACGAATGAATGAATGAATGAAATCAGGGTTGAAAAACCATATCCATAGTGTGCCAGTGATGTCATACACACTGTGCCCATATCAACCAAAGTGTACTTTAGGCTTTGTCACTAATTAAATGCACTATTAAGGGTTGGTAATAGATTATAATGGTGTGCTGTAGTGGGTGTATTTTACCTGAGTATTTTCCACCTTTGCTTCGTTTTATGAAACACAGGATGAGCAGTACCAGCAGCAACAGCACGAGGGCACTGATGAGTCCAATAAACCAGCTTTCGGTCACAAACCCATCTCCCACCTCTATGACTCCTTAAGAACAGAGAGAAAATGATGCATTATTTTTTGATATTGCAGGAATAATTTACCAAAAAATGATCACTTACGCTCCCCGATGTTGTCAACACAACTCAACTTTTTTTGTCATAACTTCTAATCATGTTATTCTTAAATTCTTGAAAAATGCTATTCTTTAGAATTTTTTAATGAATTAAATTATGTTTCAAAAATCAGCATAATTGTTTTCATTAGCAATGATAAGCTAATAATAACAGTGAAGCACCAAATAAAGTGACCCGAAACGGAAAGCAGCATATTAGAGTGATTTTTCAGATTGTGTCACTGAAGACTGGAGTCTTTGCAATCACAGGAATACATTACATTAAAATATATCAAAATAAAATGATTATAAACACAGCCTTGGTGAGCATAAGCTATCTCTTTCAGAAGCTTTAACATTTTATTTTTTCAAACTTTTGAATGATAATACCATGACATTATATGACTTTCTTTTGAAAGGACAAGAAAATAAAAAAGAGAATACTTTTTGTAGTCACCATATCTCTTAAGGCGTCAAATCATGTGATAATCTGTCATATACGCTACTTTTGATATCTTTTTAGAGCTCCAAGGATATTACAAATATTATAAAAAACATAACATAAAAAATATATATATTTATTTCACAGACCATTAAAATTACATAAAATGTGCACTCCATTAATAGCTAATCTTTAAGTGGGCATCTTTTTTGCACGGTCTGTACATAAACAGGACAGTGTAATTGGTTATAAAAAGAATTAAGAGGGCTGTTTTGTAATTACTAGCTCCTGAAGTCTGGATGTCTTGCTCCCATTTAGTGCTGTTAAAGTCAATCTTCAGTCGGTACTGGGATCCGGGCCGGAGCCCATGCAGTGTGTAGAAAGACTGAGTACTGTTCACTTTTTCCGATTTCTCCCATTTTTCTGGGCCTGGACAGAAGGCAGTACAATGCAAATCAAAACAAATTCTCCCTCTCTGTTTCCAAAAAAACACAAGCGCTTATTATCAGAACAGCTAATAAAGCTGCTGTTTTTCTGTTTTATTATTCACGAACAAGCTTGTGTTCAGTCATTCTCAATCACATCCTGTCTGTGTGTCACGTACCGTCCTTTCTCAGGTAATGAATAAAGAATTCCACGTTCCTCTGTCTTTCTTTTGACACCCAGGTCAGGTTGACTGATGTCTCTCCAGCCGATACGCTAATGTTGGAGGGCGGACCTGTTCACGCAAAAACAAAAAGTCAGACTTTAACATTGTTCAACTTCATCAAGCTTCAAACATTACTGTTCTAATCAGCCACTTCAGCTGTTCTTATTTTCAGCTGCGCCTATGTCTAAGCAGCAATCCTTTGCTTTGTTGTCCGTTCGTTATTGTTTGTTTATGGTGTCTCTGTGTTTCGTCAGGATTCTTGTTGGCATTTTGTGGGACTATCCTGAACCGTTCAGTTATTTGGATCTTATTTCGACTCACGTCCTGCTTCGGTGTTTGTTATTTTGATCTATGACCTTTAGTCTAGTTGTTTTTGTTCATTTTAGCATGACACAAACCCTTTGCAAATCATTTGCTTTGAACCAGGTTTTATAAGCCTTATTTTCGTCATTTTTGCCTTTATTATGACAATACAGTAGGACAGGGATGGAATTGGGAAAGGGACAAGTTTGTAACTCGGGAGCATTGTGGGACTATATGTCGGCACATTGCCCATTAAGCTGTCAGCACCAACTGAACCAGTTATTTTGAACCAATATAACCTCACCCTTCTACAAAAAGGCAAACCAGTATGTAGGAGCTTTGTAAAAACTTTGTAAAGACAATAAAGGATACTAGATACTAAACCAAACACAGTGCTTAAATAAACAGAGTGAGACTAAAACAAGTGGCAGGTGAACTTAATGGGTAACCATGGCAACATGCCATAAGCAGGGGAATAAAGAAAAAAGCGAGACATAAATAAGAAGTCCATAGAACAAAAACAGACATTACACACAGCATCTGGCTGTTATTACATCTTTAAAATGTGTGAAAGCATTTCATCATTATGTAAAACTCAACATCTATGTACAGTTAGAATTAAAACCAGCTGAGTGATGATTAAAGTGCTGGACCTGCATCCAGTGTGGTGGCTCCATCCTTGATGATGGGCAGTCCTTCTCCGACAGCCGTGTATCCTCGTAGATAGAAGCGATAACGGCTGTGAGGGTCTAGTTTTAATTTGTAGTGGGAAGCAGTGGGGTCACTAATCTTGACCACCTGCATAAGGCTGCCATCATTATCAACTGTAGAAAAATGAAGAAAAGATACCGCAGATGAGTAAAAAAACTTTTTGTTTTGTTATGCTATTTTAATACAGTTTATTCTTTGTGTTGCTATGCAGTTGCTAGGCTGTTTTGTGTGGATTTAAGTTCATCGTTTTACGTGGTTTCACTGTGTTGCTGTGCAGTGCCTAAGATGTTATAGGCAGTTACTAAGCCATTGCTAAGGTGTTCTGAGTGTTATAATGTGTTGGTATGCAGTTGCTCATTTTTTTAAACCGTTTTATAGATATATTTGCTATGGTAAATGCTAGGTGATGTTCAGGGTAGTTGCTAAGTAGGTTACTGGCCAAAAAGAGTGTCTAAATTTTCTTCCTTCAGTGTAAATCTATGGGCTATTTTCTAATCACAAATTCAATCATAAAACTCAGTCAGAACACCTCTGCACTATTTGCAGTATTATTCAATTATCCTGGTGTAACTTCTGTAACTTAAGGTTCGCTGCTTCTAATACTCCTGAGAAGAATGCACGAACGCACATTGTTGATACTGTAATATGTATCCAATCAGGTCTCCATTTGGCTGGTTGGGTGGAGTCCATTGCACTGTCATTTCTGTTTCCGATGGGCTATCCAGCATCAAAGATGATGGAGGACCAGGTACTAAAAAACACAAATGATAGCATTTGAACCCTTGCCCTTTCTTCATTTATTTCTACTTTTTTGTCTTGTGTGCTTACCTCCTTCTGGAGTGGAAAAAGAGATGGATTCAGACGGGGGTCCTTCTCCTTTATAGTTGAAGACACTTACAGCCAGTTTGTAATGGGAGTACGGCTGCAGATCTCCCAAAACCTTCTTCTCCTCATTACTGTCCGTCATCACAACAGAGGTGGTTTTTGGCTCCCGTCTGAGGTGTTGTGCTTTTGGGCCCGAGTACGTCAGATAAATCTGCAGGATGGATAACATAAAATGTGTCAAAGATGTTTTACATCTCACATTTTTGACAGAGGTTATTACAGCACAGTATGTTACCTTGTACCCCTGCAGACGACCCCTCACAGTTTCTCTGTTCACGGCCGCCCATGTCACTTTAATAGCAGTGCTGTTGATCAGAAGCAATCCCACATCCAGAGGGGCCTCAAGAGGGTCTGATAGGAAGAAAGTACGCCATAAATGTTTATACTGGGTTTACACCAGAAGCGAAGCACCACGTCACTCGCTCTGGTTTACTTGTGGAATGATTTTCCTTGTCATTTCAATTATTTGATGTTGCGCAATTGAGGCAAATTCCACAGCAAACGGGTCCCACAGTACACGTCATTCACACCACGTAGTGATCATTTGCCTCTGTCTGTGCATTTGCATTGACTTGTTATGCAATTTAGAACTCAGCATTATAATTAACATAAAACTAAAATCACTGCTTAATTGGGGTGAACTGAGAGTGAAATGATATGAACAAAAAGGCTCAAAAGCAGCAAATATATCAACCATAGCAAACTTACAGTCCTCTCCAGAGTATCCAATAACAGATTTGGGCTCTGGACCTTCTCCCATCTCATTAACCGCTTGCACTTTAATGTCAAATGCAGAGAAGTTGCCCACATCTGTAACAACAAAGGGTGGAGAGGTGATGTCTTTGGTGTGCCAGGATGGACCGCTTCCCAAAACCTTCCTCCACATCACTTTATAGTGGAAATCTGGGCCGTTGAAGCTACGCCTGTCCATCTCCTGCAAAAACACAGAATCATTCATAAGCTAAAATGTATTTTTCTGTTAACAATGAAAACGTGATTCATACAAATACAGTTATTATGTTATCATAAGTTACAATTAGTATGAACTGATTCACTATAATCAATAGGACTTGAGATTAAGATGACATTTCAGGATAAAGAGATTAACTAGAATAAATCAGACTTTCCTAGGCAATTGTTTAAGCATTATTTAAGATGAACTGATTCACTAGACTGAATCCGACTTTTCTAACACATTACCATGAGATAATTATTATTTTTTTATTTACCTCCCAAAACTGAACTTTCACATGCACTTTATATGCAATGTTTATGTAACTTTTTTTTGTTAATTTTAAAGTCTGACAAACCCAGCTCCTATGCTCTAGTCCATGTTCAGCTCCTACTCACATATTATTGTGTGTTCAATGGAAAGAAAAAAAAAATCATGCAGGCTTAGAAAAACATGAGGGCGAATATGTGATGACAGAATCACTTCTGGTTTCTCTAAATGCTGAATTGCGCAACGCACCTTCCATGTGATGGCAAGGGTGCCTGGCTCGTTGGAATCACTCCGCACTCCTTCAGGGTTGCTGTCTGGAGCTGTAGAGGACAAATCATAATTTAGTTCAAAGACGTTCTAACATGGCAATAAAACTGTCACTTCATGTCAGCCACACACTGAGAGAAGATACAAACACAAATCCAAAGTGTCATACAGCGATTGAAGAGACAAAACAAATGCATCACAACATAGCAGTACAAGCCCTTTCTTTTTTCTTGTTGCCCTTTCTTGCTTTATTCAGTGTTACTTACGAGCTGCTGGTGTGGAATAGGCCTCTGTATCCATGCTGGGGTCACTCTTGCCGATTTCATTGATGGCAATGACTCGGAAACGGTAAGAAATGAAGGGCTTTAGGGGAAGAGTAGCTCGCTGACTGCTGCCGGACACGCGGCTGAGCTCTTCCCATTCCTTTCTGTCAGATCCCGTCTCCTCAAACTCAATCAAATAATCTAGACACATAAACATAAAGGAACACACACAAAACAGAAGGAAACGTAACTCATTTTTTTGGGCACTAAATGTATACTCTAAAAGTGCATTGTTTTTTTTCAACCCAAATATAAATTAATATGAACAAACGCAACAATTATTTAGAAATTTAATTTTTAATCCAAAAGTTGGGTTTGCTACCCAAATTTGGGTTGATGCAAGATTGCATGAATGCATAAACATTTAACTGTGGTTCATGAACTGATAGAAAGCTAATAATGATTTTAATAAGAAAAACATGTTTAAAAATAAAAAAATAACTTGCTATTAATCACTTTTTATGGCAATATATGAGCAGCTTGGAATGTAAATAAAAAATAAACAACTTTCAAACAATAAACAAACATTTCCAACTTTTATAGTTTTTTAAAACTTTTTTTTATGTGTCCACATAAAGGCACACTATGTAAGGATGTTTTCATTAAAGTATCCAAAAAAATACTATAACAGTGTTATATATTTTGATGATTTATGTACTTGCATCAAATTCAGAGAAACAAGCAATTTTAACTAGTGACATGGACCTTATTTAGGTGTGGTCACGCTAATGATGTCACACACCCTTGATTTCTGGTTTAGTTTTATAGAAAATAGAGAAAGACGGTTTAATATGTTGTTTAATATAGACTCCACAGAGCATCATTATAACAAAACCTAAAATACATTTAATATAATAAACAGCGGTGCTTTTTCCCACGTGATCACGGCTGGAAGAACTGTAAGTGGTGGACTGTGGCATAATAAAAGCTCTCCTGCTTTTGCGCAATTGCTTCACCGGTCTCATTTCGCTTCAACAGCTTTCAGCCTTACTCTGCTTATACCACCATGATAATAAGTTTTGACAACTTTAGCCCATCCATGAACATGATTTCTGCATGAGTCCCATAGTCTGTAATGATAAAGACTCCAACTCCCATGATACCACACTTTTGTTTGTTGAGAATACATGCCCTCTAGCTGAGATATTGACATACTGTACCTTAAAGAGACACTATACAAATGTGTCCAGTTTATTTCTTTATTTTTTTGGCAACCAACCTGTAACTTCACACTTTGCCCAACACTCAAAAAACGTTTTGCTGCTTGTTCAAACATCTTATTAAAAAGGAGCAGAAACAACACAATTCTTGAGTTTTTTGGGGGGACAACTTAATTGTTTTATGTTCAATCAACCTAAAATGGTAAAAACCATTGAGTAAACTTAATTGATTTGCGAATGGACGACATGAAGGGATTGTGTGGTACCCAGCATTTTTTTTTACAGTGAACCATCACAAATACAACATGTGACATTTAGAGAGAGAGAAAAAATCAATAGGCAGTTCAAATAATGAACATGCATCAACTATTGACTGCAAACACGTAAACTGTTGCACAAACACAAAAAGGACATATACTGCACCTAGTACAGGGCTGTTGTGATCATCTCCAGGTGTCCAGCTGAGAGTGACTCTGCGTTCTTTAGGTTCGGTCATCTGTATTTGGCTCGGAGGGTCCGGTCGGTCTAGTTGACAAAGAGGACAAGGGGTGAGAGGCTAGTAAAAACAAGTCATGTGTGATTTTAAAGGTTATTTCTTTAATCTCCCTACAGCAACACATGTCCTTTTGTCCTTTCTGTAGGTCACATTATAATACCACAAAGCAACACAGTGAAAGCTACAGTATATAGATCCATTCAGAGATGCTATATTATAGAAAACAGGCAGATTGTATCAGTTACCTACCGACGATAGTGATGGAGCCACTAGCTTTAGCCATATCCCGTGTGGTAATGACTTCACATGTATAAATTCCTTCATCTTCTTCTTCCACCTCAGGTATTATGAGGGTGGATTCATCTATTATGTACCTAAGAGACATTAATTTGTGGTTAATAATGTTCATGAGATTACATTATACAGCTCATATTAAGCCTAGTTGAAGTGTTCTGCGGGAAGAAGCGCACTTGTCTGAATCCGAGGACTCTGTGAGCTTCTGCATGTTCTTCCTCCACTGGACTTGAGGGAGGTCATGTCTGGAGTCCACCTGGTACTCGCAGGTGAGGGTCGCTGGTTTCCCACGCTGGATACGCAGAGCCAGAGGAGGCTTCACAATCACTGTTTTATCTAGGAGGCAACATTTCTATTCATTAAACATATCTAGATATTGCGTGAATGTATATACATATGGATAGATATATAATTTATTTTTAATTAAATAAAGGGCGAAACGGTGGCTCAGTGGTTAGCACTGTCGCCTCACAGCAAGAAGGTCGCTGGTTCGAGTCCCGGCTGGGTCAGTTGGCATTTCTGTGTGGAGTTTGCATGTTCTCCCACGTGTCCGCGTGGGTTTTCTCCAGGTGCTCTAGTTTCCCCCACAGTCCAAAGACATGCGCTATAGGTGAATTGAATAAACTAAATTGGCTGTAGTGTATGTCTGTGAATGAGTGTGTGTGGATATTTCCGAGTGATGGGTTGCACCCCTGATGTATAAAGGGACTAAGCTGAAGGAAAATGAATGAATGAATGAAATTAGATAAATAAAAATAAATACAGACAAAAAGTTAAAATGTAAATGGACAAAATAAAAACTTAAAGTATTTAAATGAATTAAAAACTACAACTGTATCTAATAAGTATTAAATTAACACTTGTCTGTGTAAAAAGATTATACACTTTATTAAAAGCAATTAACAGGCATTGTAACCACCTGGTTGAATGTTTGTGCATAGGTTATCATCTAAAAAACAGCTTAGAGTTTTGTCAGGAACACAGTATAAACAAAGATCTTTCTTCAGAAATCAAAGGTCTTTTTCTCTTAGAGTACCTGTTAAAGGGTTAGTAAATATGTATGTATGTAAAATATTTTTTATTAATATTAATAGATTAATGCATTTTTTAAAATCTTTTTTTTGTCTTGTTTTAAGCACTGGCAATACATTCTGTACATTTTTGTTTAGAAAAAAGAGGTGATAATAATAATAATAATAATGAAAATATGCAATATATAATGCGTTGTTCAAAAAACATTTAGATGGAAATTATTGGATTGTATTTTGTTTGACATGAGTTTGTTGGCTGCATGGAAATATAAATAAATTATTGAAAAAATAAAATACGCACTGAGTACGTCGAGCTCAGCGGTGATGGTGATTTTGCTGTTGTTGACAGTGCAGGTGTACTGGCCACTGTCATTGAGCGAAGCATTACTGATCTGTAGTGAACCGTCAGGTAACTGAATCATCCTCTGATTGGCTACAAGAGCTCCCCAGGACTCTCCCTCCCTGTAAACACACAAAGTAATAATTTTACCCTCTTCACGTGGACGCAGCATTTCAACAACACCAATATTTAGAAATGTTGACTATAGAGTGTGAGATTTTGCCCATGTGCCCTAATGGACTTCCCACAAAGCAGCTTCCCCCCAGCAATAATCAGGACAGCTGGCTGGAGCAGTTCTGGCATGTGCGGGAAAGGACTTCCTACAGGATCCAGTCTGTCTCACCATGTGACATTGGGCAGAGGAGATCCAAAGGTCTCGCAAGCCAATTCAGTGGTCTGTCCCTCTGCCACGGAGTACATGAGGCCGTCTTCTGTCAGAATCTGAGGAGGCAGCTCTAGAGAAACAGAATAAAAAAACACTGATATTGACTTTCAAAATTCTCCACATACATTTTTTAACATTGTGCTGCAATGCAGTTATGTTCTGGGTGGTTACAGGTACAGTGTCATTTACTGATATTGACACAATTGGTGAAGATGAGCAAAGAATGCTGTAAAAAATATATATAATTGCTTGAGTTTTTTGTTGTTGTTGAAAACCATTGAAACTATCTGTGGTGATCTTGGTGACTTTTTTTGGACAGTTGAACAATCCTTCTGACAGTGTTTTGAGACAAGACAGACACACATACTCTAGGACTTCTGTTTATAGATATTTCTTAAGTATTGTCCTGATAAAAAAATATGGCTCACATGAAAATATGGCTTATGTGTTACCGCATGTATGTGAAATAGTAGATCATGGTTAAACAATTTCCCTTTCCCTGTGACCCAGGTGTATTTAAAGGGTTAGTTTACCCACAAATAAAATATATTTTTAAATTACAATTAATTACATTCCAATCCCCTGAGGACTTTGTTCATCTTCTGAACACATGTTAAGATATTTTAGATGAAATCAGAGAGCTCTCTCATCCTCTATAGACAGCAGCCATCAGATTTTCACACTCCAGAATAAGAACCCACAATATTTTTAAAACATCCCATGTGACTTCAGTGGCTCATACAAAGCTCCAAGAACACTTTTGTGTGCCAAAATGTTTGCTTGTCTTCCACATCAGGTCAAGGTGTGCATTTACTAGGAACTTTTACTTACTTGCGTGTCATGCTCCTGACTAATAGCAATACGTTGTACTACCCATAGTAAATATGCACCCTGATGACCTCACAAGGTAGAGAGAACATTGGCACACGAAGCCTTTTTGTTAATATTCTGAGCAAAATATCAGAAGGGTAAACAACACAGGCATTTTTTTCACAGCCTTTGCATAAATGTACCAAGGGTGACAATATTAATGGAGGGCACTGAATGCTACTGTTTCAAGTCTTTGATATTCTAATCACTGGATGATGCTTTAGAAAGCACCACAACAAATATATATATATATTTATTCGTTTTTTAAATGTCCTTACCTATAGCATAGACATAGGCATTGATGAGGACAGATCCATGTTTACTGGCTGCTTTACACTGAAAAACCGCAGTGTCGCTGAGTTCCACATTCTTCAGAGTGAGAACGCCATGTTTCACGCTGCGTCGGGGGTCTGGATCAATATCTATGACAGCAAAATGACACCTCAGTATGTCGATACAAGACTGTAAATCAATGTCTCATATCTCAAGTGAACAGAGAAAGATTATTCAACACCTGTAAGCAAAATATACACTAAAATTGTAATTCACATTTTTTTTATATATTTCTAAGGTCAAATTTATTATTTATTACATAGTATGCTTTATACACTATAGCTATCCTTTAAAGTGTAATGTTGTGTTTGAGAATTTCTGAACTCCACAAAATCCTTGATGGAGTCTAAAGTTTCTTCAGGAATGTACACATCACAATATACCCCAATTCAAATATTTCCTACCTGAGGGCATGAGGCCTGTTTGAGTTGGATTAATAATGTGTTGTCGCCAAGTCCAAGAGATGCTGATTCACAGATCTTATATATTTATTAGATCACGTGCAATTTCTTCCCAAACATTTTTACAATCACAGAAAATTAAGAACATTATACAGTCATTTTCTGTGCTTTAGCATAGGTTAAACGTGCTTGTTGTATGTGTGCAGACATGATGGAGCTTATGAATTGTGTTAAGGAGTGCAAACACAAATCTAAGATCTGCTGCAAGCAGAAGTTTGTATTGAATTTAATGGCAGCATCATGACTATGATGAGGAAAAACAAGGCATGCTTAAGAATTCTGTATTTTTTATGGCCACATGTTGTGACATCTTATCCTGTTTTGGATTTGTTTAGTTTTCTTTTATTCATGTTGTGTACATATATATCAGGCAAACTTGACCAGAGTTTGTTCGGAAGTGGACTAAGATCTATCTTTCAGGTAGTTTCGGTGGAGGTTTGTATCCAGTTGTTTAGTGTGCACATACAGCGCTTTAAACAGCAGTGTTCACACTTATTCAAATAAATCGAATCAATCAAACCAAACCTGCGAACCTGAGAACATTCTACAGCATGGATTGTATTGACAAAGTGTTAGTTACCAGAAAGTAGGATGCCATTGATGCTCCAGGTGACCTCAGGTTTGGGAATGCCGTCAGCCTTACATTCCAGTTTGACGGTCTCTCCTGGGGCGTACAGTTGGCTCTTTGGTTCTTTAATCCAATACGGAGCAGCTGGATCACCACAAAACACAAACAACCAATCACAGAAAGTCTCTGCCAAGCAAAGTAACCAATAAGCTTCTATCAAGCAACAAGGAATCATACACTGCAAAGCTAATGCCATAACTCTGTAACTGTTTACTGAGGTTTAATTTTGAGTTCACGCCCTGCATCTAAATGTAAATGTGCAGAGGAAGTGATCCGACAGTGTGAAGAATACTGTACCTTCCACCGTGACTCTGTAGGTGTGAGTGCTCATGCCCTGTGGATTGGTTGCCGTACATTGGTACTCGCCACCATCAGTCTCTGAGATATTTTGAAAGCGCAGAACTCTGTCATTGCTATCTTTGGTGGTGCGTGACTCAGACAGGACTCCATCTTTTCTGATCCACTGGATACTGGGAGAGGGACTAGTTAAAGAAAAAGAAAAGTATGTAAATAAGAGACTTTTAAAATAAGCAACTTTGGGTCTGGGGTTAGTTTGACCTACAGGCCCTGAACGATGCACTCCAGCTCCAGGTTTTGTCCGCTGAGTACCAGGTAGGAGCTGCTGGAGCCAGTGGGACGCATCATCTGTGGCCTTCTATTCCGCACCACTGAGTTTGCTGCAGATACAAAAACAGAGTTACTGAGGGAACTGAGGAGAGATCATGATAAACAATAAATGCTCCAGTAAGTGGCTGTTGAAGGAGAATAATGCTGAGCAAAACAGCAATAAACAGTTACAATCAACTAGTCTTATGCTCAATAATGACCTCTGATGACATTTAACAAAGCCAGATGGATGGATAGAATGGAAAAACAGTAGCCGATGAGAGAACAATGATATATACAGTGGTGTAAAAAAGTGTTTTGTCTCCTTGCTGATTCCTTTTTGTTTGTTTTTTTGCATCAAACAAATTTAAATATTATTCTCATTAAGGCACATCTTGATGATTCCAAAAACTTTTGGGAAAATACTCTGTGGACTGACGAGACAAAAGTTGAACTTTGTCAAAGGTGTGTGCCCCATTATGTGTGGAGTAAAAGTAACACCACATTTCAGAAAAAGAACACCATACCAACAGTAAAATGTGGTAGTGCGATGGTCTGGGGCTGTTTTGCTGCTTCAGACCTGGAACACTTGATGTGATAAATCAATTTACCAAGACCAGTGTACCAAAATATCTTAAAGGAGAAGGTCCAGCCACCTGTTAGTGACCTCAAGCTGAAGCGAACCTGGGTTCTGCAGCAGGAAAATTATCCAAAGCAGACCAGCAAGTCCACTTCTGAATGGCTGATGAAAAACAAAATGAAAACTTTGGAGTGGCCTAGTCATATTATTGACCTGAATCCAATTGAGATGTTGTGGCATGACCTTAAAAAGGCAGTTTTTCAAAGATGGTAAAACAATTCTGCAAAGATGAGATGGCCAAAATTCGTCCATAGCACCGTAACAGACTCATTGCAAGTTTTTTTTGGGTGGGCCAACCAGTTATTAGCCTTAGGAAGCAAACACTTTTACATATAGGGCTATGTAGTGATGTATTTTGTTTTCTCTTAATAGTAAAAAAACATTAATTTCAAAACAGCATGATGTGTTTTTGCTTGTGTTATTTTTGACTAATATTTAAATATGTTTGATGATATGAAACATTAAAGTGTGACAAACATGCAACAAATACAAATTCAGTGAGGGGCAAATGCGTTTTCACAAAACTGTAGGTGAGAAAACAAAAGAATGATGATAGACGCAATGAGATGAGAACAATAAATAGAATGATAGATGATGATAGGTAAAAGAATATGAGACAGCTACATGAAAACTATAAAATGACAGACAGATAGACATCTTAATGCTTACAGGAAGCAACAGTGAGTTTGATTGGCTCTTTGAGCTTGATGACGCGTGCGCTGGGGAACTGAATGTTGCAGGTGTAGTCATCTCTACTGTCTGCCACAGTCACATGAGAGAAGTACAGGTTCCCGTCACGACCCTGAATCACACGCTCATTTTGCTGAATGTGCCGCAGCTCTGAAAGAGAGAGATGCAGAAATATAGATAACGCTGAGAGGCAGTTTATGTTTAACATAATAAAGCAGGAGAAAGTAAAAACAGACTAACTCTTGTCCATCCAGTGGATGACCGGAGCTACAGTGCCGTTAGGAGGATTACAGGGAAGCACCACACTCTCTCCTTCCTCCACCTTCTTTGTGATGATCTTCTCCTTCTGTAGAGTGGGAGTGTCTGAAAGAGAAAAGCAATTCAATCTATATCACATTCATTCAATAATTTGGGGTCAGTAAGACATTTTAAAATGTTTCATAGTATCTCAAAAATACAGTACAAATAATAATATTGTTTATTATTATAGTGTCAATATTATTTGAATATAAAATTATTAAAGTGTATTTATTTTCTATAATGGCAAAGCTGAATTTGTTTCAGTGGTGCTTGTAAGGTCCAGTTCAAAAGATCATTCTAATATGCTGATTTGGCAAATTTAAAAGGAATATTGTGTATTAAACTATTTTTTTGTAACATTATAAATGTCTAAATGGCACCTTTTCTTATAATGCATGCTTGCAGAATAAAAATAATAGTTTCTGTTTGAAAAAAAGAATAAAACTCTACTAAATAATTTACTCAACTAATGTAGTGCAACTTAATAGATTTAAATTGTTTTTTTAAATGTTGACAAGCATTCAAAATAACTTTTTCCACAATACTTTATACTTTCGAATTCACAGATAGCTAGCTAGACAGACAGACAAACAAATAAATAAACAGACAGACAGACAGACAGACAGACAGACAGACAGACAGACAGACA
>CAIGQW010000298.1:395874-408150 GCA_903798125.1 Danio choprae | reverse complement strand
ATTATTATTATTATTATTATTATTATTATTATTATTATTATTATTATATGTAATAAAACGTATAAAAATAATTCTAATTATTATTACTATTATTTATTATTACATAGTAATAAATACTAAAAACAATATCACAATTTATTTAATATTTATCTATATTTATGCACATTTATATCACGTTTCTTCTTTTTTTTACTGCAACTTTAGTTATCATAACATCAAGGCTGATATCCAATATTTAATGTGTGCACTTACATCTTAAACACTCAACACAAAACAAGACATACAAGACATTCTATACACTGATGAAGGGACCATAAAGGCAATCGCATCGCGAAACATCCTTATCGCAATCACTGCCTTGCCATCTCATAAAGCAATTTACTCACTGCATTTCTTCAACAAGATCTGAGAATATCTTAATGGCCACATTCATTAATAATCAATGGCGAGCAGAGGCCGGTGTAAGCAAAAAAGATTCATTTAAAATAACGCCTGGATCTTTTTGAGGAGCAGAAAAGATAAGCGAATATTAGAGCATCTATCGCTCACGCCGCAGGCTCATGAGATCCTCTGCAGGAGCAGGTCTCCATCTGCCAAATGACACAAAGACCTGCGTGTGTGCCTCCATTTATCAGCACTATCACTGGATCAAACAACCCTCTTTCATTCACTTGCCTTGATCGCACTACTGTAAAAAAAGGAAGCTCCCTCGAGGACTCACGATAAAACTTCAGACAGACAATGGGGATGAAACAAAATAAGGAGCATAAGGTGGATATTTTCATTGGCTCTGGGTACAGCACGTCTGACAGCAGCTGGCAGCTATGCATATCTTTAGCTGGGCACCGCTGTACCCGAGTGGTGCCAAACCCTGGAGCTGAGTGACCTTGGTGCAGAAGAAAAGGTTAAAGGAAGAAGGTTAAAGCACAGATTTTTTTTACTCTCTCACACACACACACACACACAAAGACAACCTGCTGAAAAGACCAGCTCAGACTAGCATGAATTTCCAAGCTGTTTCATACTGGTTTGTTTCTGGTTCAGATGGTGGACGAACACCACAGAGATGATCACAGTCCCATAAAAGCACTGGGACTACATCTTTGTAGGTCACAACTCTCTCTGCTGTTTTTCCTGCCAACTCTTTTATGCATTTAACATCCAAAAAAGAATTATGATCCAGTGCAAACAGAATTTTGCATCATCAGGATAAACTACAGATTAAAGCTGTTTTTGCAGGTGACCTTATTGCATGTTTTTAGAATATTTAGAATATTTACAAGTCCCTACAATAGGATATTATAATGATAATTGTGTCATGATAGAAAAAAGCATTTCGTGAAATCTCCTAAGTCTCTGGCTTCAAGCTAAGACATGCAGTCTCAATAGAGCTAGTGACGTCACAGTGAGGCAGGGTTAGGTGTACGCATTAAAAGCATTGCATGCAGCTCAGCCCTGGTCTGCAGCCAGACCCTTCTCAGATTCACACCGCGACAGGAGCAAGACCTGCTCTACACACCACAACACTATTTAACTGGCCAGGAAAATACTGCTGCCATCACTATACCAGCATCCCAAACACACCATACTGTTTTTCATCAAATCAACCGATTTTTTTCTTTCCTTTTCAACATTTGAGTCAGCATTCAAGCCCCCATAATGTTACTTACAGGTCACATATGAAAGCTTATACACATAATGTTGGTGTAGCACTTCAATCCTGGATTACGTGGCTCATTAAGCACAGTCACCTCACATCGGCACCGTGCCTACGAATCTCATCGTGAAAGCAAGAATTAAAGAAGGAGGAGGAGGAGTAGGAGCAGTGATGGAAGATGACAGCCAAGACAGTAATCCCTTCCTCCATTAAATCACACAGCTGCCCAATCAATCCGTCACCTTTCCTCTCCTTTCGTCCCCTCAACTCGGAGATATTAGTATGAGCTGATCAGAGGGGGGAGGGAATGTGCAAGCAGCCAATTAGGTGCCAGCCGATGGCCTTTAGCAAATGCCATCAAATGAGGATGAATCGAGTCGGCCTAAAGATTTCATTGGCACTAAGAGGTGCTGAGCGTGGTCCGATTAGCATTGTCACAGAGCGGCTCCGAAGGGAGCCAGCCGCCAATCACATATACCGTATGATCAAGCAGCAGCCGCTAACTAGCTGATCAAGTCAAGCATGACTGGCTTGCAGAGAATAGAGAAAGAAAGGAGGGGTTCGAGGGTGTGGAACTGAACCGGAGTATCACGTCCATTAAATGAGCTCTACTTGAACCCCAATGTGCTGATAAGAAGCTTGTCTATCATGGCTTACAAGGCCTCTATTGCTGATGGGAAAGAGATTGACAATAGTCCGGGTCTCTTAGCACCGCTGTGCAGTTGTTGGTGATACTATCTAATCCTGTCACCTGCCTCATTACCGAAGGTCACAGACTAAACAACGACGATGCCCTGCAGCGGAGGAGAACCGAAGGCACTTTCCATAGAACAGATGTGCATGTTTTAAAAAATAAATAAATAAGGAGACCAACAATAATAAACATAGCATGCTTTCAACGCCGCTGAGAATTGATGCATCATTCCAGATAAACAAACTCCGTAATGTCAACCCTGAAGCATCTGAAAACAACCAATTATCTTTGCGAAATGGAGCATGCCGCTTCACTCACAGCACACGCTGGCTGATTTCAGTGGAAATGTGAATCATATCATCACAGAAAGCTGGTGTCATGAGTAATCACATGAAAGTGAAATGAACATTTTTAAGTGCTTTGGGATGAGAGCAGATATTTAAGAACATCTGTAGTCAATGTGGTGTTTTTAAATGGGTCATATTTCGATTTTTGCACTTTACGCTTTGTTTAGTATGTAATATCGCTGTTTGAGAACGAAAAAGATCTACAACGATACAAAAGCACAAAGTTTAATCCAATAGTGAGTTACTCTCTAGATCGGTAAGAGTTCGGAAGTCCTGAATTTCTTGATTGTAGTTATGAAATTCTTCCAGGAATGTACATGACATAATATACTAAAATAATATTAGATGTTTTCATTCACTAAACACAAACATCCTTGTGAGTACTTTTGCCATGACCTTGTCTGCAGTTCAGTTGAGTTGATGTAAAAGAGAGTATTACTACTCACTATTACGAGAGTAGTACAAGTATCACGAGTGAGTTTGTGTGAAAGTCATTCGGATGCATTGATATAACACTGCTTTATGACCTGGAGAATTATGAAACAATCGCATGATATCCCATGATATTCCATGCCAAAAACACGGTCAGAGGAAGATATTGCTTTCGGAGACACTCTCCTGCTCTCTCTCATAAGAGCTTAATAATAACATGAGCAGAGAATGTTTGCTTCATATAGAGGTAATGTTTCAGCACCAGGGTCACCCCATGTGTGTGCTTGATGTCAGGGGTGAAAAATGTGACAAACTAAACTTGACTGAAAATGGTTATAATCCATGCAGATGTATTGTTTGTTGTTGTGAGCATATCTGAGACACATCCTGGCATAAAGTTCACGCCCTCTTATAAATAAAAAGGGGTGTGTAACAGCAGCTCGTTTGCATTTAAAGAGACACATGCAAGCTGCTTATTTCCGCTTCCGCCCTAAAAAGGTGCATACACAGCATGTATAATATATTATCCATTAGGTATTTTAAGCTGAAACTTCACATTCTAGGGACATCTGAAACTTATATTACATCATAATATGACCTCTTCTAAAGACTATATGGGGTGTTATATAATCTTCACTGGACCAACTTGCTGAGCGCAGTACTTCAGGAGCTGTGAGCTGAAAGCTAAACTTTTTTTTGGTGTCCTTATTCCTGTCATGACACTTGCATTACAGAGGGTTGTAAGTGTGAATCCAGACCTTTTTTCATCGAGGTTGCTTAACGATATAATAAATGCCTTCATGTAATGCTACTATCAAGCTTATGAACATAATTGCGCTACTAGAATGAAAGAATGAATAGAAAAGACTAAATCAACTGAATGTTTTGTAATTATTGACAGTTTAGATTAAATCAAATTCAATTGTTTTTAAAATGTTTTAGCAATCCCAGCATACATTGACATTTATGTTATTTGCATTTTAACCAATGATTTTTTTCTAACAAAAAATCCTGAAACCTAACACTTAAGTCTTACCGAGCCCCTCACCCATGTATTGAGCTATTGTCTCTTTAACATAAATAACCACACATTGTCTGAAGAGGTCATGGTGGTCATGTCAATGGCCTTATCAATAATTCATTTTCACGCCATACAGACAACCAGAAAAACCAGACTTCCACAGTTCTGAGATCTACTCTTATATCATCGTCATCATCTGCTTGCATAATTATTTTCCACGCACCCTCGAGCAGTTAGTGAGACTTTGTATTAATGAATACATGCTCGCCCTCCACCCTCAAGATCTCCCTGAGGGTCTGTCTGTCTGGAAAGCTGAGCGACAGACAGCAGCCGAAACACAGATCTGAAGGCGCAGAAAGAGGGACAGGAAGAAAAGAGGAGGAGGAGGAGAAAGGTGACTGAAGGTAATGGGAAAAAAGAGGAGTGGCTGAAAACAAGAAGACTTATGGGGGGTCTGTAATTTGCAGAGACCCCCTGCAGGGTAAATTATTTATAGGCTGGCCTTCCCTACCGATACAATTTGCCCTGAATTCACCTAAATTCATAATTCATATCAGTTTGTTCACCATATATTTGGTGCGGGACCAGATTGTGCACTCAACTGTGACTGCGTCTGGGTCTTCTTGAAAACTAGAGTGTCCCCCCCCCACATAAACCTGTTGCAGGTAAGTCAAGGTTTGCATTCATAAATCAAGCAGAGCAGAAAAAATCTGAGCCAAATGTATGGAATGCAAAACTATAGACTCTATTGATCTTATTATGATCAGACGAAGGCAGCAATTATTGCTTGCTAACAAAATGTCAATATTCTATTAAGACCTTCTTCTGAATATATGCGCCATTTGTGAATCTAAGCCACCGCTGCTGATTCTTTACCAACAGAGTGAAAGCAATTCAGTTTGTATTGAATGTGATGGAGTAAAACCAGCATGAATGGCTACATAATAACAAAACAATCTTTCAATTAAGTGTACATTTGATAAGTGTACATTCAAATAATGTAATCAGTCTAGTCTGATTCATGAATAAATTAAGCAAGCAAGTCGAGAATATAAATCAGCAAGCTTCATCACAGGCCATCAAAAAGCCCAAAATGGACTAAAGGAAATTGTAAACAAGCACACATGCTCTGAATTTGCATATTATTAACAGTTTACAGCAGTCTTTGCTCCTCTTGCAAAATAAGAAACAGAAACTAGGATTGCAGATTCAAAGCAGGAACAGAACAGGGCCTGCTTAACATTTGGGATATTAAATACTTTTCTTCATTTCTGGTGGCTCATGTTGTTATGAAATATTTGTGAACTGAAAATGTTCAGGTAAGATGGCATAACACTAGGGCAGATTTCTTTCTGTGCCTATTCTTTGCTCACTTTTATCACTATAGGTTTAATTCATTCTAAACTGAATATCCAATCAAATTTCTCTCTCATCAACAGCCATTACACAGATTCAACTCTTGAGGTGAAGTAGATCCAACATGTGGAACGGCACTGCTCTTAGTGAACAAAATGTTTCTGCATCCAATATTTTCTGATTCCCAAAAGAATTAAAGGCCATAATTATACATTTTAACAATTGATTTAAAGTCCCATTAACACAGAGAATACTGATTATAATTAAAAATAAACTAGGCCTATATTAGTGTCCATCACCGGACAATCACATTCCGCTTATTATGAGTGCATGCTATAGTTAAGTCATCATTTACTTCAAATGCACAATACAACTTTACAGTTACTGTCCTTGGTAGGAATGATCCATAATTCTATGACAAGAGAAAAAACAAACTGACCAAGGCTTTTTTGTTTCGTTTGTTTTTTGCACATTGATTACCATTTGTGGCGGTTCATTCTGCTGTGGCAACCCCTGATAGAGATAGAAACAAGTCAAAGGATTACCATGTGGAAAGTCACAGTTTTACTACAAATACCACAATTAAACTATGGTTAGTGTAGCAAAACCATGGTTAATTCGGGGTTACCACAGTTTAAAAAGTATGTTTCAATTTTGTAAGGGGGAGCTCAAAGCAGCAAAGTGCTAAATATATTTTTTTAATTATCAAACGTTCAATCAATCAATCAAACAAACAATCAATCAATCAATCAATCAACAGGTAAAGCCAGTGTGATCTGATTGAGTATGAATGATGCATATGATCCATTTCATTCAACAGTCCAGTTTCTTTCAATCCCTGCCAGAATTTATTTTTAAAAATGTGCTTGCTAGGTCTAGCTAGGCTCCTAAAATATTTTGTTGCATGAATGTTGAAAGATACAATACACCACACGAAAGGACAGAGCCTCTGCTTATTAAATCTACTGCAAAACAAAAATCAGCATTTTAGCTTCATACAGCTAGAATAAAAAACTTGAGGCAAATACCATTTGTGTCAAAGATGACAAACTGCACCAGATCTAGAATGATCAAGACAAACTGAGAAGTCCATCAACACCCCTAAAGCTTGCACGTTTCATTCAGGCAAAGTTTTCATATGGGTTTTTATTCAGCAGAATGCCTGAAGATCTGGTTAGTTTGCACAGGCAATTTTCTATTAGTTTGTAACACGTGAACTATTTTGATGCACAATATGGAGTGACGGATGGACAGGGAAGCGCTACTGCAAACATCTGTAGAAACCATGGGAGTACGGAGCATTGAAAACAACAACATCCATAAGATACAGAAGATAAAGGCCAATATTTCCGTTCCTTTTATAGGAGCGTGTACGGGGTCTCCGGCTCTACATCCCCTGATACGTTTAACTTCAGATGAGCTTTTCTCCACACGGGGACACAAGCACACACTCCTCTATGGCTGGCTTTGGAGAGCTCTAAAGATCACCACACCGCTGACTTGAGGCGATATTTCTTTGCTTTATTGACTTGACATCTTATGCAGTTTCCCCAAGGGTCCCCCTTGCGTGGATGTGGCTCTCATCTTCATAAAGGCCTCTGATGTGCGCAGACAGCACCGGCGAGCAGAGAGCCGCTCTAACCACCTGACAACTGACCTGTATCTCAGACTGCTACTGATGCAATGCTTGCCGAGTTTAAAACTGCCTTTTTTCTATATTTTTTTTTACATTTCGGGTTAGTTGACGTCATCTCTCTGTTTCTCTGGGTTCGGGGTTAAAATCCGAGACTGAAAGCTGCGGAAAATAAAGGTTGTCAGAGTGGCCGCCGCCCACTCGCTCCATCCACGTTACCATGGCAACGGGGTCTCCACAGCAGCTCCTCCACTCATGGACATACAAATTCAGTTATTCACACACGTACACACACACACACATAGATGCACACACACGAGTACATACATACACAGGGACACTATTGTGGAGGCTTGTAGCATACATATGATCACGCCTGCAACCAGTGTTGGGTGTAGTGCATTACAAAAGCAAATGGCATTATAGTAATATGCTGCTTTTTTCTGTAATGCAGAATTAAAACGCTTTGCAAAAATGTACAATTTTTAAATGTACAAACTCATTAATGCAACAATACAACAATACATTTTAGCCTGAAATTGAGCAGTTAGTCTCTGTTGACAGCAGAATTACCAGTGTGGTGACGATTAATGATCAATCCTGGACCAATCAAATTATGCCACCAACACTATTTTTGTATGGTTTTAATAGTAGGGTTAGGGTTTTGGGTAGGTTTGGGTTCTATTTTTACTTATTCATTTGCTATATCTGTGCAGAATTTAGTAAAAAAAAACTATTATAGATTTATGAGGAATGATATTAAGAGTATAGAAACTGATAAATATATAAGGTTTACAATGCAAACGCAATTAGAATCATTTGTGTGGTGTGGTATGAAGCGATCTCTCTTAATACATTCACTAAAAGACAAAATAGTACTTTACAAATTGTACTGTACACACTGTAAAAAATACTTGGTTCCGCGTAATTCCTTTATGCTGACTCAACATAAATCGATTAAGTTAGCTTCATTTCTTTTATAAATTTAAGTGGATTGAACATAAAACAATGAAGTTGTCCCAAAAAAAACCCTCAAGAATTGTGTTGATTCAGCTCATTTTAATTAAGTAGCAACAAACAAACAGCAAAAGTTTTTTTTTGCGCATAAATAATCAGCAAATTTGCATATTATCCAATAATATTACTGAAATTAATATGAAAACTGATGAAAAAATACATATTTACACGTTTACATAATTTAATTAGTAGATTGAATGATAGGATTAAAAAAAAATCTGATTTCTGCGGGCACAGATTCACTATTAAGGCAGTACACCACACTATGAAGACATCACACCACATGAATATTACTGTAGCACAATGTAATAGGTAGCATTTTTCATCACCCAGATGTGCTATTTACTTTTTGGGATGCAGCACAATCTGAATGGGTAACACAAATCACTTTTTAGAAAACTTGTCATCAAACTCATTGCCAATGACAAGGTAAGCTAACAGTTTATATACAGTGCAGATAAATATCCCATGCCTATATGCTTTGTACCATGTTTTCCCAAACATTCCAATTTACCGCTGATGTAGGCATATTTACACATATTAACACACAAAGTTCTGTGGTTATTATGGTAAAAGTAAAGCGGAGTAACATAGCGTAACACATTCAAATACAAACACAGAAATATTATGCTATTCGAGTTGTGCCACACGACACACACAAATCCATCAGATGTTTTTAAGATATTATGTTCTAAGCAAACTCAATGTCAACAAGAAAAAGCATTCAGGATAACAAAAAAATCACTCCCGTTGTCTTTTTTCGTGTTACATGAGACAGTAGCCGACAGGATTATTTATTTATTGATGTTTTTTCCCTCAAGACACAATAAAAACAAAGGGAATAAAAGACGTGGTGAATAATTGAAGTGAAGAAGTGTGTTCATTAAGAAAAGAGAGCTGAAGACGTTTGGAGCGGAGCTGGAGGGGGGAAGGGAGAGACGGAGGGAGGGACAGAGACGCCTCAAGATCAAAGGAGACTCTGATTGAATAATGATATTAAAAATTTATCTGATGGTTATACAAAGAGAGCAAGAGGAATGCGGGAACATGCTGTCTTAAAAATGATGACAACATTTAGGGAAAATTAACTAGCTGGAGAGCTTCGGTTTTATCTAGCTGACAGCAACATGTGTAGCTCCATATGGCAGATCTGCAGAGACACTTGATTCGACAGTGAATTTGTACACGAAGGTCAAGTTAGCGGTTTATTATTATTGGTTACATTCATAAAGTGCTTTTCTTTTGGTGTAATCTCTATTACCATTTCCCTACAATTCAATTATAGGCTAAATTTAATAAGGAATAAAACTATTCCTGTGTGTGCATATTATAAATATTTCATTTAAATTATTTATATAATTATTCATTCATTATTATTTATTATGTATTTATTACACATATACAGCTAACTATATATAATCACATTATAACATTAGAATAAGATTTATACATACACATACAGACATATATGCATAATTTGATCATTAAAGTACATTATTAATTAAAACTTTTTATTTAGTTATTTTTTTTGATTGCAAAGCCTTGACACCAAATAATCATGCATTCTTGATTTTGTTTTATCTTGTTTTCCGTGTTGGGAAGAGGTCAAATTAGTCATTTTTGCTGTTGATCATCAGTTGGCACCATTAACCCTTTAGATAGGCCTGAGCAAAAACGTTTCTGGCTTTTATAAGCTGCTTATTTTTTATTTTCTCAAACATACAAGTGTGCAAAGGTCTCTCTTATAATCTCACATTCTCTCTCACATTCTCTCTCACTCTGTCTCTGTCTCTGTCTTACACATACACACCTTATAAACTCCAGAAACTAGGCTTTTTTTTGTTCTGTAACTTATGCAACGGTATAAATTATAAAATAAAATATTTTTCAACAGGAAAAACCACTAACAATAAAGCATGCATGATTATATAGTGTCATGGCTTTGCAATCAAAAAATGTTGTTATAATGGAAGTCAATGGGGCAAAGACAGCCCCTAACATAACGAAAGGGTAGTATTATGAGAGTGTATTGTTGAGTTTTTGAAAAATTCCAAAGCATTTTCCCAAAATATGTGTCAAAACAAGATTTGTCTTATCCCTTTGACTGCCCCTCTACCAAACGGTTGACCATGTTTTTACTGTTTTAAATAATGACTGTTAAAGTCATTTAAAGAATGACTGTTTTAAATAATGGCTTACACACACAGCATTGTTGGTTTACAGAAAAAAATAAATAAATCAAACAAACGTTGTGTTGCATTACTACAAAGCATGTTAAATGAGAATCTGAAATATTTTATGGCATACTTCAAAAAAAAAAAAAAAGGTGATTTAGTATTCAAAAATGTTTTATTTTGAATATTTTTAAAAATAAGTTAGTCTTACACTTCATATACTTCATAAGTTTAGTACTTTTATCATAAAGCGACATATCAACCATTTGGTAGTGGCTGATATTTTAGAAATTATGGCATGTGTTGGAAAAAAAATGCATTGAGTGTGTTAACTAGCGACATTAGGAGTTAAGAAATGCAATCCAAACATTTTTTTCTTGGTGGGGCAGTTAAAGGGTTATTTAGATAGAAACAGAGAGTGTTGTGGTTAAATTAAGTCTCAGCATCAGCACAGAGTGGGTGAAAACATCCCCAACAGCACACATGGGTTAAATAAAATAATACTATTTAAATTTTAGACAGTCCGCTCAATATCACTATGCAAATCTGGGATAATTGAACAGCATTGGAACAAATCGTTGGATTAAAAATCAAGCTAACTTTTCAAGCTACTTGTAAATAGCAAATTGATGTCAACATATTAAGGTGCTTCACTGGTTTGGAACCAATGCCTGCAGATTCACTGGCACAGATCCTCAGTCTCTCCATCTCGACTGTAAATGGGCCATGTTCACTTTGTTAGTGTCATCAGCGGTGACATACTAAGCTTGTGGAACATGAGCGTTCATTAAAGAAACACCTCTGGTGCTTTGGGACGATGCATGACATGCGCACTTGGCCGGTCACCCAATTACAAATTTCACCTAATTCCGACAAGCCTAGTCAACAACGATGACAACTAATCTCAATAGACATGAAGATATTCTTCACTAAAGAGGTAATTAATATGACAAATGTTGTTTAAAGAGCTCTCTAAGTGACATGCTAGTATGGGACAGATGTATTTGGGGGGGGGGTCTAAACTCATAAAAGGCAACAGTGAGTCAATATTAGCTCCGGTAAATGTAGCAATCATAGCGTTATGAAATTAAGCGGAAAACCCATTACCACTGACCTTCTTTCTCCCTCCCCCTTCGGTCCACTTTTGTCAGGCACGGCTAGTCTCTGCCCCGGAGAATCTAGTGCTCCATTGTCTAAACTCAGCTATACGACTTTGACCTTTACTTTGATTTCTCTCTTTTGAAATTCAACCCGGTGCTTTCCACCTGACTTGGGTCTTGAAGCTGTGTGAACTGCTGTTCTCAGGTCTGTCAGAGAGGTTAAGAGGGATCCGATGAGACAGGTGAGGGCATTTAGAGGAGCTGAAGATGGACGGAGAGATCCCATTCTAAACTGACACACCATAACAGACAGCTTTGTATGAGGTATATTAACAGAGCTCTGACTCTGACTGTGCAATGGAAAATATATATATTTTTTAAATTAAAGTTTAAAATTACATTTATGTCTGTAATATATATAAAGAATGGCACATAGAAACAATGATTAGATAGATTGAATGATAGATAGATTAAATGGTAAATATATAAAATAAATGAAAGATAAAACAATAAAGAAATAGAATGTTAGGTAGAATGATCATTTGATAGATAGAATGGTTGATTGAATGATAGATAAATAGAGTGAGAGACAGGCAGGCAGACAGATAGACAGACAGACAGACAGACAGACAGACAGACAGACAGACAGACAGAAAGAACAATAGGTAGAATGGTAGAAAGAATGATAGAGAGAATTACAGATAGAATGAATAATAAATGTTATATGGAAAGAATTATAAAATGAACAATAAATGATAGAAAGAACGATAGAATGAACAATAAATGATAGTTAGAAAAAACGATAGAAAGAACAATAGGTAGAACGATAGAAAGAACAATAGGTA
>CAIGQW010000298.1:379623-395864 GCA_903798125.1 Danio choprae | reverse complement strand
AACGATAGAAAGAACAATAGGTAGAACGATAGAAAGAACAATAGGTAGAACGAAAGAAAGAATGATAGGTAGAATGATAAAAAATAACTATAGGTAGAATTATAGAAAAAGATAGATAGAATGATAGTGAGAAGGATAGATAGAATGAACAATAAATTATAGAAAGAACGATATAGATAGAATGAACAATAAATGATAGAAAGAATAATAGAAGGAGCAATAAATGATAGATAGAAAGAACAACTGATAGAATGAACAATAAATGATAGATAGAAAGAATGATGAATAGATAGAGAGATAGATAGATAGATATTATAGATAGATAGATAGATAAATAGAATAAACAATAAAGAACAATAAATGCTAGAAAGAACGATAGATAAATGATAAAGAAGATAAAAAGAACGTTAGATAAAAAGAATGATAGAAAGAATGATAGATGAAAAGAACAATAAACGATAGAAAGAACGATAATAAAATGAACAATAAATGATAGATAGAAAGAATGATAGATAGAATGACAGAATGAACAATAAATGACAGATAGAAAGAAAGATAGACAGAAAGAATGATATAATGAACAATAAATCATAGAAAAAAACGATAGACAGAAAAACAGATGGAAAGAATGATATTAAGGACAACAGATAGAAAGAGCAATAAATGATAGAAAGAATGATAGATAGAATGAGCAATAAATGATAGATAGAAAAGAAAGATATCTAAAAAAAATTATGATAGACAGAAAGAAGGATAGAATGAAGAAGTATGGAACAAAATAAAAGAAAATAAAGAAAAATGTACTCAAACCCCAATTAACACACAACAAAACCATGAACCAATCAAATAAATCCATGAGCACAGGCGTATTATAACATTGAGAGCAAGTTTAATAACCAATAATAGAGTTTGTAACCTTGTTAAGTCCCATCAAAAAGCATAATTACGCATACAACAATAACATTTGACCAAGCCAAAGCAGCGTGTCACAGCAACACAACACAGAGCATAATTAGAGCCAGCGCATCTCAAAGCACGGCAGCGCAATTAAGCTTTAATCAGGCCTGGACCACACAGGCATGGAAGCCTATCATTAGCATGCAGTGTGCTGGAGCCGCTCACATCTGAGGGCCCCTGTGTGACGGAGACGGGGTTCAGGCTGTCAGTAAGTGTGCATGAGTGTGCATAGAGGTGTTACAGGTCCCCTGGGCCCTGTGATAAGTGGAGAGCACTGGGGGAGCGCAGCTGTCGAGGGGTTGTGTGACACGCGGGGCATGTCAGCCGGTCCCGAGGGGAGACGCACACGCCCCACACACCCTCATCAAATCCAGACTGATGGACAAGCCGTCCACACCATCAGATCTGACATTACACCGTAAAACACACTTTACTCTGACAGATCTCTCCCACTACAAGCCCTTCTAGCAGAGTAGATCAACAAGGTGCAAGCAACACCAAGATCAGCAGTTTGAGTCCCATACAAATAATACAAATGCGCATGATCAGTTAAAGCATTTATTTGTAGATGATGACAATGGCGGAATATGTAACATGATTTTTTTTTTTTGTTCTGTAACTTATGCAATCGTATAAAAAAAATAAATAATAATAATTCAACAGGAAAAACCACCACCAATAAAGCATGCATGATTATATGGTGTCATGGCTTTGGAATCAAAAAATGTTGTTATAATGGAAGTCAATGGGGCAAAGACAGCCCCTAACATAACGAAAGGGTAGTATTATGAGAGTGTATTGTTGAGTTTTTGAAAAATTCCAAAGCATTTTCCCAAAATATGTGTCAAAACAAGATTTGTCTTATCCCTTTGACTGCCCCTCTACCAAACGGTTGACCATGTTTTTACTGTTTTAAATAATGACTGTTAAAGTCATTTAAAGAATGACTGTTTTAAATAATGGCTTACACACACAGCATTGTTGGTTTACAGAAAAAAATAAATAAACATGATTTTTTTTTTCAGACCTTCTATATTTCTTTTTTATTTTTAAAAATGTATTTGATAAAAAAAAATGTAATTTAATATTTAATTAAAAAAAAAGGTTTTAGTTTTTATACTTAACAATAAGTTACTACACTTAAATTGCAAAAATAATGATCGTATTCAAACAGGTTTCCTGAAGACTCTGAATGATCATTGGTGAGATAAACGAACAGCCACACCCAAACTCATTGTATTGGTTGATTCCCATGCAGGGCTGGGGAGAAACGAAATACATGTAATATATGTTACATATTTAAAATACACAATTTTGCTAACTGTATTTCGTTATGATTACAATATTTTTTCCAATATGTGGTAATTAAATTACAGTTAGATCTGAAAAGTATTTTAGATTACAAAAAGTGATTGCTTGGAATTTTTTGATGTCATTTATTTATTCTATGTAATTTTCTTTATTGTTAATCATGGTGTTTTTAACTGATTCCCTGATTTTAAATCAAATGTATTGAGTCAGTATTCTGTCTCTCGTGGAAATAAGAAGAGTATTTTATTTCTAAATCTGAAAAAGAACACAACATCTGTGAACGTATAAGCATTAAAGGATTCAACATCTATTTGAAAAAGCAATTGAGGTATTAATCTTAGGAAAATGTAATCCAGTAACTCGTTTTCCCATCTTCTATGGTTATCATTATGATGAAGAATTTCATTGAGAAAATTGTTTTCAAAAGCAGCGAACTGTGCTGTCACTTTTGCCTCAATCATTCTTTTGTGCCAATTGCTTCCCGGTCAATTTTGGCTCAGCGATTCTTTTGTGCCATTTGCTAGAGAGAATTATTAGTGAATCACTTGAAGTTTGGTCCATTCATTCAACAAATATATTGAATAACTTGGAATACTGCGCCAGTTACTTTTATGATACAATTGGTGCCTTTGGATTTGCATTAAAGCTTGGAATGCATCATGAAGCAGCACTTCATTTGTGTTTCATAGCTCAATTATTTTAAAGACCGGAAAGCTGCGACCATTGTATTTTTCACGTATTGTGACGCAGTTCCTGGTGAAATGGAACATTAAAAGAGAAAACAGTCGGCGTGGTTTTTTTTGTTCTGCTGCGAGTTTAATGGATGTAGTAAAGTAGGCATTTCATTCAGAAAGATCAGGAAATGGGTTTTAGAAGAGTTATTACAACCTAACAGACACCTCCTGCTCACCATTTCTGTTTGCTGTCAAAACTGACAGTTGGAGGAGCGGGGTTAAATATGTTAACCACACTCAATACTTCAAAAACTCCTAATCTGAGAATTTAACAAACAAAAAATCTTTTCAAAATTACAAAGGCAATGACATGCACGGATGAATTGTTCACCACAAAACTAGCATTGGAGCTAACAAAATCATGCGGTTAGTTTTGATTTCATTTGTACTTTAAGGTCACTAAACCCGAAAAAGCATTACTAATTACTTTATAAAGCATGTATTTTGGCTGCACGGTGGCGCAGTGAGTAGCACGGTCACTGGTTCGAGCCTCGGCTGGGTCAGTTGGCATTTCTGTGTGGAGTTTGCATGTTCTCCCCATGTTTGTGTGGGTTTCCTCCAGGTGCTCTGGTTTCCCCCACAAGTTCAAAGACATGCGGTACAGTTGAATTGGGTAAGCTAAATTGTCCGGTAGTGTATGTGTGTGAATGAGTGTGTGTGGATGTTTCCCAGTGATGGGTTGCAGCTGGAAGGGCATCCGCTGCGTAAAACATATGCTCGATAAGTTGGCGGTTCATTCCGCTGTGGCGACCCCAGATTAATAAAGGGACTAAGACGAAAAGAAAATGAATGAATGAATGAAGCATGTATTTTGTATGTTTTGTATGAGTTTTTTTCCCTTCACTTTCATCAATTGGTGAAGTTTTGTTCCTCGCCACTGTCGCCACTGGCTTGCTTGGTTTGGGACTTGTGGAGTTGCGCATCGATGGATTTGCTCTTCAGTGTTTGGACTTTCAGCAGTGAAAATTAAACCACACTGAGCTGAACTAATTTGAACTTTGAAAACTGGACTGACACAGTTTCAATTTCAATTTACTAGAATTTCTATGTTAAGCTGCTTTGACACAATCTACATTGTAAAAGCACTATAGAAATAAAGATGAATTGAATTGAATTATTTTGTGAAATACATTTAAAAATAACTCCCCCAGTTCCGCCCCCACGTTAGCATATTTGCCTGCATGCTGAAACAAACCAGAAATGCTTTTTTTTTTTTAATGCTGCAAAGCCATTGTTTATACATTTGAGGAACTAAACCTACAAATAGCTTACTCATGGTCAGCATATTATGAGAAGTATTTAGTAAAGCTGTCTGCCAAACAATCAAATGCAGTTACAAAGTACTTTCCGTTCAACCTGTATACAGGAAAACACTCAGCAAAGCAGTTAAGTCCATTAGTCTTTTCAGCCAGCAACCTTTAAAGCTATATCTGCTTTGGATTATTCATGACGGCCTCATGACTTGTTGTCTCATTTCCTAAAAAGCCTGATCTCTTTACTTCTTTCTTGCGCGGTGAATGGGATAATTGGTAGGTAAATTGGAGGCTACGCCTAATCTGTGCTAGTGCTCTCATCTCATATGGAAATGAGAAGTATTGACAGGTCAAGGTCAGTCCTGCTTTAGTATTCCACAGGATTTGCATTCAGCCACAGTGGACATGCTTTGCTTGAGTGGTTTGGACGTGCACAATGAATGCGAAACAAGGAAAACTCTTGCCTTTACGTTCGAGGGTTCTGAGTGGACATTCTGTTGACTATCGTTCTGTTTCCATCTGATATTAACATGCATCAGAGACCAAGTGTACATGGATTTTGTTCAGATCCGTCACTTTTTTTTAATATAACGCATTACATGTTTATTGTGGAAGAGCTCAGTTTGATGCCCGAGTGCTGTTGAATGAATGAACTTATGTAACATGGCTTATGAGCGAGCGTAAACATTACATTTTGTCTGATTTTCACAAACTGGCGGCTTGTGAGTTGATATTTCAAATCATGAAAAATATACAGTTAAAATAATTAAATTTAGTCAAAATGAGAAACATGAACACTAAATTAGATTAAATATGTTGTTTACCTGAGTGTTATGAGGCCATCAAAGGACTTTGAACAAGCAAATGTGTTGTTAAATGATTTACATATTAGGCTAATTTCACTACTACATGAATAAACATTATTAAACATGAAAACAAAATTACATGGCTGATGTCTTGCAGGTTATATGAGAATTTATAATATATAATTTTTGGATTCTGATGACATAATCCTGATTAATCCAAATGTAATAAGTAACTACCCATTGCGATTCATTATATACAATGAATGTTGTGTTTAAAAGACATCCAAACATAGATCTCTTGGCTAAAAGAAGGCCAAGACATGTAAGAAATGTCCAAAAAAATAGACTAGTCATCAAAAAGACAGATTAGACAGACTTCACATGTCATTCATTCCTGTCTATTTGATGAGTAGTCTATTGTTGGACTATTATTAGACATTTATTATACTTTCACTGACAGCCCAAATTTAGCCTTCTTTAGCCAAGAGATCTATGTTTGGATGTTTTGTTCTCATTTAAAACAGGTTGCATTCATCTGTTAATCACCTCACATATGCACTTAAAAGCATGGGCATCATTTGCTGTCTATATTAGTGCGTTGTTGGCTCTTTCTTTATGGGTTTTGGAAAAAAAAAACGTTTAAAAACTGTTTAAGTTGCATCATACACCTCGCTGTACACCCACACAGAAACTTTGCAAATATGCAAAACTTTTCTACAACCCTTAACCTACCAGTCTAGTAATACTCTGAAAGTTAATTGACATGTAGTTGCAATACCTGAAGTAGACCATCAAAAAATAAAATGTAACCAAATCTTTTTTTTTTTTTTTTTTAATCGGAAGGATGTGGTCCACACTATCAGATGTTCATTTTGCTGTGCCTTTCAGATCATCAAGTCCCTATTAACCAGACCAGAGGAACCCATCTCCACCACCGGCCCCATTAACTTTGTTAAAAGTTGCGAAAGCAGCACTTGCCTCTAAGTGCTCCTGATATAATCAAAAAAGAGCACCTCTTGGGATCTGCGAAAAGAAATAAGCGAGACGTTGCCTGCAGGCTGCGGATGAGGGTTCTGCAGGTTGAGTGGATACGTGCTATGCAAAAAAAAAAAAAATTGAGTTGAGATATTCATCTTCCTTGAGCCTGTACTGTATCTCATCTGAAATGCAGAAGTTTAAACCAAATGCTTGTCTTTAAGAAGTGATCGCAGGCATGCACAGAAGCCATTAGGGGCTCATGAACAAGTGAAATCGGTTTGTTGTGATTTGACTGTCATTCAAATGCCTTTTGTCTGAAGAGTGAGAAAACGGGGTCACGCTGGCTGAGAGAGTGTACTGTGAAATGCATACTGTCTGACGTTCTCCATACTGCGAGTGCTGGCAAAGTCTGCGCCGTATCAGTGTGTTTGCAGAGGAAGCTGAACCCGAAACCGGACGGTCTGATTTACTCCTCCATGCTCAAGAGGAGAAAGGATTGCATTGCTGTCCAATAGAGTGACGCCAGCAAGGTGTCAATACCAGCCTGCCTGTTTCTTTTTCTCACCGATCACCATGACAACCCTCTGACTCTGGCGGCACGCAGGCATACACCACTCCTCCCCCATTCCTCCATCCCCCCATGATCTCTCTCTCTCGATCTCTCAATCTCTCTCCTCATCTGTCGCTTCTTCCTTTCTGGCACAACTTCAGCATCTCCCTTATGTTTTCTCCTGCGCACGGATGGCTGATGTGACGTTGCAGTCTAGGCTGACAAGTCAGTCAAGCTGTTTTTTTTTACGCAGAAGTTAGCATACCTGAACAGCTGAAGGTAGGGCCGGTTCTAGATCCTATTAAGGAAGCTCTGGTCCCCCTGTCTGTCATTTCAGCTCACGTAACTATTAACTATTAAATTACCAAATGCATTAAAGAAGTTAGTACTGTAATTTAAAGAAATATATAAAATAAAAAATATATATATGAAAAATAAAATACGGCTGTACTGCTGCAAGTCAGCACAAGATGATGTAATGCCGTCAAAGGAGGTACAGTAATACAAGACCAGTGTAGCCTGCATTAACCCATTCAGTGTGTACAATGTCTAAGGAAATTAAGCTATCCATAGTGAAGTATGTCCAGTTAAGGTGAGTGGACATGACAACCACCTGTAGGAGACACTCTTCCCTCTCCGTATGCACCAGACACTTTTCTACAAACACTCCATTACAAGGATTCAATAATATCTCAATAATAACTCAAAATAATACAAATAATCACTGCTAAGCTATCTTAGAATTATCATGGCATCTATACATAGCTGCTCTCAAGTGCTGCTTTTATCCTCATTTGTAAGTTACTTTGGATAGTAGTATCTGCTAAATTAATAAATGTAAATGTAAACTACTAGTAGGTTTTCCACAGGTTTGTACCAATTGTACCAGTTGGGCCATAAGAGCTGTAACCTCCTTAAATAGTATGACAAAAGTCTTAATTATAATTGTATTATGTGTAATAATGTTTGGATTGTGAAGAAACTAATGCGCCTGCTAAACAACAATGGTTTTATTTTTTTGTTTATAAGTTTTTATGACGGGCCTCACAGTGGCGCAGTGGGTAGCACGTTCGCCTCACAGCAAGAAGGTCGCTGGTTCGAGCCCCGGCTGGGTCAGTTGGCATTTCTGTGTGGAGTTTGCATGTTCTCCCTGTGTTGGCGTGGGTTTCCTCCGGGTGCTCCGGTTTCCCCCACAAGTCCAAAGACATGCGGTACAGGTGAATTGGGTAGACTAAATTGTCCGTAGTGTATGAGTGTGAATGAGTGTGTATGGATGTTTCCCAGAGATGGGTTGCAGCTGGAAGGGCATCCGCTGTGTAAAACATACATAAGTTGGCGGTTCGTTCCGATGTGGCGACCCCAGATTAATAAAGGGACTAAGCCGAAATGAAAATGAATGAATGAATGAAGTTTTTATGACTGAAAATAAGGATTTTTGTGGCACGGTGGCACAGTGGTTAGCACTGTCGCCTCACAGCAAGAAGGTTATTGGTACCTGGCTGGAACATTTGGCATTTCAGTGTGGAGTTTGCATGTTCTCCCCGTGTTTGTGTGGATTTCCTCCAGGTGCTCTGGTTTCCACTGCAGTCCAAAGACATGCGCTATAAGTGAATTGGATAAAGTTGGCCATAGTGTATGAGTGTGTGTGTGTGAATGGGTGTATGGGTGCTTCCCTGTACTGGGTTGTGGCTGGTAGGGCATCCGCTGCATAAAACATATGTTGGAATAGTTGGCGGTTCATTCCACTGGGGACCCCTGATAAATAAGGGACTAAGCCAAAAAAAAATAAAATTTTCTTAAATGTAAGGACTATGCCCTCTCAAGGATAAAATCCTGAAATTGTCCCTGGTTGAAGGCACAGTTTTATTGCAGTAATGTCCACTTGATATTGTATTCGAAAACAAAAAGGTGTGCACTAGAATGGTTCATTACTGTTCAGTGTCTGTGCTTTTTCTCTCCGAAGGTTATGAGCAATATAATGATTATACTTATTTGAAATAGACTTGCAGGTGTATGAACCCCCTCACATAAGCACTGCTAAATGCAGGCACATTCGAAGTTTGTTGTCTTCTGCAGTTTCTGGTTGTTCTAATTTCTTTTCTACTGGTATGCTTGAGTACTGGACAACCAAAACAACAAAGGAGGAACAAAAACAATTAAGAATTGTATTATTACAAAGAGACATATTGCTGCTCTGGCATCCATATTACAGCATTTGCAGTTTGTGTGTGTGTGTGTGTGTGTGTGTCTGTGTGTGAATCTGATTGAATTGAAATAATCCTAAATTCTAATTCTGTTTTATCTGCTCCTTATTTTAGTGTGTGAGGTGTATATCTATTTATCATGTTACCATAATATCTAAATATCTAACAGGACTGCGTATTTACTGTGTAGTTACATGTTTTGGGGGAAACAAATCTCCACATTTACCACTAACAAATTTAAGGTATGCTTAAATGTAGAACTAAGTGAATAAAGTAGTAAGATTAGAGGTTAAATGTTAAGTTTAAGGCTTGCATTACAATAAAGGGTGACATTAACTGCAAAAACAAGCGATAATTTCACGTGCAGAATTAAAAGTAATTATAACGCACCAACATGTAGTACATAATTAAGGCCACCTAATATAAATGTGACCAATGTCACAATACAGCTAGCTTGCTGATTAAATAAACAAACCCATAGACCCCGAAATGTTTTTATGTTTAGATAAAAGTACTTTATAAGATGTGAAATGATGTAATTCTTAATTCCAGGGATTTATATTATATTATTTATTCATTTTTCAAAAGGGGGGACATTTAGCAGGATAAAATATGGGTCACAGCCTAAATATTGCATGTTTGGTAGTTAAACTGAATTAATAATTAAAAAAAACTTGTTTACTGCAAGGGATTTCATCAATGTTCAACAGCAAATACACATTTGATGATACTTTCTTATGTTGGCTCTATTTGATGTCAGATTATCAAATCTAACATATAACATTTCTCTTAATGAAAGAAAGTCAAGGTTTTTTGCTTTAGATGCATAGAAAAAAAAAATGAACGAGACCGAAAAGGGCACAGTATTCATGGAAAGTGCTCATTGTGTCTTCCCTCTTCGTGCATTTGCTGAGTGTTCTGGAATTTGAATCAGTGCTCATTTATATCCATCCAGAAAAAAAGGATGAACATCAAAAATATGTCAATCTGTTCCAGAGCATCTTTTCTTGTTGTCACTCAGAAAATAAATAAATAAGTAAGTCTTTTTTCTTTCTTATTTTAATCAGCACTATAAATTCTGCAGGTCATGCATAATACAGCGGTTAGCGCTTCTGAAAGATGGTGAAAGAGAATGATATATGATATTCGTTAATAACATTCTCAGATCTTGAGTCATGCAACAGCTAAATGGAAAAACTTGTACAATTTTTAGACATTAAAGCATTAAAAGGCTGTATCGTCATCTGATACGCTATCAAGACGCAAACTCAGCCAAAGACTAACACACATCTGTTATATCCGGTCAGAAGATATCCCTTTTTGTCTGGGATCCAAAATCTTTAAACTTCTGATTTCGGTCTGATTTTCAAGTTTTATCTGATACCAAAAACCAGTTTCTGCTGCATCTGTCTGATATCCATACTAATCATCTGCTCTTCTATCAGCATGTTGAATAATTTAAGATGTATTGGTTGACACTTTTTTTCCCCCCCTTGTACTGCTTTTAAAGATTTATGTTAAAGACCTTCAAAAAAATGGGCAGCACGGTGGCGCAGTGAGTAGCACGATCGCCTCACAGCAAGAAGGTCGCTGGTTCGAGCCTCGGCTGGATCAGTTGGCATTTCTGTGTGGAGTTTGCATGTTCTCCCCGTGATCGTGTGGGTTTCCTCCGGGTGCTCCAGTTTCCCCCACAGTCCAAAGACATGCGGTACAGGTGAATTGGGTAAGCTAAATTGTCCGCAGTGTATGTGTGTGAATGAGTGTGTATGGATGTTTCCCAGTGATGGGTTGCAGCTGGAAGGGCATCCACTGCGTAAAACATATGCTGGGTAAGTTGGCGGTTCATTCTGCTGTGGCGACCCCAGATTAATAAAGGGACTAAGCCGAAAAGAAAATGAATGAATGAATGAACAACTAATTATGCATAAGAGGTTCGAGCTTCATCATAAAGTCTACATCAACAAATCCTAGCAAACAAAAAAAAGGAACTTTATAAAGGACTTCACCTTTAACCTTCAGAAAAATATATTTTGATGGGAAAAAATCCAACATTTCTGTCACTTCATCAGGAACTAACACTCTTAAATTCCAACAATATATTTTTTTCTGAACATTATAATGCATTCAATTCTCTTACCAACATCTCGGAAGTTCAATCCCAATTCTCCAATCTCCTTTATTCCAGCAAGCGAAAGATATTATGGATGTAATGGGTTATCGCAGAGGGAATAAGAAAGCCCAGATCGCAAACATCTTTCTGGAAAACGAATGTAAACAGATCAGAGCGGGTTATATTTTGATATGAAAAATGGACAGAAGACAAAACTTTTCTTAAATGTCAGGCACCCACGCTTGTATCGCTTTTAATCAGATGAAGGGAAGATTTGTTCTCGTTAACTAGCTGTCAGCCTCAATATCTCTAGTTAATCTCTCTTTCGCCAATTTACGTCTTTTTTTTTAACCCCACTTCAGTTTCACGCATATACACGTCAATGCAGAAACAGATTATACTTGTTGGGCCATCAATAACACTCAAGAGACTCACATATTCATAAACAACAATTTCCTCCTAAACTGCTTTGTTATTGAAGTTAACATACAATTAGGGCTGAGCCGATAAAGGATATGATATCAAATCGCAATAAAATTTATGTCAATAACAATGATAAGCTCTGGACTTTTTTACTCTATATTGATCTAAGAGCCAATCACACAGCAGAAATGTACAACAATGGGAATCTAGAAGTGTGTTGATATTAGAGATGCACCGAATTTTCGGCCGGCAAAAATAAGTTGCTATTTAATGGATATGCTATTTAATGGACACTCTCATTTTTGTGGCTTCAGTCATTGTTGGGATACTCTTTTAAATCTGGAAGCATTAACAACTGATATCGAAATACATATCGTTAACGTTCAATATGTAAAATAATTAATCGAGACTGCACTTTTGCCATATCGCCCAGCCCTATATACAATTACCCATTAATCTACACTTGGTTCAACTCAATCACATGGATACACTGTAAAAAAAAAACATACAACAAAAAGTCAAGACAAATGTTTTTATGTTACTTTAACTTATTTTAATAAGTTAATCAGGTTTCAACTGCATTTTTTAAGCTATACAAAGTTTACCTTAATATGTTTAGTCAGTTTGATTGATGCAAGTTGAGATGACTAGAAAAGTCCATTTGATTCAACTAAAATTTAAGGCAACAACAACTTTTTACAGTGTATATATGGCAAGAATTTTTGTACACTTGCACACAGACACGCAGACAGACAGACAGACAGACAGGCACAGTTATTTACTAGAAAATGAAATAATGCCAAAATAATGCACTAATTACAAAGTACTTTGCTGTAAAACACACATTGGTTTATTTACAACTGCAAAACAGTTTTTATAGTGTTGAAAACAATCACAAATAAACTATTTTCACCATTTATTATTTTCTTCTCTTATATGATAGCTGATAAGCCGGTGCAATTGATTTAACCATTTCCATCTTTATGTATTATTATAATATTATAATAGTAAATTACTAGAGCTATTTATATTATATGAGATATGCGTTATGATATTATATGATATGATATATTTATAAGATTACATTAGTTGAGAAAAGACTGTTAATGGCTTCAATGCTGCTAATCCATGCAGTGCTGCATTCTAAACAAAAAATATTATGAAAAGAATCTTTTAAGATCCATGTCAGGAGTGAACTATTGCTGTAATATATTACAGCAATAGTTCACTCCTGACATGGATCTTAAAAGATTCTTTTCATAATATTTTTTGTTTAGAATGCAGCACTGCATGGATTAATGGGGCTAAAATACATAATGTAACTTATTGGAGTAAAATAGCCCAAGCTTTAAAATATTTTTTGTAAATGGAAGATGTATAACTCCATGAAGTTTACTTGCTGCTGTTGGTTAACTCCATGTAGTGTTTCTTTTAAATACTCTATAAAGTTTATTGTTGTTGTATGTCTTTCTCTTTAAATATCTGTACTGTCATCCTTGCTTTGTTATGCTACCATTTTGAAATGAATAAAAAAGACAATCATAAAAAAATATGATATCATATATAATATGATGCGACAACAAAATAAAATAACAGAGAAGATAATAGTAGAATATTAAATAACAAAGCATAATATAATATGATATAATATAATACTGTACAACATAACATAGCATAGCACAACATAACACAACACAACACAACACAAGATAATAAGCTGTTTTTCTCTACAGGTGCCCATAAGCCATAGCGATCGGTGCCAGTCATGATTTTTTTTCACTGCTACTTCCAGGCAAATATGCATCCATAGGACAGCACTTTTCCCTGGCGGCAAATCTAATTATGGCCAACAGAAAGTAGTGTGGAAGTTGATTTCAGACTCAGCGGTCGTGTCCCTTCAGCACACACTGATTCGGGCCCTTCAAAGGCCTCACGTTATCTCCCACAACCAGCTTTTCCTCAGAGTTGTTGAAGTCGGGGTGTGCCACGCGATGCTCCACTATGTTTAGGATCAAGCACAACAAATGCGGTCATGATATTACTCTCCGACTGGGCTCTAGTAATGTGACACAGCACAGCACTGCATCTGCACTTATTCTATAAAAAGCAGTACATCACTATCAGGTTTGTGGCCAGCTAGAAGGTCACAACGTGAAAAATACAATACAAAGGTCTGTGAATGAAAAATGATTTAAAATGCTGATGAATAAAGTCATGTCACTCTGCTCATAGACTCTGCTCCACCATGTTGCCAGATCTAACGCTTTCATTTAAGGTGACGTAGTTACACTTACTAAAGTAATTACAATGAATTATGCATAATTATATGTAACTAACCCTAAACCCAACTCCAACCATATAGTACGTACATGTAATTAATTTGTACAATGACTAAACACTATGAATCATTTATTAAGCATTAGCAAATAGTTAATTCATTATTAAAGCATTAACTCTACATTAATAGACGGTAGTAAGCAGTTAAGAAATACAGCTACAAATGCTGTATTCTTGACTTAAAAGCACATGTATAATGTGCTTAATTCTTGTGTTTTTAAACTTTGTTAATGATTAATTTTTCATTACTAAATTAAGTATTGCATTATTCACAAACCAGTTATTTAAGAATAGTTGGTGTTTTTTTAAGATCATTCAGAATGCGCAAGTAAATGATTAATAAATTATTCAAATTAACATTTATATGTCTTATTATTCAGGCATTTATTAACAGTTACTTTGTATGTTAATAAATGCTTTATTACCTCCACTTGATCCAGTTTTGTGACCTAATCTAAAGCGAGCTTTGTAAATCCCTTATATTACTCAGTACTTAAATGAATAGTTACACTGAAACTACATCATCTTAAAATAAATGTAACCATGTTAAGCATTGTAACAGTGTATTGTTGAAATGAGTAGAAGATGGTTGTGCTTAGGGATTCTGTGTCCTTCCTTCTTTTGGTGAATTTTCAAGAGATCGCTTTTGTTTGTTTTTAGTAGCAAGAACTTGGAACACTGCATTGCGGACACTTAAACGGACAACTTCTACTTAAACTGGCAGCAATCAAAGAAGGAGCTTACTGCTGAGGAGACCACATTCAAGAAGAGAAACAGTAACATGTTAGTTTAAGCAACAATTCTTACTATTAACAAGGGCTTTATTACTAAGATGGGCGACACAGTGGCTCAGTGGTTAACGCTGTCGCCTCACAGCAAGAAGGTTGCTGGTTTGAGTCCTGACTGGGCCAGGTGGCATTTCTGTGTGGAGTTTGCATGTTCTCCCAGTGTTTGTGCGAGTTTACTCCAGGTGCTCCTGTTTCCCCCTCCGTCCAAAGACATGCGCTATAGGTGAATTGAATGAACTAAACTGGCAGTAGTGTATGAGTGTGTGTGTGAATGTGAGAGTGTATAAGTGTTTCCCAGTACTCTGTTGCAGCTGGAAGGGCATTCGCTGCGTAAAACATATGCTGAAATAGTTGGCGGTTCATTCCGCTGTGGCGACCCATGATATATAAGGGATTAAGCCTAAGGAAATTAATATTACTAAGATAATGGCTGTTTATTAGTACTAATAAAGCACATAGTGTCCATGATCCTATTCTAACCTTACCTAAACCTTACTACTACCTTAATAACTGTTAATAAGCAGCAAATTAAGGGTTTAATGAGGCAAAAGTCATAGTTAATGCTTTATTACTAGTGAGAATTGTATTTTTAAAATGTTTGACGAGAGAAACATAATAGTCATCAGGATATTATCTGTAGGATATGGTGTCACTCAAATGCTATCAAAACAGTAGCATATTGACTCTTGTACATTGGTCAGGATGAAGGCTATGCCATTTCATAAAGTTTAGCAATTAGCTAACATTTTGCAAAGTCATGCTCAAATAATAAATCTTCGCTGAACATCCAAATAGAGCCTAATGCACCATGATTTGGAATGACATCGCATTTCACAATAGATTTTTAATTAGATTTTTTTTTTTCAAATATTTCAAAAGATTTGCACAAATTTGTAATGGTGTCTCATGCTGCCCGAGTGAGGAATTAAGCACACGCACGCGCACACACGCGGATATATACTGATACACACTGACATGCAGCTCAAGTCAAGTAAATGCTGCATTTTTCTAATATCTTTGACTTTACCCTCCAATCACATCTGTAATCTGGGGCCAGTCTGTCCTTTTCTCCTCTGTTTTTGTGTGTCTGTCTGTGTACTGCAGAAGGGGACTCGGCTGTAACCGGGACTCTCTCTCTCCACGCTGATAAGAGATGACAGCAGTAGTTGGCCCTGATTCCTGGCTGTGTCTCAACATAGCACACAAGGGGAAATGGAGAGAAAGAGAAAGAGCATGAGAATGAGAGAGAGAATGAGAGAGAGAGAGAGAGAGAGAGAGAGAGAGAGAGAGAGAGAGAGAGAACATAGGGATCTGCACTGGCCTTTACCAGCAGTTGCAGAATTGCTGAACAGCCATAGGAAGGGTGTTTGACTACACAGAGCTGATGCCAGACTAATACACTAGTGTCTCTCTGCTGGTTTCATTTCAAAGTCAAGAACAAAAGAATATTTTTTCAGATTTTTATTGATAAGTCAATAATTATTGATTTCATAAATTAATTCATTTTGCTATGGTATCTACGCAAAAGTACATGTGCAGAGAATTACTAGTGCTATCAATAATATAATATAATATAATATAATATAATATAATCTGTATAAGTGTGGCATAAGTAGGTTTCTTCACAGTCAAAGACATATGGTATAGGTGAATTGGATAAACTAAATTGGCAATAGTGTGTGTGTGTGTGTGTGTGTGTGTGTGTGTGTGTGTGTGTGTGTGTGTGTGTGTGTGTGTGTGTGTGTGTGTGTGTGTGTGTGTGTGTGTGTGTGTGTGTGTGTGTGTGTGTG
>CAIGQW010000298.1:339516-359623 GCA_903798125.1 Danio choprae | reverse complement strand
TATATATATATATATATATATATATATATATATATATATATATTTATTAAAGCATCCTATAGAAAATATCAATTGAAAAAGAGATATTTGTGATGGGGGCACTCATTTATGTGGAGCACTGTAAAAAAAGTTAATGTAAAAACTAATTATTTTCTTTTAAGTCAACCATAATGAGTTTTGTATATGTTCACATAAGATAAAAATCGGATGTATAGTATAAATAAAAAAAGTTAAAGATCTGAGAAGAGTGAAATAAACGGCGTAAACCTTTCATTTACAGAACTCCATTTAAAAACATCTTATTTGTGAATTAAGCCACTTCTGAGAAAGCAAAAGCAAATCTGTTCAGCCACTCTTGAAGCTGATATACTGTGACTAAAGGAGTCTTTACTCAAACTAGCACACGGTTGAATGACAAATGAATCACGCACAATTTGACTCCCGTGGAAAGGCGACTCGCTGAAAATAAGCATCTCCCATCTCTTTAATCAACACAATCGCCCTCCTCAGCATGCAAGAACACTGTAGCTGTGCCGCTGCACGTATATAGTAAAGGTCAGTGCTTAGCAGAAGAAATCTACAAAGAGTCGATCTCTTTGTTACGTGACATTATCTGGCTTTGTGTGCAGTGCCACACTTACAGGAAGAGCCATTGCTTCAGGTGTCTCATGATACACATACGCCGAAAAAACACCAGCCGCTGCCCTTTAACCGGAAACTAATGCCCAGCCTTCTGTTAAAGGACCTCGATTTGTGACAGGTCCATGAGCACATCCTGAAGCAGTCAGGACAAATGAAGCTTGAAGGTTCATCTCAAAATCCTTGCACTGGGAGTTGCCAGTTTGCATTATTTCCATCAAAATGCAATAACAAAAGCTCATGCAAAACAGCCGCTTTGAATAAGTATAATTTGCAAGGGCTACAAAATAGGCTGTCAACCTCCAAAAACCAAATGACAGCGTAGTGATCAAAGCATTATTTTATGGGAATGTTTGAATCACACAGCTGGGTTTTTTTCCTGAAAATTGCAGCACTCTACAGATGCAGTGAAAGTGACTGAAAAATGAATTGCAAATGAAAATGTGGGAAGCTGTTATTTGATCCTTTTTTATTGTGTTGCCCCTACCATTTAGCCGTTATTTATTTTGCTTTATTCGTCTACATATATACATAGTGGTCTTCTGGACACAAATCTAATGATTTAAGTATGAGTGCTGAAATATGAACAAGCAATCAAGCCGTAAAATAAAAAGTGTATACCGAAGTGGTGGTGATATTTATTTTAGTTCATTTACATTTTTATAATGATAGTTTTATTTGATGTATGCAACAGTGAAACATGACTGTTCACTTTCAGAAGTTGTAGTTTCTTTTCCCTAAAATAATGCGAAACATTTGTTGGTTAAAACATTCTTTAAAAAAAAATATCATATCGCACATCGAATATAACATTAGGAGAGGAGAACAGCCAGCCTGGCCTGGTTCAAGAAAGGTCACAGTAAATCAAATAATACTTTGTTACAACCAAGGACTGCAAGAAGAGCATCTCTGAATGCACAACACGTCCAACCTTGAAGCAGATGAGCTGCAGCAGCAGAAGCAACACTTTCAGATAAGAACAGCAGACCTAGGCTAATATTCACAAAGGTTTACCGCAATAGGACAACCAAAACAATTTTACTGGATTACCTGCTCTTTTGAGTCTTCATTTCTGCTGCAACATTCAGACCAGAATTTGATGCAAGCAACACGATAGCATCTTGTCTTGTAGCAATGGTTTAGGCTGTTTGTGGTTGTGTAACTGTAATCCAGCACCATTTAAACACCACAACCTACCCGAGTGTTGTTGCTGACCATGTCCTTCCCTTTATGACCATCTTGTGATTGTTACTTCAAGAAGTATAACTCACCATGTCAAAAAGCTCATATCTCCTTAAACTGGTTTCTTACTCATATTGCCTCCAGATCCTTTGGTATGTGCTGGAATGGGAGATTCGTATCATGGATGGGGAGAAAACAAACCTGCAGCAACTGCATAAAACACACATGTATACACAGAGAGAGTTATACATCCAAAAACAAAACGGTAGTCCTTTACAATAAGGTTGCATTTATTCAGGCATTTACTAACATGAACAAACAACTAACTATATATTTATTACAGTATTTAGTCATTTTTAAATCTAATGCAGTATTGAACTATAATTACTAAATGCTGTGCAACTACTGTTCATTCTTAGTCCATGTTAGTCAATACATAACTAACAAAACATCACATCACATACAGTAGCACAATATTTAAATAATGCAAATATAATAATATACATTAGAATGTTATTGTTAGCAAATGCTATTGTAAGGATGAAAATTGCACATTGGTAAATAGATATTGAGATGTATTGTTGGTAATTGTATGTGTGTTGGCCTGATTGTGCAGCTTTACAAAGGAAAATTAAGACCCGTTTAAAATTCATTAAAACCTACAACACAATATTTCAGCAAATCTAAGACCCTTTAAGGCCTAAAATTCAGTTTTTGAAATTTAAGACATTTTAAGACCGTGTGTATGTATATAGAAAAACAAATAAATGCAAAACTCTTCATCCTACTTGCATAGTCAACCGCTAACTTTTAACTAATGGTAATATAACATTTAACTAATTTGGAATTTTGGTCTGTCAATAATTGATGAGTTGGAAAGAAGCCACAAGCTGAGCTCTGCCTCCATCATTACCCTTCAATTACTTGGTGATTAACATCAGGTCAAACCATCCGAATGACCTCACGTCCACTAAATGAATTCAATTAATCAATTAGCAGCCGCAAAATAACCCATCTACACCAGCAACCCCAAGAGTGGTCCCATGTTGGAACATGCATTTACACACGACCTCTCTGGCACAGAAATGTCACCGCTACCATCTGCGGGATGTTTCAGATCTGCTAAAATGAACAGATCGCTTCATTAATTCAGTATTTGGTGTTTTACCACATTCGTTTCACTCGACTTCTAAAGATCTAAAGTGGGACAAGCCATGACGTTAAGCAGTCTCTCTCTCGGGTTATCATGCACCGGCACAAGAAACAGGCTCTGGAAATGAGTGAGAGAGATGAAGATAAAGGGAAGCGGAGAGCAGAGATGAAGACAGGAAGGAGGAAGCCAGAGCTTGATGATTTATAATGGCACTGCTAGAATGCAGAGTCTGTTCATAAGTTAATTTGACTATGAGGTCATGCGAGCTGCAGTGCTGTCTGCGCTTCTGGAAAGAGCTTTTCTCAGCCTGTGATTTGAGCAGAGACTCCCAATCCATTTCCAGACTGATGAAAAGCAAGTCAAGCAGAAGAACAAAAGGTGGCAAAACATTTAAAAGGGCGACAGTGCGGCTTCTCCAATGGGATACATTGTAACGTCCACTTGAAATGTGACAGATTACGATACTAAAAATGTGAGAGGTAATTTCAAGGGATAGTTGACCCAAAAATGTAAATTCTGTCATCATTTATTCATTCTCCTCTTGTTCAAAACCTGTTTGAATTTCATTCTTCGGTTAAACACAAAAGACTATATATTCAGGGTTCACACTCTAAGCCAAATGTCAAATTCCTTGACTTTAGCCGACTAAAAAGTCTATGACTTATAACATACAAATCAATCTATACAGAATTCTGTGCTGCTGAGATAGCTGAATTTACGCGAAAGCAAAGGGCTCAAAAGTAGTTTGCAATGTTCTTAATTGCCACAGATTTTCTGCAGACTTTGGCCAGCCAGGATAGTTCCCTCTGCGCCATCTGCATTGTTTAATATCAAATAATATTATATTTGTGTATAGAAAGTGCTCATCCAGTGTGCAATACCCCAAGCTGTCATACAAAAAAATTTATATATATAAATAAATTTGCTGCTTGTTCAAACTACTTCTTTAAAATGAGCTGAATCAACACAATTGTTGTGAATCAATGAACTTGTGTTGGGACAACATGGAACTGTGTGGAAGTCAGGTTGTTTATAATGTAGACCGCACCGCTTTGAGCTTCTCCTTAGGTATGTGTGACCCGATTTAGATGCGTCATGTGACATTATCGCAAAGCCTATTTTACCATGCTAAAAGGTAACAGAACTAAGATATGTATATTTTCAAAGCAAAACACAATAAATGTCACACAATTGCCACAAATTAAGATAAGATGCAACGAAATCTGTGCTTATAGGCTGCAATCATATTACCTGCAAAATCCAGGGGGGACAACATAATAAAAGCCAAAAATGTAAAACACTGGGGTATGGGGACGATGTGGTATAGACAAAATATATTTTCAAAGTAAAAGTGGTAAGTAAAATGTAAAATGACAAATTCCCTAATTTCATGACTTAAAATATATATAATTCCCTGAATTTTGAAATTCCCTGAAAAATATAATAAAATTACAATAGACCTTCCAGATATTCCACAACCTGTGGGAACCCTGTACAGTCGTGACCAAACGTTTTGAAAATGACACAAATATTAGTCTTCACAAAGTTTGCTGCTAAACTGCTTTTAGATCTTTGTTTCAGTTGTTTCTGTGATGTACGGAAATATAATTACAAGCATTTTTTACGTTTCAAAGGCTTTTATCGACAATTGCATGACATTTATGCAAAAAGTCAATATTTGCAGTGTTGGCCCTTCTTTTTCAGGACCTCTGCAATTCGACTGGGCATGCTCTCAGTCAACTTTTGGGCCAAATCCTGACTGATAGCAACCATTCATAATAGCAACCATTCATTCATAATCATTGTCAGAATTAGTTGGTATTTGTTTGTCTACCTGCCTCTTGAGGATTAACCACAAGTTCTCAATGGGATTAAGTTCTGGGGAGTTTCCAGGCCATGGACCCATAATTTTAACGTTTTGGTCCCCGAGCCACTTAGATATCACTTTTGCCTTATGGCAATTGTGCTCCATCATGCTGGGAAATGTTCTTCACCAAACTGTTGTTGGAAGAAGTTGCTGTTGGAGGGTGTTTTGGTACCATTCTTTATTCATGGCTGTGTTTTTGGGCAAAATTGTGAGTGAGCCCACTCCCTTGGATGAGAAGCAACCCCACACATGAATGGTCTCAGGATGCTTCACTGTTGGCATGACACAGGACTGATGGTAGCGCTCACCTTTTCTTCTCCTGATAAGCCTTTTCCCAAATGTCCCAAACAATCGGAAAGGGGCTTCATCGGAGAATATGACTCTGCCCCAGTCCTCAGCAGTCCATTTGCCATACTTTTTGCAGAAGATCAATCTGTCCCTGATGTTTTGTTTTTTTTGGAGAGAAGTGGTTTCTTTAGTGCCCTTCTTGACACCAGGCCATCTTCCAAAAGTCTTCGCCTTATTGTGCGTGCAGATGCGCTCACACCTGCCTGCTGCCATTCCTGAGCAAGCTCTGCACTGGTGGCACCCCGATTCCACAGCTGAATCCTCTTTAGGAGACGATCCTGGAGCTTGCTGGACTTTCTTGGATGCCCTGAAGCCTTCTTAACAAGAATTGAATCTCTTTCCTTGAAGTTCTTGATGATCCTATACATTGTTGATTTAGGTGCAATCTTAGTAGCCACAATATCCTTGCCTGTAAAGCCATTTTTAAGCAACGCAATGATGGCTGCATGCGTTTCTTTGCAGCATCACCCTCCTTTCAAATGCCATTCTAACCCAATCAGCCTGACATAATGATCTCCAGCCTTGTGCTCGTCAACATTTTCACCTGAGTTAACAAGACGATTACTGAAATGATCTCAGCAGGTCCTTTAATGACAGCAATGAAATGCAGTGGAAAGCTTTTTTCTGGATTAAGTAAATTTTTATGGCAAAGGACTACGCAATTCATCTGATCACTCTTCATAACATTCTGGACTATATGCAAATTGCTATTATAAAAACGTAAGCAGCAAACGTAAGCAGCAAACGTAAGCAGCAACAAAAAAAAACTCAAACTGGTTTGGAACAAGGCTGAGTAAATGATGGCAAAATTTTCATTTTTGGGTGAACTATCCCTTTAACCACATCAACATTTAATTTCAAAGGGCTCCTTTTATTGTCAAGAAACATTCTCAAAGGTATCAGCACATTTATTCAAATCTCAGCAGCTCCTAATTGTTTCCCATAAACACAGTCACTGATAATGTTATTACATAAGCACAACAGCCTAAACCTAATTGCAACATCCTCTGCAAACAATATGATTTGCTAGATCTTACAATGAAGCTTTTCACAGCTTAATATAATAGCATTAAATGGGACGGAGAGGACAGGAAATTATCACCAGCACTACACTCAAGGTTAGAATATACATTCTCATTTAAGAGCGTGAAGTTAATTGCCTTTTCAATCGGCCTGAAAAATGAGGCAGTCCATTTATTTTCCTCCGAATCATTTCTCCAGGAGAGTCAATATTGGAGCTGATTTACGCACACTCTGTACTAAACTAAAAGTGCTCTGGCTTCCTCTCAAAAAACATACTTCTTTAATGAACTGGCCCTTAAGTCTTTCACTAGACGTTTCTCCAGAATCTCAATCAGTATTTATGATAGACTTTGAAACTGAAACACATTGCTAAATTGTGTCTTTGTTTAGAATACCTGCAGAGAATGCTTTCTTCGCTTCATCTGAGTTATTGATCATAACTATTGACTGCTTTTATTGATGAGGCAAACCAAGGCACTTACAGTATATGCAGAAAAGGCAGAGTTTAATCAAACGTCATGTGATAGTAAATTATTCATTTTGTCCTGAAAGAAAATGATAGGAATATAAAATAACTTCTTGGGTAATACCTCGCAATAAGGTTTCATTCATTAGTTGACTAAAACTAAAAGTAAAAAGTATATCTAAAGGATTTTGTTTTTTAAAATTATGATTGACCCCCAAAACACATTAAAAATGTTAATTTTAATAGAAAAAGGTACATCGAATTTTATAAAAAATTAAATAAAATCATTGTTTTAGTATGTGAAAGAAATAGTTTTTCAGACTTATTACTACTTTTAAAGACTGTTTCTAAAACAATTCCTAATTTCATGTTCAAATAACTTTGGGTCCAGGCAAAGAGAAGTTATATATATATATGTCAAAAAACAAAAACAGAAAAAACCCCAACTTTGACAACATTATTTTTGTTGATAAACATATGCAAGTCTTTTGACAAATAAATATTGAAAAACAATACTTTTTCTTCTGAAAGTTGTTTTGTGTTGTTGTAAATTCAATTGTTATAAATTCAATTTAATTAAATTCCATTAATTTTTAAGCTATTAAAATAGGCAATTAAAACTAAAATAACTTTAAAATAAACTTAAAATCTTTGTGTGGTTCATGTATAATTTAAAACTTTAGTAATTTGTAGGCTATTTTATTATGAATAATAAAGGTAAATGCAGAAATGACATGATAAAAATATGGTTCAAATAAGCGTGAAACCCCTCCTTTTGGTTGGTTAGAGTTCTTAAATAGTTATTTAGCTCCAAATTACCCTGAATCTGAAACCGGCATATGAATTTAGCATGCATTAAGAAGTTAATGGTTGCATTTTACAGATGCATTGTTTATTAATGGAACCTTGTAAAGAGTTAAGATCACCTGCACTCCCCCTGCTGGACAACCTGAAAGGCAAATAATTATAAAGTCGCAACTAATTAGCCAATTACAGTAGTCAATATTTGAAGCAGATCAAAGGAGCTCAAAACACATTCTGGTTTTAGGACAACTTTGATGAAATCGTTTGATCCGCTTTCAAAGTATGCCGTATTATTAAACATGTTTATCTGGAAAACGATTATATGAAATTAAAGAGCAAATAAAGCAGTTTTGCATGTGCATCATTTCCTTTGCTGTCCATGCTACAAATTAGACCTGTGGAGGAAAAAATAAGTTATCTTTTAAGACTGCATAACAGTGATATTCTGATGAAATAAGTGACGTTCAAATTAAACAAACATCTCAAAAAGCAGACAATGATAACAGCTCCACCATCCTCTCTCACCTGTGATCTGGCTCTTTATGCAGAGAGATGTTCAGTCTAGTCAAGTGGACTCCTGCTGTCGGGTGAGGAGCACAAAGCAGGCGTGATGAACTGTGTCCCAGCAGCACTGACGCCCAGCATGAACATTACTGGAAGCTCCAGATGGTCTCAGACACTCATTATACTTCACACCAGCTCGCATGCAAAAAAAAAAAGAGGGCAAGAACAAAGGCTAAAACAGCCCATCCAAAAAAATGAAATGGCAATAAATAAAACCCAGAAAGCAATAAACGTGAGATTCATGCAGGCGATCAATAACTGGACAGAATTCCTCATACATAACTCAGGATGAAGAATAGAGCTTTTAATACTTGGACCCCACAGCATGTGTCAAGTTAGTTTCCATGGACCTCCATCAGTATATTTTTCTTAACATATAAATGATATTTGCTCCTGTTAGTGCAAATGTGTAAGGCATACATTGAAACAACTCTAGAGGACACAGTGGGCTCATTTTATGCATTTATTTATGTAGCAATTTACGTTCTGATTAGCTGCTGAGAGGCTGCATCAGCAGTTGGGTAATAACCACATGTGTCTGAACACCCGCGGTTCAACATCTCAGTCCTTCACTTCGCAAATCCGTGTGTTCCTCTCCAAAAATACCACAAAAGTTGCCTAAAAATGTCCCCATTCTGAAAATCCCTGCACGTCTGCGATTTCACCAAATCTGTATTTCATGTTCTCCCCCTCCCCCAAATTAAAGTTCCCATTTGCAAAGCTAGTGAGGTCACACATTAGCAACAGAGGACAATCAACTTTTTTCCCTCCTCTTTACACACACAAAACTGCCCTCTGCTTCTTTTTTTTTTCGTTTGTTTGTTTTTAAACAGCCAGAGAAGAACAAAAAAGATTAAACATAATAAACTCCCAAACCTTTTGTACAGAGAAACCAAACTAAATGGAGAAAATGTCTTTTATATTAGTCCGCAGATATCTTCTGTGTATCCTCTCTCGGGTTCTGTAATTTTAATAGGGAAGTGAGACACACACATATACCAAATACAGTTCGGTGTGTCAATGAGAGGCTCTTTGTGTAGTAGGCAATGTCAACGCATCTCTGTCACTCCGTCCGTTTCTTTGTTTTATGTGGATTAGACGTAGGTCTTGGCCGTATGTATGATAGTGTGAATATGCATGTGTGTCATAAGTTAACGACGTGTAAGTCTACATCTGTGTGTGGGTTTAGGAGAGTCTTTAGGCCAGTCCGAAGCCTTCAGAACATTCCTGAATGGCCAGCAGCAGCATGTGTCTTAACTTCTCGTAGCTCTCATACGCCGGGAGGTCCAACTGGTTAAAGCTGCAATCAGAGAGAAACGAAGGTGAATTTCTTTATTTATTTTTTTGCATAAGACCATGGTTCCTATGCAATTATAACCAGTTTTTTGATCCACTTTATGGAGTGCACTGGTGGTCGCCTACTATTTATTTAGCAGCACTGCATCCAGAAATAGTTTCTCAGTTATTTATTTTTTAAAAAGTCTGAAAGCATTATATTCCATCCACCAAACCAACCAGCTATGAGAACAAATCACAATAAAACATTTGTAAAAGACTTTTGGGGTTGTGTACTTTTTTTTTGGTAACCATACAGTTGAAGACAAAATAATTAGCTCTTGCGAAATTTTTATCTTCAATTTTAATTCAAATCCCCCCCATCGGCAAATATTTCCTAAATACCATTTAACAGTATTAAGATGCCTTTTAACAATTTGTCTTTGGCATGCTGACAATCCAAAATATTTTACTTGTTATTTTGCAAGTTAATAGTTTTCAGCTTAAAGTGCAATTTAAATGCTATTAAATAGCTTAATTAGGTTAACTAAGCAAGTTAGGTTAATTACACAAGTCACTGGAAAACAGTGGTTTGTTGATTATTAGAAGGCTAATATTATTCACCTTAGTAGTTTTCACAACATATATATTTTTATTTCAGCCAAACTAAAACAAATAGTTTACTTCTCAAGAAGTTAAATACAGTGAACAATTTCTTTACTCTGTTAAAAGCACTTGGAAAATACTAGAACTCAAACTTCAAAGTAGGGCAAATAATTGTGTCTTCAATGTGTGTATACAATAGTCAACATTTGAAATGGATCAAAATATTTTTTCTAAATTGCCCTAAGGCAATAATGGGTGCTGTTCAAATGTTTCAGGACAACTTTGATGAAAGGTGATGATCCACTACAAATGTTGACTGCTGTATATAGTATAGTGCATATATGGCGCTTCATTGGAGTGGGTGGAATTTTCAGAAATTCATCATGGATAACAGTTTTTCTGAATAAGTTTTAAAAGGTAAACAATTAGTTTTTTGTTGTTTTTTTTAAACAGAAGTTGTATTTTTGCAAACGTGTGTTCAGTAAAAGCAAATATATATATATATATATATATATATATATATATATATAATTTAACCTTGGAGCTTAAAAACAGGTCTGTCTATAAAGATTTCACAGGCATGCATGATGAAACTTCTAAATGCATTACGTGAAAACATTTGAATTGTTTGTTTTAAGAGGCACATAATTAATAGATGAGCATTTACCAAGTGTGCGCAGAGGGCAGGCGGTCAGTGGAGCGGTCATCTCGGTGGATCTGGAACTTCTGAATGCCGTTCATTCCCTCCAGTGCAGCAAAGCCCTGCAGTGGCACCTTGGATGTGCCCGTAACAAACTGCAGAAATTTGGCCCTGTCAGCCTGGTCGAAGGATCGTAAAGCACGCCAGAACCACTGGATCTGCAGAGAAAGGCAACACAAAATTAAGCCATCTAGAGATTAGCCAGATGTTTTGGTATTAAGATATTAGGGTCGAAATCGCAACATTACATTTAATTACTGATCTGAAATTTGATCTGCGTCAGAGGAAACATGATCAACACCATTTGTAAAAGCAGGCACAACATAATACATACAGATGGAGTAAATAGTGAAACTACTTATATAAAATTCACACAACACAAACTTTTGATACACACAATTCTACTAAATGTGAAAGACACAGGCAGTCCTGTGGGATTAATGATGCCTTTATAAAGCTTCATTCAGTAATTTGGTATTGTCAGCCTACTGCCTAAAAGCAAAATATACAGTATTCATTGTGCAGAGGACGTTTACAAACACAATATCGCTGTTAGCTTATTACTCTTATATTGTTTATTTTGGAACATACTGAGAACAGGAACTCCCACAAAGTTGAGCATATGTTAGGCAATCTGTTTAGCTTTGTTTATGGAGTGACTGCGTGGTATAACTGTATCAGTAAACCTTCAGAGTAGCAAGCATTGAAAACTAAAACAGCAAAACAGCCGAAAGAGAAAGAAAAATCATTGTAATACATTTTACCTTTTAAACAAACAAAATATACATAAGAGTGTCATTATGATAAAATAGCGAAAACAGATCTACTTCTTAGTTCACAAAAAAATGGTAACACTGACACTTGTGGTGCAGTTTATACATTAAATTTAGTTGGGTTTTTTTTTGTTTGTTTTTTAACTTCTGATCATGAATTTAGGTTTTTAAAATATATGAGTTGTTTTCATTTGTGAATATTATCTCAATAATGTATGAGAATCCTACATATGTCAGACCCATTTTATGCAATAATAAATAAACAACTAGAAAAAGAAAGATCCTAACTTCGGAGTTGGCCTACAAAAGAAATCAACTCTATCCTTTGCCTTGCCTGTGTGGTAGCAGAAAAATTGATAAGGTGAAATTACTTTCACTAATATTGAAGCAAAGATTATGAAATCTTCAGAATGACGTGCTAAGATGAAGACAGTAATTGAAAAAAATATTTTTTATTTTAATTTATTTCATGTCATCCCATTTTTCTCCATGTCATCCTATTGTGTGTACACACCTGAATAGAACTGGACTGATATTTGTGGTATTCAGTATTGGCCTTGAGGTCGTCAATGTCGATGGTGGGCAGGCCGGAGATGAGCAGCTCCAGCTCTTGCTCAGTGAAGATGGAGATCAGTCTCTTGGGGATGATCTCATAAAAGCCCTCCAGGAAGGCGGCCAGCTGTTTACGGATTGCACCTGAGAAACAGAGATGTTTCAGCTTCCTGACAGACCCCGAAGCTCCCTGCTCTTCTGGAGCAGTGACGTTTATTGGAGTGTGCACTCACCTGTCATCTTCATCTGGCAGACCAGATGCACATATTCCTTCTTATTCTCTTCTGTGACAATGATGTTGGCACCGTTGGCCTTCAGATCTCTCACTTCACACACGCCAAACTCTTGGACCTGTGAATATAACATGAGGAAGAGATTATCGCACATCTCTTTATATGAAAACTTTACAAGGAAACAAAAAGTAATTAATATTTTTGTGGAATTTAGGGCTCGGTGATGCAGCAAAAAAAGATTACCATGATATAATGTTTCATATCATTCGGTATTAATCATTATTGAATATTTCTTAACAATTAATTTATAAATTAAGTCCAGCATATTTTTTTTTTTTTTTTTTTTACTTTGACCACTTTATTTTAACTAAAAAAAAAATAACAAAATGCCAGCCGCATTTTAATAAAACTATAAATCTTCATACTGATTTTTAAAATCGTTATTGACAATGGTGTACTGTCAATAAATACAGATGCCGCCTTTTTTCTTTTATCGAGATTTTTTTAATGGAGTGTTTATTGGAGCAAAGGTGGGAATAGCATTTATGGCAAAAGTGTGGAAAAACATGTAAACCAACCAATTACAGCTTGTTTTGTCAAACATTTGTCAAATCTTTCATGCAAAAGTTTAATATGCTGTGAAAGCCAAAAACTTAAGTAAAAAAATGTTTAGTTGATTCTAATAAGCGCTCTTTGTGGTAGCTGTAAACATGACTGCTTTCTACCTCCACTAGGCATCATGTTAGCTTTGTTTACGGGCAGACCATTAAATGAAGTCACATTTCATCTTGAAATCCTGCAGAATTGAATTTCCTGCAGAAATGAAATGACGGATTGAAAACTCCCAAAGTACTTCTCATTTTGTATGCCATATAATTTACATTCAGCTAACAGTCCACGGGCAAGATACCAGAGGCTGAGACTAGAGCAGGACAACCTGTCACTCACAGTAGATTACAGTCATTGACAATGGTCCAATGACGCAATCAATTCCCAATGAACAGAATCAAGATTCACCAAACAAATCTTTCCTATGCAAGAAACTCAACCCAGGAGAAAAAGATCACAATGACCTAAATGTCATGCTAACTTTAATGCCAGAATAACACAATAAGGAGGTGTAATTGGTATGAAAATGCAGCCTATACCTCTGTGCTGAATGTCAGCTCGTAGCCCAGAGTCGACACATCATTCTCCAACAAATAAACCAGACCTTGGAAAAAGGGATAGTCTTCGCTTTCCATGTCTGTATACCTGTTACACAAAAAAAAAATACTCATGCATCATATATATTACACTTATATACAATCTAAAAGAGGCGAATGACAATAATGCTTGCTGGTACCTGACGCTCTTGCCCAGGATGTGCTTGTAGAAGCTGCGTGTAAAGTAACACTCTAATAGCCTGTTGTCGTAGACCGCTTTGGCCACCACACGTCCCACAAACTTGAAGTAGCTGAGATGGTTGGGGTTGCAGTGGGAGGAGGGGTTGATGGTATAGGTGACCCGATCGCCGGGAGAGGTGCGGAACAGGGCATACATGGGGTTGAACATTTCTCTGGAGATGATCATGTACCACTCTCTTAACAGCCCGCCTGCATCCTGACCCTCCTCTCCTTCAAAAACTATATACCTGTAAAGAAAGAGCATCAAATTGAAAAAGGGAACAAACGACTGCCCTACTGTTGTCCTTATTTGTGAAATAATGGCATGTCTATGCGAAAATGTCAAAGCGAGAAAGCATGAGATTTACAGTCTGTTTTTCATGTCTTCTGGGCTCTTGCGGTGCAGCTCTCTGTAAGAATCTTCAAAGACGTGATCTCTCCTCACATGGACGGCCATATCCTCTTTCCTCAAGCCTTCATCCAGACGCTCCAGCTCCTGACGGAAATACCTAAGAGACACATTTATTAGATAAAACTCAATAGAAAAAATGGTTTTAAAAGGCCAGGAGTGAGAAGAGGAAATACAAAATCTATAATATCTAATGATCATTTAAAAAGTTTTGGTAACTTTTACCACCCCCCCAAAAAACATCATAAAATAAATACAAATCATGAAAATATATTTGAATTATTATACATTTTCTTTTATTTTCATAAAGTCAGTCGTTTAGATGTGGTTTATACACATTTTCCACAAACTCTCAGTACCAAATGAAATACATAAAAACCAATAATATTCAATTTATTCCTTTATTATTAGTATTAAAGTAAAAATCAATAGTATTTTTGTATTTTTTATATAATTTTCATGACACTAATGGGGAATCTTTAAATTTGTTTCTTAATATAAGTAGTATAACATAATTATTTATTTTAGGTTTTTTTAGTTTGCAAATATTTTTATTTTATAATTTAGCATAATTTATTATATTATTTCGTGTGTTTTTTTTTTTTGTCTTTCGATTTTTGGGTGGAATATAACTAAAGTAAAATCTTCATCATTGACATTATAGCAATCCCACAACAAAGCTATGTCATGGTGGGAAAACAGCGGAAGGGAAAAAAAATTTAATAAAATCATACTTGCGCTTGACATCAAAGTCCAAGATGCGGATGTAGTCAACCAAAACAGCGAAAGGCCCGTCTGCCAGGTGAGTGGTGGATTGACGCAGGATCTGATTCAGCACTGTGCGGTGGGTCTCTGTTAAAGTCGTAAAGAGAGTTCATATGGAGGACAGCCTACATCAATATTCATCACATACTGTCTGAACCTCCATGAGGGACCGGCAACAGCTTGCGTTTGATTGACTCACCTGCGAAACGAAGGAACTTCTGTGTATCTGGAGGCAGGTTGGAAGAGATGTGCATAGAGGAAGGCTCTCTGGAAAAGAAGGGGTCCAGAGAGGAGGGGGTCGCGGGAGTGAGAGGGGCGGGTGACAGGGGTGGCGGCTCATCCTTGATGTGTGACAGCTGGCTCTCCCGAGTGTCCCGAACTGGAGGTTTGCTTTCCCGCTCTGTTGCATGCACCAAGAAAAAGGCCTCCACTGCAGGCTGCAAAACTACAGGAATACAGAGAGATGTGTAAAATATGAAGTAGCTCTTTTGATTCCAAAACATCTCTTATAAATAAGAAAAAAAATACCTAGAACTGCGTGTTGGTCATGAGACTCTTCAAGTTCTTTCAGACATTCTCCTAGCATGTCCCACAGCTCATCCAAAAGCAGCTGCTCACTCAACAGCGGCAGGTCAGGCAAACGTTCCTCCTGTTCCTGCTGACTGCTGCTCTCCTCACCTGCTTGTGCACAAAACCACATATAAAACAGTTATTTCAAACACCGACTTTCCTCAGTGTGCATCAACGCTGCACAAAGCATATAAACCATGAATAATTGTTACAAGGAATGTGGAACAACTTAGCCAAGAGGAAGAAGACAAAAAAAGAAGACAACAAAAAAAGCGAAGACGAAGACAAAAAAGAACACAAAAAAGATGAAAAAGAAGACCGACGAAGACGAAAAAGATGAAGATGAATACACAAAAGGCGGTGATGAAAAAGTAGACAAAAAAACGAAGACGACGACAAAGAAAAAGAAAAAACAGAAGACGAAGACAAAAAAAAGGACGGAAAATAAGACAAGACGATGAAAAAAGTAGACAAAAAGACGAAGAAAATGAAGACAAAGAAGAAAAAGACGATGAAGTCGAAAAAGAAGATGATGAAAGCAGACAAAAGTAGACAAACAGAACATGCAAAAGATGAAGAAAAAGACAATGAAGACAAAAAAAAAGACGACGAAAAAGAACAAAAAGACGAAAACATAAGACAAAGAATAAAAAGACAATTAAGACTAAGAATGTAGCACATTTGAAATTTTAGATTATATTAATAAATTATTGTATTCGACAAAAATAAACACCCACAATAGCTTTGAGGAAATCAATCAAATAATCACAAGGACGGCATTTAACTGAAATGTGCGTAATTAGTCTAAAATCTAATTATGCATAACTTTTCATTCAATTTAATACATTCTCATTTAGAAGTTTTGTGCATAATACTATGTCTTTAAAAAAAAATCTCCAATTTTCAAAAAAAAAAAAATGATTACAAATAACTCACAGACTGCTTTAAATACCATACAGAAACTATAGGTTACAGCAGTTCACATATAAATAATGCACGTAACAATATGAAGTTGAATGATTCATATGGGCTAATCCAAGCCAGTGACGTTCCTATTGTTAGCTTGTCCCATATTCCCAGACACTCACCTAATGTTGGCTGATCCTGTTCCAGAGGAGAGGGCTGATCCACATCCATGGGTGAATCGTCTCTCTGAGATGCTGGCGGCTCGGCAGCAGAGTGCACCTCCGACTGAACCAGGGGAACCAAGGAACAGGATGAGATTCAGTACAATTCCCCCCGACAGAAAGAGAGAGTGTACAATGTAGAAAAAAAGATGAAACGAGGGTAATCACCGACTACAACAACAAGCAGTGCTAGAGACACAGAGTATCATGCATCAAAACATACAGAAACTGGCAGGAAAGAGGGGGCTGAGATGGAGCTTAAAGCACAGAAGCATTGATAGCCAGCCAAAAATCAAACCACACACAAACAGACAAAGCCAGAGACAATAGAGGATCACAAAGCTGGATGCAACAATCACATATCTCGAACACTGCACTATACAGGCTGTGTGTTTTTAAAGCAGCACAATGCAGTGAGAAGAGAGGTGGAACACAGAGCTGCGCTTTAGAAGAGTCACTGCTAGGCCTAATGGCAGAATGACTTGGTTTGTCGCTGGAAAACAACTGTGGGCTCGGTGCTTAATCTCTTGAAAATGATACCCAGGTGGCTAATGAAAAGAATTCAGAGATGGTATTTTGTAGGATTTAAACTTTTCATCTGAACTGCAAGCAAAATGTATCTGTATATTTGGATAAGGGATGCACTAAAATATTAATTCTGGGCAGAAACCAAAACGTCTGAAAGCATTTTGCCAAAAACCGAAACTGAAAATGCTTTGCAATAATTATTTCTCATTTTATAAAAACAATGTCATTTTGTGAGACTATAAATTGAACTTTAAAAACACAAACTAATAAAAACAACAAATTTTAGTCAAGGGGTCGTCGAGGGGTGTCATTTTACCAGCGCTGCCAGTAGAAGGAACAAATTTACTAGACAGAACTGTCCTGTTGGCATGTTGTTTGAGCAGACTTAGTTTTTCCGGTGAACATGTGCAGTTCATGCATAGATCAGAAAATTCAAGTAACTGAAAATTCGGTGCATCCCTAATCATGATATTAGATGTGAAATCAGGGCTTGGCGACGCAAGAAATTATTTTGATGTATTGGGAAGGATTTTGTTGGTGATATAAAATTAAGCTAATGGGTCTAACAATGAGTTTATGTATTCTACACATTAGCCAAATAAAACAAACACAAAATGTGCCAAAATTTTGATTTGTGTTGAATGAAATGCATGCATAGGGTGGACCAGGGCCCAATCCCATTTCAATTTTTTTTTTTCCCTCTACCCCTTGGCCCTTTAAACAGAGTGTGAAGGAGAAGGGCTTCAAATTCACCCCTAAAAAATAGGACACCATTACAACACCCGCACATGTCATCACAAGCTCTTACATCATGAGACAATGGCGACTGCTGTAGTTATACCAGTTGCATTATTTTTTGGTATTTATCTTAAGGAAATCACTGAAGTATGTTGTGGAACTACTATACAGGAGTTATCATTATAAATTAAAGATAGCAAAATTTTGCATTCTTTGAATCTTTTTTTGTTCTTTAAAGCAAGACCGTAAAATATGAACGCCGTAATGAATGTATTAAAACATATGCTTGTTTGTGGAAAAAAAAAAATTGTAATACCAAAAAAATACTTCAATTTGTGCATTTCCTGACTGCCATGTAGTCGCCACTGGTGTTTTCTGGGAATTTTCGTACCCCTTGGTTTCTAGTGTGGTCCTCGAAAATTACTGTTTCAAGGGCTATCTAAGCCCTTTCCCTTAGCCCTATGCCTTCAAGCTAAAGAGAATTGGGACACCCCTAACCCTTCATGTGAATGCACAAAACCAGGGGTAGGGGGAAGGGCTAAGGGGGGTAGAATTGGGATTGGGCCCAGATGTCCCTTTTCCTAGGACGCTAGGTCTCTTTCCCTTTTCTTGTATTTCTTAAAAATGAGAGTTTAAATGGAAACCAAATCAGTAAGAAACACATCACATTTTTGTAAGTTTAAAAACACACTAAAAGAAACAAGTCAGTGTTGACCCTGGCTGTGAGATATCACCATTAAGACATACACAGGGAATAATGAACAACATGGGTGTGTGTGAGGGTGAGTACAGTCAGTAGCAGTCTGCCTGCTGTCAGTGTGGCCCATGCTAACCGTGGCTGCGCTGGCCGTGCCAGCGGGGGGGTTGTTGGTTGCAGAGGTACTGGGGGCAGACGATCCAGCCACAGCCACAGCAGCGGATGCAGCAGCAGCAGCGGAAGAGGATGCGGATGAAGAGGGTGGGGGGGCCTGCTGTAGACGGCGTGCCCTCTGCCCCTCTCTCACCATCTGAATGATGGCGTCCGCTTCAGCCTCCAGCTGACGGACCGCAGCCTGAATACTGCTGGCCGAGCCCAGACTGGTTGAACCTGGAGAATAAACGGAGAGTGACTGACCTGTGAACATAATAGAAGCCGTCTGTACTGCTCAAAAGAGACGAGACTCAATTAAAAGCTTCAATGTGAAGCGTGGAAATGTTCTTAAAGGCTTAGAGGATGCCTCTTGTGTAAAAAAGAAAGTGACTTACTCAGTCTTCCTCCTGTCTGCTTGGCTTTCTTGTTAGCGCGCCGTGTGTCTTCTCTAAGCTGGATGATGACCTGCAGTACCCGCAAGAAAAACTTCTGCGTCGAGGTCTTAGAAGTGAGCGAGCTCATGCAGGGCAACTGAAGCTCCCGGCCACCTAACGTGCGCTTCTGAGCAGCTACAATCACCACACTCTCTGACCCGTCAAACCTGCAAAGCATTTAGACACAAGGAAATGGACAAGCACTGTTATTATAAAGAACCTTTATTTGCAGATTTTAATCAAATTAGGAGAAGCTAACAGTATTTGATTCTGTAAACAGTAACCACACAAAAAAAATGAAAGCGGGGGATTGACAGAGGAAAGATTTTTGTTAAATTATTATTTCATGTACCGAAAGGATTTTCGTGTTATGTTTCTATCTACAATAATTCTGCTTGCTGAGCATAAGATACATTTCTAAAAACATTTAAATCAAGCTTTTTTATATTGTAGTATAGGTAGAAACATTCTCCTCACCTGCTGGTCATCTTGCCCTTGAGGCGTGTGGTGATGGATGGGTCATCATGAGAAGCTTCAGGAGACTGAGCATCAGCCCGTGCTCTTCTTTGCTGCTCTAGATTATACTCCCTCAACTCCGCTAGTAAAGTGCCTGAAAGAGACATGTAAAGATATTACAGATACAAAACAGAGCGATTAATCTTTGTAGTTTATGCATGATAGGCTCCAAATCAAGTAATTTAAAATATGAATGGTGGTGAGGACACAATCAAGGTGCATCATTTACATTTGTGTGATCAGCTACAGTCAGGGTTCCCAATCTAAGCCAAATGTCAAATTCCCTTACAGTTCCCTGATTCAAATGTACTAAAAAGCTGAATTTCCCCGACCTGTCCACATTATTTTTCACAAGAGCAGCAAGGCCAATGCAACTCAAATGTTTCAAGACTTCTGGGCTCATTCACTTCCATTTATTTTTAGCAAAACCAAACAACTTGCGTTGCTTGATATTGCAAACTATTTTTTATAATATTAGTTTTAATATATTTGATTACCAGTTGACAAGCAGGAAAGGAATAAAAATGGCATGAAAAATTTCAAACCATAACATTGGCAAAAAAAAAAAAAAAAAAAAAAAAAAAAAAAAAAAAAAAAAAA
>CAIGQW010000298.1:286854-336676 GCA_903798125.1 Danio choprae | reverse complement strand
ATAAAACACACATATACACACACATATACATATATATCGTGATAACTTAAAACGCATATTCAATTCAACTATGTTTTCAAATTCTCCGTCAGAGACTCACCAACAATAATGCCAGAGGCGGTGGTGCTGCCTGCAACCACAGATATCGTAGCGGCTGGCTGAGATGGCGTTGTACCCACTGAACCCTGCGTAGTGCCCGTAGCTGCCACAGCTGAGATGGTCCCTGACCCCGCTGTGGTTTGAGCAGCAGGTGCAGACGGCGTGGCAGTTGGGGTCTGAGGCACTGGGTGGCTGGCTGGAACCTCCGTGGCCTTGTTGTCAGGCAGAGCAATGGAGATCAGAGACAGCAGACGTAGCAGTTTCTCTGTGAGGAGGGAACTACGGCGGATCACGGGGTGGGACAGCATATTCATCAGCTGGCCCAGCGGAGACGCCTCAAGGCTGAACAGTGCACCCTCTGTCTCGCCAGCACCCCCTAGAGGCAAAGTCTTCATGGAGGCCTTGCCCTTACGGCTCACATTCATGTTGTCCAGCTTGACCAGGAGATCCCAGAAGTCGGTGGAGATGCCTAGGGACTGTGGCGTACCAGAGCAGGCGCTCAGGGAATTGTGGATAGAAGTGAGACTACTTGGGATAGCAGAGGGGTTACTCTGGCTGGTGCCACCTGCCCGACAGCTTCCACTCATAGTCGGTGCTGAGCTGGCACAAAGACGAGTGTCCAACTCAGAGGAGGATGAGGATAAGGGATCTTTACAGCGTTGTTGAGTGAAGTGACTTGGAAATACCTACAGGAAGTAACACAGAGAGTGGAATTAATTGCTTTTCTGTTACTGAGAGCTTGTAATTAAACTATTTTAATTACTCAGACGTTTTTGCTTTTGCCACGAAAAATAAGAATGTGACATTTATGCATGCTCCCCTTTCCTCCTTTGACACATGAAACAATTGCACATCCAATGATCAAGATAATGCTGGAAGAGCCATTTTACTGTCATGTCAATGTACCAGGTATATTATAGTTTTACATACAGACTATGAATCTATATTTTAAAGCATACTTCATAAACTAATATAATTGCAATTTCTATGGGTTTCATCTATGCAATTACGGTGAATTGCAAAACTCGTGCAAATACACATAATAATTACTAGATGCTTTCTTAACTGGTTTTCTTACAATTATTTGGTAATGCTGTAGATGCAGATTTCATTCATACTTATTTCGAACAGACATCCAGAAAGTGTCTGTGTATTTAAAGCTTGTTTATAATTGGAAGTCCCACATTATGAACAAAATACATATTTGTCCTTGATATTACTGGTATCTTGTTTTTTTGTTTGTTTTTTAATGCCATGTAAAAAACAAATTCAGGGTTTCACACAATTCCTTCATGTTGTCCCAACACAAATCGATTAAGTTAACTAAATCGTTTTTACAAATTTAAGGGAATTGAACATAAAACCATTAAGTTGTTTACATAACTCATTTTAAATAAGTAGTTTGAACAAGCAGCAAAAGCCGTTTTTTAAATGTGATAAAACTGTATCTGGCATTTAAATCAACATACAAGATGTTTATTCTTCAAGGTGTTTACTCATCATTACTCTTGACATTAACAAAACCAATATATAAATTGTACTAGTATGAGCAAAGTAATCTGTCATTTTATTACCCTTTTCGCTATTATAATTTTTTTTTTTTTTTTTATGAGCTCCCTAAAATGAGTAGATGTGCTACCTGGCAAAATAATGCTAGCAAAAAGCCCTTTGAATAAAGCACTGATGGATTATTTCCCTACACATCAAAAACACCCTTTATATAAAGATGCTCTAGCTTACCTTGGCCAATTGGATGAGGGTATCCAGCACATGTCGACAGACCACCGGTGCAGCCTGTGGATGGATGTGAACAGTTGATCCACCTCCCCCCGTACACGTCATTCCGGTTCCTGACACTCCACCTGCGAGCCCTCCCGCGCTCACACTCCCTCCTGCTGAATGCCTCTCTGCATGTTTCCTGCCTGATGCCCGCTGGATCTGAAAGATGTTGGTTCTGCATCCCAGAGCTGCATCCATTGATACAGACAGCCAGGAGAGCTGACTGGAACTCCGTGACTCCACCCTGTTCAGCAGCTCCAGAGAGGAAGAGGATGAGGAGGACGATGACGAAGAGGCTATAGCTGACTGGGAGGATGAAGAACAACCCTTTCCTCCACTAGATGAGCCCTGGCCTAGTGAGCGTTTGCCACGGGACTCCTCTAGGCGTGCAGTCTCCAGGCACAGCTCGCTCTCACTGCTGCGCTGCAGGATGGACAGGAGGCTGCGGATGACCCAGCCACGCGTCTGAGAGTGATAGCACAAGTTACGCAGCACTCGGTGGAGGCGGCTGGTGTTAAGCTTGGGCTCGTCCACAAAAAGCAGCACAAGAAGGCAGGACAAGGCCTCGTGGTCCAACAAGAGACGCCCCCGCAGGCGCAGGAGAGAATCAACGTTTGAACTAGAGGGTCTAGAATTACAAATAAACAGAAAAAGAATTGTTTTGATTACAATATGACAGCTGTAAAAGTGTATATTTTAGCTCCCTCAACTTCCTGAATTTTGAATTAAATCCTAGGATCCCAGTGAGAGGAAGAAAAGTCTAAGAAGACTAATTAACATTATTCAATATACAGATTTTATTACTGAATAAATAATCATTATGAGAAGAAGGGTTTATAGTTTGGGATGTGTATTAAATCCAGTTTGAAGCCATAAAATCTAGAACACATGTATTCTAATAAATGCAATTTAGCATCAAGCCCAGTCAAAGCTCACACTCACCTGCTATGATTGGCACTCCCTCCCATTTGAAATGTCCCTCCCCTTTGCACAGCGAGCCGGGTGTACTGTACCCCGCGGTTGCCACCGAGTCGGCTGGTGAAGGCGGGAGAGCGTAAAATGGCAGACAGGGCTGAAGAGGAGCTGTGACCGAACAAGCGCTCATGCATCAGTTGTCTCTGTCTGGCCTCTTGTTCCCTTCGCAGTGCTGCAGCCTCTGCCGCAATATCTGGGGGCATGACCGCCAGCACGCTGTCCTCCATGTCCTCCAGAACGGAGCGCCGCAGCTCAGAGGGCAGGGTCTGGATGAATGTAACTGGGTCCAGAGGTTGATCACCCTGTATGGGTTGCTGGGATAACTCCCGACGCTGCTGCTCTGCCCGCTGCTGGGCCAGGACCTGATAGCAAATCATCACACATCACATATCTGAAAGATTTTTTTCTGTTCAGACAAGTATAGAATTTTGCACTCTTACCTCTTCCTGAATTGCAGGTGGGAGAGCCGCTAAGAATTCAGGGCTGACCTCGGTCACCCCTGGCCCTCCTCCTAACACAGCGCTAGCAGAGGTTGTCAGGGTGGAGGCGACAGGAGGTCGAGAAGGAGGTCTGATTCCCAGTTGATTCTGCAGCACCTCCCGACGAATGTCTTCAGGCAGTGCTGCCAAGAAAGACGGGTCCACGCCTTCGGGTAGACTGATGCCTGCAAGGAAGTGATATAAACGTGTAAAGACCAGAACACACCAAGCCGATGCCGAAAAAACTGGTCCCATCAGGACCAAAAAGCTGCATGTGAACACAGCAAACGGTTGACAGCCGACTGAAACTAGAATGCACGTTTGTGAGAGGATTTATCTTTCATACCCGCAGGTGGCAGTATATGTATTGCTATTCAACAAAGGGGATTCAGAACTAATACTGCACACATACAAACCGTAAACAAAGCAGCATTTAGGTACCATTTTCACAGTACTTCTGGCTTAGCATAGTGGGATTCACTTGTGCAAATATGTCTGATAATCTGATATTGCATATCATTTGTAAATATTTAAGAAAAGTAATGAAATAACAGCCAGATTCTACGCGTTCCCTCTCAACTTGAGTCATTTGCTTGGTTTGCTTTTGATTGCCAATGGGTTAGCGTGTCCTGGCCTTTCTCTAAAATTGAGGCATGGCTCAAATTCTGGCATAACTCTAAGCTAAAATACCAACCTGCCAGGGGGTCATCCTCTTCATTGCTGGTGGAAGGGAGGGGCTCCTCCTGGATGGCCTGCGACTGGCTATCGGCACTGTCACTCCGAGGCATGGTCTCGCCAGGAGATGAAACAGAAGTTGATCTGGGAAAAAAAAGATAAAATATTATAATGTTCATTGTAAAATACCATTCTTTTTGAGAAAATAAACTTTAGTGGCTAAAGTGTACTAGTGTAACACCCACTGAAATTTATAAAGACACTTTCACTACTATTTGCATTAAATTCAAAGTAACAATAGAAATAAAAAAATTGCACATTTACCTTTAACTGCAAATTATAGTAGTAAGCTCCTAACTAGACACAGTGCAAGTAATATTGAACTACTTGACTATCTTTACAGGCCAATAACTGACTCAGGCCTGACAGACCAATTAGTAGACTTAAGCATTTTGTCAGCTCCAGAATCATTAACCTAGCAAACTGTTGTGTACATTTGCAAATATTTTAAAGTACATTTTAAATCTATGTTTGTTTCAAGGCAGCAAATTTAGCACATCTTATGTGCTCTGCCAAATATTACCCCAGCATTATACCAGTCACTCTATTCTAGACTTCAAATACTGAATTGAGTATGGAAGAACTTGCTAAGATGGAATTAGATTTTTTTCATGTTCATTTTATTTGTAGCCACTACCAGTTAATTCTCAATAACTCCCATTAAAAAGATTTTCAGAGAACATCTATACATTTACAAATATTCTGTATCATGTGTAGGTTAGAATAATCAATTAACAATGATGTAAGGAATCATGATACTGCTAGGTACTGTGATATTTCAGCTGGTGTGTTACCATAAAATATGTTTATGGCATTGTGACACCTCTACTATCAAGTACTGTATTTCAACTCCTCACCCAGTTTCTGCATCTGTCTGCCTGTCTGTGAGGCCGCTGTCACCACTTCCTGACAGCTCCTGAGACATGTGATTGGATGGAACTGCGCTGGCAGCCGGCTCTTCCTGCGTTCCTGAAGCGGGACTGCTCGTATCCATGGGTGAACCCTCGAGTTGAGACACGCCCACTGGTACAGGCTCTGAACTTTCAGCTATATCTGGACTGAGTGAAGCTAATACAGAGACAGAAGAATAAAAACTCAATTCATATTTAAAGTTGGCTAAAAATTCAACACTAGCAAATGCAAAAACGGGAAGTACATGCAGTAGTTGCATGTAGAATGCAGTAGGATTATACAATAATTTTGATAAGTTCAGCCTCTTCCAAATGTTTGTTTTGGTTTGTTTGTTTTTTTTTGGAATAAGGAGCAGAATTCACAGTGAGGTGAATGTCTCTCCACTGTATGTGAAATCTAATTTAAGATTTAAGTTAATCTACCTTCCCTGACTGCATCCAATGCTCCTCCTCCTCTCTCACCAATAGTGGGTGCAGGTGACATCTCCATCTGAGATGCTTCTGCCTCACAATTTGGCCTATCAGGTGCTGAGAGCTGGGAAAGCCCCGCCCCTGCCAAGGCTCCGTGAGAGTCAGGATTGGAGTCAGCCAGCAGCAGCTCTGTGATTGGCTGGTGCACCTGCTGACTGATGGCTGTTTCCAGAGACACGAGGGCTTGTTCGTGGGGGGCAGGGGTGGTTGGGGTGACTTCTCCGGATGGGGGCGCTGTGAGGAAACCCTCAGAGGTGCGAGGAGGGTCCAGACAGGAGGACACTCCACTCTGGGCCTGTTCTCCTTCTGACCAGATAACAAAATTTAAAAAAAGAAAAAGAAAAAATGAGTGTTGTGAAAGCTTCAATGAACATGGTAAAATGACAGTGCAGCTAAACGTAATTAAAAGGTAGGATGTATGATTGAGGGTCTGCAGTGAGGAAGGCAGTAAATTGTATAGTTATCTCCTTCGAGGGCCATACTATACTGATCCCCAACAACAACACAACTTACTACCTCACCACAACACAGCCAACTACATATTATAGCTGCAAGCGAAAAAAACTAACTAATAATTTAGAAGCATTCATATTGACAATAATGTGATAAAAGCAAGCCAAGTAGATGTAAACCTATAAATAATTGAGCAGTTGCCTAGAAACAGTTGATTGATTAAGCAATTGATTGTTGCTTAGCAACAGTTGCCACAGTGATGAAGGCAGGTGGGAAGATCATCCAGTTGTCAAAGCGGTAACCGTGGGAAAGACAGTAGACTGTATAGTTATCTCCCAGATCTGGTGTGATCCTAAAACTATACAAACTACTACCTCATCCCACAGTCCACAGAAGAGCTCCATCCAGAACCCTGGATCTTCGTGAAATATGCAAATAAGATTCACGTTTGGCTTTTTCTGGCATTATTTTCCTCAATGGCACAGCATTTTACCAAAAGAGGGATTTCAACATTATTATCATTAAACACAGAAAACATTTTCTAACAAACATGCACTGCGCTCTCACCTGCAGCATTCTCTGCAGCCCCATTGACTGCTCCAATCCCAGAGCCCTGTGGGGAAAAAAGAAACATTGAGTGCCCCCTGTGAAACTGAAATGGAGATGTTGACCTGTTTTCCTGCTGATACACATGGCCCTGCCACAAATTAATACTGACTGATTGAAAAGTGAGGTATGAGCAAACAATAAGACAATAACATTATAAAACAAAGAAAATATTTTTAAAGTGAATGTGAGGGGAAGGTCCCCTAGCTAGGTCTTAAACCCAAGTCACCCTAAGTATAACCACACTAAATTTCAGAAAGCTGCCCATGAGACTAATGACTCAGACCAAAGAAAACTTATTTTTCCCAAAACAAAACTTCACATTTTCCCTCTTTTACCTGCAGACTCTGTTCCCTGGTCTCCTCTCCTGCTGCAGAACTCTCATTCTGCTTTGCAGTCTCCTCTTCCTCTGCCAACTGCCTCCTCCTCTTCTCCCTGCGTTCCTCCAGCTCCTCATCCCGCAAACTCTCCAGGTGCTGCAGTATGGGCACTTTCACCACTGAGAGAGCAGGCACAACACTTCCAATTAGACATGTAATCAGAGCTCCTCCTGCAGTGCATGCTAAACAACAGATGCTATCATATATTTGTTCTGAGATGATCTCACCTGCCACACAGTCATGCATGCTCTCAGCATCCAGCACTTTACACTCATCTGTCCATCTGGTTAAGGCAGTCGGGATACTTGAAAGGGTGCCTGCAAAACAAAAGGGTTTAGCAGGTGCATCTATAACTGCTAACATAAAGTGTGTGTGTGTGTGTGTGGGAGACTCACCAGCTTGTCCTCCGGTGCTGCTCTGCTCATGGAAGAAGTCATCCAGCAGCTCATCGTCTGAACGGGCAATAATGTGCACGTCTTCATTACCCACCATTAAACGGGCACGACCTCGAGACTGCAGAGGAAGAGAGCTGGACAGCTGCAAGATATCAGCTGCAGCGCTGGGGCCCAATAATCTGAAACACAAACAAAAAGGTCATGTAAAGTGCTTTGAAATGTGCATTATTTGTTCTTTGTTCGACCTATTCTCAACTAAAACATGGGCAGGACATATAGTAGCCCCTCACTTTATTTAAAGAAAAAAAAAGTGTTTAGTTATATATATATATATATATATATATATAAAGCAAATGAGAAAAAAAAAATCTTGGAGAGGGTGGGACATGTCAGATACTAGAACACATTTAATTAATCAGAAGATTTTGAGAAATTGGTGAAGTCAAAACTATTGTCGATCCAATAATGAGTAAGTGACAAACTGAAAGCTTTGCATGTTCTATATATCTTCTATATGCAAATTGTGTCACTGTTTTAGAGCACACTAGATTATAGATATCCTTATGACTAACATCTAAAAAAAACAACAACTTTATTTTAATTTCACAGGAACTTTAAAAGTTAATGTCTTAAAATTTGAAGTGAATAATTTCATATCTGAAACTGGCACAAGCTCAGTGATGGACTCACCTCTGCAGAATGAGTGGAGGGTTGGGCTGACGGTTGCCAGGATAATGTACATGGATTGTGTGGCCTGTGTTGGCCGTGAGCTGGCGGAGAGAACGTTGGCTACGTCCCATTCCTTGAGCCAATCTGCTACTGGTGCCCGATCCCCCAAGAGTCAGAGAGCCGTGGTCAGCGTGACGCACCATCAGAGGGTGGGAGCTGGGGATATTTCCTGGTGAGGGAGGGATGTCAGCTGAAGTGTACAAAGACAGAAAAAAAAAATTCAAAGTGACACATTGTCAAAAAATAAATGTAAAAAAATTAAAAAGGAGAATAACATTTTATGTAGCTGAAAGAAGGAGAAAGGAGGTTTATTAGTTCATTTACCTGAAGTGGAGAACATGTTATCAAACTCAATGATGAGGTCATCATCTCGGTCGAATCGCTCAAAACGAATATGAGGGGCAGCATTGATATCTGGAAAATCTTCATCCAGTTCCATCTCGGAGCCTTCATCATCATCATCCTCATCTCCCTCTTCGTCATCCTGAGTACAATGAGCAGGGCAGATGAGTAGAGAACGTGTGAAACAATGAGACATGCGTGTGTGGTTGTGGTCACTCTCTCTCTTTTCTACTGTAATTTATGGTTTGATCTTTAAAAGTTTATTACCTGATCTTCCTCCTCTTCTTCCTCCTCCTCTTCCTCTTCATCTTGACTGTCCTCATCCTCGTTGCTACCACTAGAGTCTTCCTCCTGCGTGTGCTCCTCATCTTCTGGCTCGAGGATGTTCATTGAGTCTAAATCAGAAAAAGACACAGAAAATCAGAAACATTACTACAGGATCTTCCCCATACAAACCTGAGCAGTATGCAGAAAAAAATATATATTTTACCAATTTTAAAGTTATTTTAACAAGTTTAGAAATTTCAACAATGTAAAGTTGGCTTTTAGCAGTTCAGCTCACATAAATAGTAATGAGACAAAATTCAATTTATTGGCACAAAAATCCATGTAAACTATTCAAAACATGCCAAAAATATATACATAATAAAGCTAGAAGGAGAGAGAGAGAGAGAGAGAGAGAGAGAGAGAGAGAGAGACAGACAGATATTTTACTGGCATATCAGCTTAAAAAATAGATACAATTTACAAAGAAATTACAAATAACACTTTTCTATAAAACAAACGAGACCAAAAAAAAAGAATGTTTTTTTTTTATTATCTACTTTTGATAATTCTACAAGTTTTCAGGGATTCAGGTCTGAAGGTAGGATTTTGCACTCTTTTACAGCCAGAAGAAAAATGTGATAATTATGGTCATTGCAATTCATAGGGTGGGCCTAAAGAGTAGGCAAATTAATTTATGGATCATTGTCATTATAAGCTCTATGAGTGAATGCATATGAGATTTGCTTCTTACCCTCTCTGTTGGCTTGGAGAGTGGAGGCCTGACTCATATTGGAAGGAGCTTCATCCATCAGCACATCCTCTTGAGACTCATCCTCTCCAGAACGACCCACTAATTAACAGTAAAACTAGATCAAAAACACATTTCCATCTCTGTTATCACTTCCACATTTGGCCAGAAATCAAATTAATCATTTACCGATGATGGTACTATTAACAGTTTGGGCATCTCTCTCTAAAAGTTCATCGATCAAATCCACCAACTCGTTCTCCACCTACAAGCATACATGAATAACAAACATTGTTCATCTGGAGGAGGCTTTTCATATTCATGACCTGAAAGTTGAACAAACTGTATTGTTTCGAACCTGCATTGCCTGAGTGCTTAGCACCTCCGGCTGTCCAGCAATGACCACAGTGTCTCCCTCGGCTTCTCCATCCATCAGGTCAGAGTCTGTGGCTTGACCACGCTCGCGATTCTCAACCGGCTCTGCCTCACCAACTTCTCCTGTAGGCGAGATCAGATATTATATATGCACACAACTCAGCAAGGTCGCTGCATGTATATTCTGTTATGAGATGATCAATGATGAGTGTTACCTTGATCCTGAGTGTTGCTGTTACTGTCTCTGACTGTACCAACAGTGTCATGTTCCGTTTTGTTCTTGCTGGATCCCCCTTTACCACCAAACAGGCTGCTGGGCTGGTTCACAATTCGTGACAATGTTTCCAGAGGCTTCAAAGCAGCATTTACTGTGTTTGCCATATTGGGACTTCAAAAAAACAAGATTGGCAATGAGGAAAAAAACTTAGATAACTCCAAAAGATTTGTTTGTCAAATGAATCAAGGTTTGGATAAAAAAAAATAATAATAATAAAAAACACAAACAACAAAAAAAAAAAAAAACTGTGACATATTCGCTCAAGAAATTGATTCAGCATCCATTGAGATTTTCAAAATACATCACTATTCCATCTTAAAAAGACTCTGAGCTTAGTTTTTAACAGCAGATGGCACACTAAGTTGTAAGTTGGCTTAATAAATGTTAACGTAAAGATAAACGTAAAATCGCAGATGATAGTAAACAGCTCACAATGAACCCTCTTGTAATTAGCATAAATCTTTCCTAATATTATCAATGATTATTTTAGGTTCAAGCGGAATTTGTAAGGAATTAGATGTAAGCAGAGTATGGCTGTTTGTAAAGCATACAGAGCCATCTTCTAAGCTCAGAATCAATTCAAGAGAGCATAGCAATGCATTCTGAAAATCTCAGAATCGATGCAGAATTGATTTTTCAGAATTGATACAATTTTACACCGTAGATCTACAAAAAAAAAAATCCCATCAAAATTAAATGTAAAAAATTACATTTAAATGTAAAAAAATGTAAAACTGTTTAATTTCATTCATTCATTTTCCCTCAGCTTAGTCCCCTATTTATCCGGGGTCGCCACAGCGGCATGAACCGCCAACTATTCTGTTATATGTTATACCTAGAGGAAACCCACGTAAACACGGGGAGAACATGCAAACGCCACACAAAAATGTCAACTGGCCAAGCCAGGACTTGAACCAGCAACCTTCTTCCTGATAGTGCTAACCACTGAGCCACCATGTGACCCTATTATTTAATTTTAATACATTAATATTCATAATTAATATCATTAAGCATTACCTTGATAGATCAAGGCTGTGAGGCACACGGGCCAGGTCGTTGACAAGGCCTTTCTTCAAAAAGAGCCGGATGATATTGTTCATGCCGTTGTGCTGGGTCTTCGCTGTGGCTGTGCTGTAGAAGCTGGAGGTGGAAGGACATGACTCCATAATGGTGCTGATGATGCACATCACTGCTTGCAAACTGCCAAAAGGGAAGAGTCAAAGTTTAATGAAATTGTATTCAATTGGGAAAAACCCCCACAAATATTTGTTAAAAGAACAACTTCGTATAGTGACTAAGCAGTTCTCACCGAGCGTGTTTTTCCGTGCCCTCTGCCATGCCCAATGCTCGACTCAGAGCAGCTTTGACCTCATTGACCAGGGCAGCCTGAGCATCAGTGCCCGTGCCAGCTGCAGCGAGGCTGGCCAAGAAAAGGCGTGCAAGGGCAGGGGTGTCCTTATCCTCAGAGTTCTGGGTGTGTGGGAGCAAGTGGTCCAAAACAAACGCCAGAACACTGCAATCCTGTACACAAATTTTTCTTAGGATGGGGGGGGGGGGGGACTGTACAATTGCACTGAAACACTTTGATATGACTTACTTCCTTAATGAGCTCTGACTGGCCAGCTGTGTAGTTGTAAGAGGTGATAAGAGTGGCAATGCCAACATAAGAGCGAACCAGCTCAGCTAACAGCCTCAGGATGGTAGAGGTAGGCATCAGGGGTTTGCTAGCTTTAGCCTTAGCAGCTCGGCTCTCCTCCGAAGAAGCTCCCTTGTCTCCTTCCTGCTCCTTTTTTTCTTCACGCATTTCCTCGGGTGTAGAGGCTAGAGAAACAACAATGACAAGAAAAAAAATGTCTTTACTGTAGAAAGAATGGTTGAGCTGTGTTTGTGTGTGTGTGTTTGTGTGTGTGTGTGTGTGTGTGTGTGTGTGTGTGTGTGTGTGTGTTAGTTCACACCTTCTCCCTGTGGAGTTCCAGACTGGGAAGATTCAGCTACAGCACCATCTGCAGCAAACACCTGAGTCTGAAAGAGTATAATTAACACCCACTATTAATGCAAATCCCACATTGCTGAGCCCATTATAGTACAAATGCACTTGGGATGCTTGCGCTTTTCATAACGTGGCTAAATCGAAACTAGATGTGTACATTGTGTGAATTAAATGCGGGTAGTGCTTGCCAATGCAAAACTCAGCATTGGAGCAGGCCTGACAACTTTTGTTTGCTAGGAATGTTGGTCAGCTGATACTTACTGATATATGGGCCAATAATTGCCTTTTTTAATTACTGAAACTGGCAACATTTTTTTTTATTTGATTGCTTTCTTGGACAAGTAAGAACACATTTCTTGTAAATACGCCAAACAGTTTGATGCATTAAGTATCACTGACATTTGGGTAGAACAAATTGCAGCGAAAGTGATACCAATTATGTCATTCTATGACAACTGATGCAAACTGTAAAACATCTGACATACCTCACACATAAATAAAAAACAACAACATAAAGCATATATGCTCTTACATTGATGGGGAAGGCAGACTGCGAGTCAAAATCACTGCCTTGTCTGGTGAGTCTGTACTGCTGGTAGACATCATCACCGACATCCTGCAGGATCTGACAAAGGTCTTGATTTCCTGGTACAGCGTTTGCCCGCTCCTCTCCTCTCTCTGCTGTACAAAAACAAAGCCAAACAGACCCCGAGCATGCATTAAGTGAAGAGAACGTTGATGAGATGTGACAGCTTGAAAGACCTAGACAACGAACTAAACAAGCAAGCACACGTTTTTCTGTCTGATCATATTTCTTACCCTCTTCTGGTGCGTGATATGCTGCCAGGGCATTCAGCATGTCATAAATGACCTCTTTTATAGTCTCTGGTATGGAGGGCAATGGGGAGAGCTTTAGGGGGGTGGTCTTCACGAGCTGCACAGCATTTGGACCCTTAATTCTGAAGTTCTCGAACTCGTCATCTGAGGCTGATTAATAAAAAGATTGTGATTAAGAATAACAATATATGATGGGAAGATTTAAAGAGATGATTTCTGGGAGTTTTTCCCCCAACATACCAGTGCCAGCACCTCTTGGAGCCGGGAGAGCGATTCGGATGCAACTCTTGGCAGTTTCCGTAAAGCACTCTGGATTGCGACAGGCCGCTGGGCCGAGGACTCGCAGGATGTAGTTAATTTCCCTGGAGCCCAGACTACCTGACACCACACCTGAAGTAGTGCTTCCTGCACCGCTGGTGACGGCAGAACGTACCACCTGAGAAAAGAGAATGAGCAGCTTAGAGAGACAGTTTACTGCCATATCAGCTTCAATAGCTATTTCCTAGCAAAAACAGATACAATTTACAAACAGCTTATAAAAAACACTTTTTTATATAATAAACAGATTTACAACATAAATATAAACAATAAAAGGTAACATTTTACTTGATGGAGTGTTCATAAGACTGATGACATGTTTATAATCATGACATCTCATATATATGGAGATTTTATGCATGCTTACGACAACCGTCATTATCTCATAGTTGTCATTTTAAATGCAAGATGAGACTGTTTGAGATCAGTCTTTGCTATGGCAACTTGAAATAAATACATCACAACCTGTCAGAGTTTTTATCATGACTACCTGACATCACCAAGACAACATAATTTGTCATAAATCTATCATAAACATGGTCATGAGGCCATAATCACTTTAAGTGGAATAAAATGAATTTGTCAGTAAAAGGGTCAATACTGTCACAATACCTCTTTTTTCCCTCTTATAAATATTTAATGCCATTTTAATTACAAATTAAATTTGTACTACTGTAGTTATTAAAAAAATACCAATGATGCTGTAATAAAATTCATGAGATGATTATAATAGACCCAAGACTACCAAGTTTATGACAATTTGTTTTTTACAAAAGTTATGTTGTGTTAGTAATATCAATATGTCATGACAAAGACAGACACGTTATGATGTATTTGTGAAGTTGACTTATCAAACAATGTCACCTTTGAATTTAAAATGACATGACTGAGCAAATGACACTTTAATGAAGGATTCATGACAGTCTTATGAACACCCCAATTAAGTAAAGTGTTAACAAATTATAAAATAAAAATCTAAAGTTATTTTAAAATCTAAACTGTTTTAGATATAAATTAAAAAACAATGATTATTCTAATAAATATAGTAATAGTAATAGTAATAATAATAATAATAATAATAATAAAATAATAAGTCTGAAAGAGCAGGTAGAAGTTAATTATAGATGAAACATTTCACATCTGATATGAATCGTTCAAATGTATTGTTCAGGTGAATATGCACCTTCTCCATAGTGTGCCGCAGCGTGGCCGGGTCCTCTATGATGTGGCGGAAGAGCAGGGTGACCAATGGGGTAAAGCCATTGAAGCCTGAGCTCTGGGTGAGATTTAGAATCATGCGGGTGCTCTTGAGCTCTGCAAACATCATGGCGTAATGGTGAGTGCGTGTGAGGCGCAGACAGAGCCGCAATGTGGCGTGCAAAGTGTCAGGGTCCACGGGAACACTGATCATGCTGACACAGGCACGGATTAAAATGGTGATCATGTCCTCTGTCAGCCCCTGTACAACGATACCACTGGAACCAGAGGGGTCCTGGAGAACTGACGGGGCTGCTGGGGTTGAATCCTTTAGCTCAGATTCTTCTTTAGGGGGCGCCATCTCTACAGCCACAGAGCTCGAATCTGAAATAGCCAAAGAAAACACTTAAAATTAAATACATGAGATTACATCACTAGATCACTAACAAATTACTATTTTTTCTTTTTTTTCTTTGATGAGTCACATTTGCAGACATCAGAAGGATATTCGTGTCAGGAATAAGTGGATGATTTATTTTATAATAGGGTCTCAGATCACTACAGAGGATTATACATTTGCTCAGTAAATATCGGTTCACAAGGCACAGCAAAATGCCTACCTGTGTCAGTCTGTGTCTCCTCAGTCTTTGCTCTCTGTTCACTCTCCTCTCTCTCCGTGTCAGTAACACTTCCGGATTTTGTGGCCTTGGGAATGCGTGGCACCCGCTGTACTGTCAACATAACTGGTCGTCTGTTGCCAGTCTCCTCATTTACCTGAAAAAAAAAATAGGCAGATACAAAGAATAAGACTTATCGCTCATTCTAAAACCACTGGCATGAATTCAGATAAACAACATTTCATCTTCAATTAATCATGTTTCAGCTTCCAGATGATCCAAGAAACATGTTTGGTTCAGGTTTTATCCATTACCTGCACCATGGTGTTGAACTGGACAGTGTATCTCCTGCGGCCAGCAGTAAAGCGGACGCTGGTCTCTCCTGCCCTCCATGCAGAGTCAATAGTGCTGTTGTTACTTGCACTATAGCTGCACCAGCGGCCTGAACGGTCATCAAACCAGCGCCAGTTATTCCCATTGGGCTGGAGGTACTATAATGACATAGAAAAGGAAAAAACAAAACACTTGTTGTCATCATATGATTCAAAGTTTGATTATAACTGACTTCACCCTTTACTTATCATTTAGCACCTACCTTGTTCATCTGAGCTCTTCGTTTTGATGAAACAGCCATTTTCTCATAGAAGTCAATAAGTAGGAGCACAGGGGTGATCCATCTACATAACAACAGGTTAAAGTCACCAGAAATTCTAAATTATCAAAATCAAGCATGTTGCAGATGTTTTTTTCCATTAAAGTGTCCTCATAATCTTTAATTAAAACTCGCAACGACATCTCTATTGACATTTTTTGATACAACCGAAGAATAATGACACTAACACAATGATAGTAACGGCAAATGACACCAATCTAATCAACTGCCAATGGACAATTTTTTTCTAGTTCCAGAATTCCATAGATTTCAATGCACATTGCAAATGCAATGCAAAATTTAAATTTGAATGCCCTTTGATGTCCAAAGTCAAATGTAAGCACTTTCCATGTGCATTGTCTTTTAGCACTTTACAAGTGTGACAAATCACATATATACACATACATTTCAGTGTTTCCCCTACCATTACATTAGGGCGGCGCCCACCCTCCCAACGGCTTTCCCCCGTCCCCCTTGAAGTCAAGTTAATTTTATTTTCTATAAAGCGCCAGATCACAACTTCTTTTAATTAACAAGCTAAATAGCTGTATGTAATATCTTATTTACACAACGGCATGTCATTTCTGTCTCTATATGGTCGAGCGTTTACAAATTTCTGCTCTCTGAACCGCACACGGTGGAGTTCCACACAGTCACTCTCTGCTGTATGGGAATGAGAGTGCGTGACACCTGACAGGCAAATCATTTTAAACTAATCTTTTATGTGACTCGAGAACGATGAGTCCTCTCAGGGAGAGATCCGTTCATTTGCGCACGCGCACATTTGTGCAGGCGGAGTAGAAGATTAGTTTCTTTTTCGAGTCTTATATTGGGTTTGAGTCGTTCATTCATCACGTGAAAGACAGAGGCCAGTGATATGCAGTCTGAGCCGGAAAAAGATTTGATCCGTTCATTTCTCGAGTCATATCTCTTTACATGGTGTCACATGATGAACGAACGACTCAAAAACCAGAAAACTCGAAAGGTGAACTAATCATGGCTCCTTTCGGCTCAGACTGTGTGCATTGGTTAAACTTATATGGGATTGATACTGTGACGTGAACAAACCCCTCGAATCTGAAGACAGAAGAGGTGAGCTGACATAATCATAGACAAAAGACCAGGTAAACAATAAATAATTTTTTTTTAATTATTAAAAACAATACAAATGTAAGTATACTTAAGTAAATGTCAAGTATAAAAGTATAATTTAAGTATACTAATATCAATGTACTAGTAGTGTACTTGTGTACTAATAGTGTTTAAGACAAACTGGCCCACTTTCTAGTTTTTAAAAATATAGTTTTCCATTTTAAGTTTAAAATAGCTTCTTTCCCAGTCAGCAGTGTAAACTGTGAGAGAAACTTCAACCATGAACAGGGTAATAAATACTTTTTACAACAGCATTTGCTGCTTTAAGCAAATTTTAACAGCTAATGTATTTGCAGGTCAAAACAAATTATGAAAAAAATAATAATAATTTTTAGCATGTACGGTTGTACAATTCAAATAATTGTTCAGTAATTTACTGTTGTCCTTAAAAGAAACAAATTAAAACCATAACTCCTTGTGTTTGTGTCAGTGTCAGTCTGAACAGCCGCGCTGCAACCCCAATCCTCCCACCCAAAAATGTAAACCTAGGGGATACATTTACACAGCATATACATACTTCCTCACATTATATCAGATGATATATGTAGATTTCTGAGACAATCGTTCAATCTATTTATTTACTTATGTATATGTATTCCATGCCAACTTCAAAAATTGACAATATCTTGTTTACATATCAAAAAGCAACAACATTTTTAAGAATTTTTCAAACCTTAAAAACACTACATTAAAAATAAAAAGCATTTTCAAGAATTTCCAGCACCCATACAAACTCTGTATTCCATGCCAACTTCAAAAGAGATATTGACAATATCTTGTTTACATATCAAAGGACCAAAAACATCTACAAGGTAATAAGTATAGCCTCAAGCATAACATTATTTCCTTATAAACAAACTCAGCTGCTCGGTTTCTAACATGCTTGGGTCAGCAGAGCTTTCTAGGAATGCTGATGTCTGAACGCGAACTGACCAGTCATGCAGACAAGGGAAGGACAGCGACTCACTTGGGCGTTTGGATGTCCTTCTGCTCTTTGGCAGCTTGCAGACAGGGCTGCACCACCTCCAACAGCTTAATCAGCACAGTCAAGACACCACTGCTCTCCACTACCCGAGCGCATGAGAGTTTCAGCTCCTACAGCACAGAGCATGACACATCAGACTGGCTCCGGATCCTCCAGTGTTTTTTTTGTATAAATAAACAGTGATGATGTGTGCAGCAGACCGTTTACCTCAAAGAGCAACGTGAGCAGCAGGATGCGAGTGGCCAGGTTGGAGGCCTGAGGGAGGGTCGCCATCTGTCTTGTCCACTCAGAAACTGTCTTGGTGTCGCTGGTGGTTAGCGGCACAGCAGCCTTTATCAACACGTCAGCAGCCTCCCACACCTTTGTAAAAAAATAAATAAACACATACATACAAGCATATAGATAGAATAGGGATGCAACCCAAAACCCAGTATACAACTATAGTATGCATTTAAAGCCTACCCACCCAAATAGCCTTGTTATGAATTGTAGGGGCTCAACAATAATTATGGTCTACTGGCCTGAAGACAGTGGAATAAAATTTGGGGTTGACTAAATCAACCAGATCTTTAGCTTTTGCTTGTTATTGCTGTCTTTTTATGCATTGAATATCTGTAAGGTTATAACTATATAACAATTATGGCAAATTATGTTCACTGTAAATAAAACAGATGGGGAATAAAGCTATGCTTACATGTAAAGTCGGAGCATGTTTGAAGTTAAACAAGTAACACTTGTTAAGCAAAAATGCATTCAATTTATTAAAAGTTTTTTACACAATGTTTTTCATTTCAATTTAATAATGTCATAGAAGACAAATGTGTGACCGCAAAACTCCATTTTTGCAAGAACGCCAGACAGAACTTTGTAATTCCTTGGTGATTATTTGTCTACAACTACTTCCGGTGGGTTCCAGTAATTTCACTGGTTGTGTATGAGCAATGTTTAGCAACCAAAAAAATATCCTATTGAAATTAGTATGACGTATTGGTGCAGATACAAATATACTGACCTGATTGACCACCTGTCTGAGGATGAGGTCTCTGTATTCCGGGCCGTTTCTTTTAATAGCTGTCATGAGCAGATCACAGAGGCGGTAGACTGTGTCCGGAAGCTCGTCAAGCAGGTGGAAGCAGCCAGGCAGCATGGAGTCTGTGAAGGCATGAAGCTCAGTGGTGTCCAGAGGCTCTGCTTCCAGAAAGCGCTCCAGACAACGGGCTTCTTCCTCTTCTACCCGCTCCCTCGCTCTCCTCTCCTCCTCCTCACGCCTGCGAGCTGCTTCCTGCAGACAAAAAGGAAAGGGTTAGATTTGAGTGTCTGTTTAAAAGCAGAGAAAATTTTCTGAAGAAGATGAGAAGCAGACATGTGAGGTGACCTAAGCTGTGCTGCTCAATTATTCCTATTTAAATAATGTGTGTGTGTGTGTGTGTGAGTGCCCACCTCAGGTGAGTCTGAGCGCTGCTCCATGCTAACTTCTTGACCTAGAGACATGGCAATGGCCCGCATCATCTGGTCTTCTTCAGACATGGTGAACTCCTACAGAAACAAAGCTCAGAGTGACTACACTAGCTTATGCCTTGTGTGTGCATCCTGTCTGTATGTGTGTGTGTGTGTGTGTGTGTGTGTGTGTGTGTGTGTGTGTGTGAGTATGAGTGTATGGGAGAAAGACAGAGGGTTTTGTCTGTGTGTTGGTTAGGGTCTTACTCTGACAGCTGCGCTGAGCAGTGGTGGAGGGTGTGTGAGCAGGTACTCAGTGGCCTGTTCCATAGTGCTGGTGTTCAGCAGAGCCTCCATTGCGTGCTCTCTTGAGAAGCCCATGTCCATTAGCTGTGAAAGAGGTAGAGATTTGGTTGATTAGCTTTTTTCAAATATTAAAAACTTCGTTTACAAATATTATATATTAATACGCTTAACAGGGCCTTTTTATGGTAAGAAATTAAATGATTAAAGCACAAAAAATACTACTAATAAAATTGAAACTTAATTAAACCCTTGAAAAATAATTTTAAAAGTAAAATTTAAATGCAGCAGGAAAATCTATTAACAGGAAGTGACATACCTGTGTAAGCTGAGCTTGGTTGACCTGTGGCTCTCTGCGTGCTGTAGTAGAGTTGCTGGCCTCCTCTGTAGAGCCTCCAGCAGTGTTTCCATTGGCACCTGCAGCCACTGCTTCTCCAACTACTCCAGCTGTTCCTGAAGGGCCGCTGGCTGGCGCAGTGCTTGCAGAGTTGCTTTCCTCCTCAGGCCGAGCAGTGCCCTCCCTCTCTTTGGAGAGTCGTTCTTGGATGATCGGTTCTCCTCTGAGGATGTGGCAGAGAATGGCCAGCATGGACTCAGCCATGCGTCCACCATAGACTTTCAAGGGTTTGCGGTTCCACAGGTTACGGATACAGCTGAATGCGGCCTACAACAGACCAAGATAGAGAAATTAGAAATTCTTCACAAAACAACTCAATCCTACTTCTATTATTTATATTGGCATAAATGGCATTCCTACCTTCTGGGTGACAATGAGAAAGCGCAAAGCGCTGAACTGCGGGGCAGTGAATGTTGCTCCAGGCACTTTAGCAGGTAGAGAGTGTGGGGAGTCCAGAACAGTGCTGGGGTTCACCATTTTCTCTACTAGCATCAACCAAGCATCTAGGAACTCTCCAGTTCCATCAGGCAGCTCTGAGTGTTCCAAGCCTTCAGACACGGGTACTTTACCTCCCATGGACAAGGCCCAGTTAAATGTCCTGATGAACATCAACAATTATTTTTCTTATCATGATAAATATAATACCACTAAAATAAATTAGTAAAGCACAACTGCTGAATTAAGCTTTTTTCTTTTATTCAGTTTTAAAATTTACCTTGTTTTAGTGGTGATATCAAAAATGAAAATGTTGCAATAAAAACATGGTTGCTATATAGAGGCAATATAAGTGCAACCTGGACATTTTTATATTTCTTCTGTGAAACAACACTATGGACAGTGAACTCTACATTTACAGACAAGTAATTTGAAATGGTAAAATGGCACCGCAGTATCACAAATACATTTTACATATAGAATACATTTTACAATAGAACATCATAAATTACATATTAAACTGATTATAAAAAAAGAATAGAACTGCAGTTTAAAAATGTTTTTGGATCCAAAGCCTTAAGGTATTCACTAAAGAATTTTAATTTACATGCTGGTGGAACCCTAGCCTAAAGAAAAAGAACACTTCTCTACTCACTCAAACAACGCATCATGTCCACCAGAACAGAAGAACTTCTGCAGCATCAGATGGTATGGATACTTTCTCTCATCAAAAAGCATGGGTGAAGTGAAACCCACAGAGCAAATAAAGAAAGTCAGCCTGATTAGGACAGAGAAGCACATTGATATTAGTTAGTCACCTTCACAATAGGAAAGAAGTAGGACTAAAAGCAGTTCCCCTTATCATACAGTCTTAAGATACAAATGGTATATTCTGAATTACAGGGTGAACAAAGTGGCAGGTGTATTTACCTGAAGCGTGGTGTTGGTGTGTAGGGAGGAGGCTGCCAGCTCAAGCCCTTGGTAAGGAGTTTAGTAAGAGAAGAAGCCGTGGCACGTGCTGCCGGTGTCGGGGCAGTGCCTGTGCTGGTGGTATGGTGAGAGCGACGCTGACGGACAGGTGAGCCCACACAAAGCTTCACCAGCAGTCCAAACAGCTCAGCCAGAGCCCTGCCCAATCGAGACGAGGCTAGGGATATACAGAAAAGTAACAAGATGCAATTTTATTCACTGCTTTACATTTTACTCAGGAGTAGGCAGTAAATAACTCATTAAAGCTCCACTGGAACTGACCTGAGAGCAGAGGCTTTATCTGTTTGATGCGTGTTGCCATGGCAGGGGTCAGTTTGGACTTGGTCTTGGGGTCAGTGGCTGTGGGTTCGTCTGTCTCCATTGAAGTCAGAGAGTCTCCATCCAGTCCTATTCCTTCCAGCAAACCCTGAGCAGAGGGATCCACCCCCGCAGACAGGGACTCGGTCTCAGCTGGTGGAGAGAGAAGGGCTTTAGAAAAGAAAAAGCAAATCTAAACCAGCAAAAAAAAAGGACTTGAAATGCAACTAAAAGGAAACAAGGTGCAAAAAGACAGGAAAGAGGAAATAAATGAGAAATTGGCGGCTAAAACAACCCCCAAACAAAGTGTATATATTAAATAAGGAGGAAGAAAAAATGTATGAGCTTAATCATGAGCTTAGATGAAGCAAGAACTGGTACAATAGAGTAATCGCAGTATTTTACCAGTTCTCCGTCCTGCAGCTGCAGTGCTACTGGAGGGTTTATCCTCTTTAGGCACAAGTTTCTGCATGTCAGCCTGACCAAACTCACAGCCAGGAGGCAAACTGCAAAAAAGACAAGACAAACTACTTATTTAAAAAAAAAAAAAAGGTAACACACAACTATGGTCTAAATTCCATACTCTACCATATTCCCGATATAATTCAAATAATGCATGTTACTATCAGTTGGAAACAGTAACGTGCCCTGGCTGTGATCAGCCCACTGTGTGCTTGGGGCTCAGCTGTGAGATGAGAGCAGTCCTTACCTGTTTGGTGTACAGAGGGACAGCAGGACAGTGCTCTCCCACACCAGAGAGCAGTACAGCTGACTCAGTTTGTTCAGAACACTAAGACCCAGTTGAGATCCCCATTGATTCACTGAGATAGCACGAATCTCGCTCTGAATGAGGAAAAACAAGAGGTGCTGTTAGCTCCACCATCAGTCTTTACAATAAAAAGCTACAATTCTGAAAACTTTCTACTGACTTTCAGAAGTTTAATCAAATAAATTATTAAATGAAAGAGTTCCAAACAGCTGCCTATATGCATACCTGTCCGACTCTGCAGGTATGAACGAACATGAGTATGTACGCATGTGCCGCTGTGAGCGCGTGCAGCAGTGGAGTGGCGCGTGCAGACAGTGTGGCGTCTGTGACATGGCCTGCATTAGCCAGCTCTCTGAGGAGAACAGAGCCTCCAGGAACCTCGATGGGCCGGTGAAGTGGCTCCAGAGCAGAAAGTATGCTGTCCAACTGACACAGACCCTCCTGGAGGACTTTTGGCTCATGGGACAAAGTCTAGGAGACAATGAGCAAACAAAATAATTTAAACACCAAATATCATTTTATGTACATCAAAAAAAATTATAAAAATCCTGTTTTATTCAGTTGATGGGTGACAGTCTTACCAGTATAGATTTGCAGACTCCTGCCACAGCTTGGCAGGCAGCAGAGGTGGGGAAGTCAATAGGCAGGTTAGGCAGTCCAAGGATGGACACCAGTGGTAGGAGTCCTTTCTGGTTGACAAATTCCTGACAGTGGTCATCTGTTGTGTTGTTGCTAAGAATGGACTCGACAAATTTCATCTAAAAGAAAGCATGCACATATTTTAGACATTTCAGTCATGATGTGTGTTCATTTTTATTTAAAAAGAACAAAAAAGTATTAAGAACATTAATAATGAGGCGACAAAGCATAAACAGGTAACACTGCAAAGAACGCAAGTCAGCACATACCACATTTAGAATGTAGTCCATAAGAGGAATGGGGATTCGTTCTTCTGTTCCCACCACTCTGCAAAAGTAATTCATTTGTTAAAGATTATATAGTGCCTCCACAGCACTGAATGCAAGTAGCATCATTCTACTTGCCTGCCTTAACTAGTGGTCAATCTCTAAATCCCAAAGGAAGATATGGCTATCATAAAATGCCTATTTGTCATTTTCCAATTATCGGTATCAGCTCACATGTTTTTGGGTTTAGCCGAAGTGGGACTTTTATTCTGACACACTGACCATCAAATAAACCATCTAATATGACCACTAGCCCTGGCAGATCTATTTAGATAAGTGGAGTTAAAATATATATTATTTTGTTATTATTATCATCATCATCATCATCATCAATATTTTAGTTTATTTATTTATTAATTTGATCCACTAACTGCCTGTTGCTCTCTGGCTCCCCCTGCTGTTGGCTAAAGGTATGCAGAGCCTCTTCCTCCTCCTCATCCTCACTGGACGCCTCCTCTGCAGCATGGTTTGATCGAGCTGGAGGCACTGTAACGGTCCCGTCTGCTTTTTGTATGGAGGGTTTCTGGCAAATGTACTCCGGTGATCGACCCAAGTTGCAGATCTCCTCTAGCAACTGTTAAAGGTCAGGACAGTAACCAAATTCAAGGAATCAGAATGACTTTTAAAGTTTAAATATGCAAATGACACAGCAATATAAGGGCATTTCATGTGTTTAAATATTCTAGCACTAGTCACTTTACCTTGATGATGGCTGTTGTTGCATCCGTTTTAAGTGTGGGCTGGTGCCGCATAAGCTCGTCTACAGCGCTGCCCAAGTTAGAAGCAGTGTCGCCTGAAAAACATCCTGACTGTTAGAAACAGATTTCCATTATCTCCAAACATAAGACGTGACTGAGCAGAGAAATGGATTAACCTATAGAGGCCACTCACCTAGAGGGTCAGAGCTACGTCTGCGCCGCATGGCAGGCAGGTAGTCTGGTGAGAGCAGCACCTTGAACAGCCGCTCAAAGGGCTGGCACTGCACAAACGAGTGCAAACCACGAGCATTCAGGCACAGTGCACTGAAGACATTAGGCAGAGAACCCAGAACCTCTCTGGTGGCAGGGACCTGTAAAAAAAAAGTGATTGACATGGTAATTTGTGTTTATTTATGATTTAGTTATGGGTAAAACATAGACCATGGGGGTCAGGCAGTTGAAATGGTAGGCTACAAATAATTGCCGCCTACGACGACGATGCCATCATCCATCGCGATGTTTCACATTAGACATCATACGACACCAAATTGGTCGACATCGCCCAAACCTACTACACATGTAAAGTCTGTCTAATCTGCATTTGATGACTAATGTAGTTTTGGGCTATTCTTAGAAGTCTATTAGATTGTCACTGACAGCCCAAATTTAGCCTTGTTTTAGCCAAGCCATCTACGTTTAGATGTCTATTAGACGTCTATTAAACAAAATTGCTTGGAGGGTTTAGTTTCAGAAAATATAGTGTTTTCAGAAAGGGATACAGAGCATACAAACAACAAACAAGGTTTCAGATATACAAAAATCTAGACATTTAGGACAGAGTAAAATAAATAAAAATAGCTGACTCACGTCTTTGATGAGCAATGCATGTAGCATGACATCAGTGAGGCCATTGTCCTGCAGAGATGATAGTAAAGAGGGCTCCTGGAACACAAACACGGTCACCACCTCCGTCGCTGAAACAAAACAAGTGAAAAAGTTAAAAAAAAAAAAAAGTTCCCATTATTTCATAAACACAAGATTCAAAGACTTTTTAAAGCATCATTAATTTTAAAGCATTGTTATAAAGGTGTCATTTTAAAAAATTTAGACCGTTTTAAACATGTTCAAAGAACTTTCATAAAACTTGTTCAGTTCAATACTTGTAAGAATTTTAATGCGGTTTCTGAAGTATATATCAAATGATTTAAATTCAAGATTATTAAATTAAGAATTGTTTTCTGTTTTTGACAGAAGCACTGTACAATTGTTGAAATAGCACCATGAACAAATTTAATTTCAAATGTAATTCAAACACTTTGAAGGACCTATGTTTGCTTTTAAGTACTTTCCAGGCATTGAAACCATATGTCTCAAAGTACTTTCAAGATGTGTGGAAACCCTGAAAAAAAAGTTAAATAAGGCAGGCAAACAAAGGCAAGATTCAAGCTAATTAACTCCACATTATTCACAAGGCTAAGTGTGGCCTTTTAACCATATTGCTTTAGCAATATGTAGAGGTGACCTTGAAGCCATATCCACATGAGGAACTTGGCTAATATTTCAACAGCAACAGAAGTACTGGCCTCCATGTGCTTACCCAGGAGAAACAGTGATGGTCCATAATACTCTGCATTACTGATAATGTGTTTCAGAGAGGTAGGAAGGGACCCATCCATTACTATAAAGAGAGTGCAAAGGCAATAAATATCACTTTAAGCAAATAAAACCACTATTAAGCACCACGTAAAAATTATATCATCATTAAATACGACGTTTCATACCATGACGAATGCCATCAGAGAATGCAGGGTCCTGAATGGCTTTTTTCAAGAAGTTTAACATAGATTTCAACAGAGCGGCCCTCTGAGGGATGCACTGCACTCCTGTTAGGAAAGAAAAGAATCTGTGTTATCAAATCACCCAGTTTTTTTTATACTGCACATCTACTGACTTGCAAGTAAGTGTACTTATTGTACCTGCTCTCGGGCTGCTGGAGGCATTGCTCTGTGCTCGCGAATCTGTCTCTGTTCTGGAGCCAGAAGTGGATGGTCCAGGACTGCTCTCCATGGCAACCTCTGACACTACATTGACAAAATCATGTTTCAGTAATTTCATCAAAAACAGACATTAAAATAGAAAAGTAACAATTCCAAATTCTTACTTCAATCATATGGATTTAGAACTGGGATATATGTCATATGGATTTATTTTACTGTTCATTGCCATGCTTTTTTGAAGCCTCTGACTAATTGTATATATACATTTATATAATTATTTTAGGGCTGGGAATTGACAAGCATTCCTTATATTTTATAGCAGGTTTTACAGCATTGATTGAGCAAGTATACAAGACATGATACACTATGGAAATTAGTTTTATGTTATTTCTTGTCCATTTACAATTATTTTAAGCAAAAACTACTAGCAATGAGGAGATGACCGGTTCACTGCAGCCTGAACATCTATAGCAATCTGTCACACCAAATTAGAGAGCAACAAAATGACATTTAAATGCTTGTTAAGACTGACATCATGCAGGGTTTCCATCTCCAAACACTCTATGAGATGACCAATGTGCTATAATACAGAAAAAATCATAATCCTAAACTTTAATCTCCATTACAAAACCCCAGATGGTCAGACGGAGATTTATCTTTTATGAATCATTAATTAAAACATTGGTGCCCAGTATGGCACAAGCCCAGAAACTATACATCGTGAGTTTTAGCTTAAATGTGTAAAATATGAATAAATAATGGTCTTAAACAGCAGATGAGATTGCATTCTTAATTCCAATGCTTGCTTGCTGTGATTTATTGGATGGAATGCATGCTACAAATAACACTGTGACATTTTGTTCATACATCAACTCAATATACGGATAAAATATCAAATCTTTTGATTTTTCAACACAGCCCTACATTTATTTGTATATGAAAGAGCTTTTTTCAATCTGCAATGGCATTTTGGAATGTCATAACAGTGACCAAAAACTATACTTTGGTTTGTTTTTTTTAAATGAATCTAAGGTGACTTTATTAAAGCACAAAATATAATCCTTATGTTACCATTAACAAAACCCCAGTGTGAAGATTAAACAGTCCGTGCATACAAAACACAGATTTGAATAAGGATAAACTAAGCAAGGTGCCACCTGTAGTAAACACAACATAGATGGTACTAACTGTCCATATCTGTGTCCATGTCCTCTGTCTCAGTGGCTGTGCTGGGCCTCTGGATCTTTGGTTTGATTACAAAAGGGCACTCTTTCCTGGAGAGGTCAACCTCATGCTGCACAGAAAAACAATGGGGTCACATTCCGTCAACAAAAGGGCAGAGGGCAAAAAGCTGAATGGTCTATGCAGAAACAAGAGGCTGAACGAGTTTCAATACCTCTAGTCTGCAGATAAAGATTGAGAGGCCGCCGTGGGACTGAAAAGCGGCCATGTCCAGATTGGTGATGAGATCCACAACTCTCACTGCCCGCGTCACAAAGGTAATCTGGTCTTGCTCGTCCCCTAAGAACTTGATCACCTGATGTGGAAGTGGCATGGGTTGACAACACATAAAACTTTCTCATTAAATGCTGAACAAAAAAGGAAGCAGCAAATCACCAACCTTAAGCAATGCCTCCATCATACCACAAGACACCAAGGCCTCTCCACCTGCATCATAGCTAGCCAAGTGGTAGAGGAAGGAGAAGAGGGCTGTGGCAAACTGGTGGGGGTACGGCTCCATTAGTGGGTCTAAAAAGCAGATGTCAAAAAGACAGAATCTGAAGTTGGATCTAAACAGAATCTGAGAAATTGGAGCTAAAAGTTTATATCTCCTTACCGATCATTGCCTGTATGCAGTTGCGAACAAGCACAGGAAGAAATCCATGATAGGAGGCTGTTCCTGTGCAGTCGATGATGTTGGAGAGTTTGGGGGTGCGTTCCAGGTGGACTATTGATGTCAATGTCCGCAAAGAAGCAGCCTTAATGTCCTGCAACAATTGTTAAAATTGGAGAATCTTTTCAGTTTTTTTTTTTTTTTGCTTTTTTTGGAAGCGCCACACATGTCCTTAATTGTTCATTTTTTATGGAAATTCCAACACTGTCAACTCTTGGCATTTACTCTAGATGGCCAGTCACACTAAAAACATGTTTTATTTGATTTTCATTGTGAATGCAAGAGACATGGTCCACAAACTTAAGCTCTAGTTCTTTCATTTTTTTCATTAAGGACTTATCTCTCTATGCCCTTATACCATAAATGGGTTTACTCTCTAGTGTTGAATGATTGTAAGGGACAAAAAAAAAAATTCCTAGGAGCATACTTCTGCTCAATCTTATGTCACCTGCATCACAAATTAAACTTTGTAATGGCACTTTGAAGTGGGCAGCTTTGAGCACTTTGCTATAGAACAATACTTCAATATGGTGGCCATATTGAAATGCTCACAATGATTATATACTCACTTCAAAGTGGCCTTTTTTTTTGCAATTTTCCCAAATTGATATGCATTCAAAGTTAGCTCTAAATGCAGAGATCTCCTTCACATTTGACATGTGGCAAAAACGTAGTAGTCACCGTTTGAAGTAGATCAAAAAATATATTCTTCAAAATTGTCCTAAGACAATTTTGTTCATAAATGGGTGCTGTTCAACAGTTTGAGGACAACTTTAATGAAAGGTTTTGAACAGTAGTCAAATGTTGCCTACAGTAGACTGATGTCAAAACAATTTGTTATCTAAATTAAAAGAACTTTGAATCTGCAGGATACCAATGTTGCTGTGAAAGAGTACACTGCATATTTTTAAATTTTTTGCTGCGCAGTGTTTTAATACTACTAAAATTGTCGTATTTTGCCTATTAATAAAAATCTAGCATGACCTTGGCTTAAACAGTGCAACAAGTAAGCATATATACAGTTTTAGTGCCAGAAACTGCCAGCAACCCACCACCAGCTGTTTGTCTGTGATCTGAAGTACATCCACTAGCTCCTCTATAAGCCCATTATAGAGTATGCTATTGGCTGACTCCTGGAGAGCGTTGGAGTACACTGCAGAAAAAAAATAATCACACATTACATCAACCTCACCAGACAGAAAGCAAGAACCTAGTGCCATTTCATGAAAATAAATACCTATACTTATTTTGGTCAGCACCAGAGGGGTCACTCACCGAGTATGGAGATGGCATGCAGCCTGGCTTGCACAGCCTGCAGTCTCCTCTTGTGGTTGGAGAAGCCGTGAGCCAGGCGAATGTGTGTAAAAAGCAATATTTGTTTGTCTTTAGGTATGTTGTACATAGCCGTCAGAGATTCCATGATCTCAGAGGGGCTTTCAGAAATCTGAGGGTGCACCGGGGAGAAGCAGAAATTAGATTCAAGTGCAATCAATAGCTATTAAAGGTCTATGCACTTCCATTAACTGTTCCACAAGGAAAGCAAATGTAAACCATGGGAACTCACCTTATCAAGTTGTTCGATATGAATGTAGTGTAGCGTATTACTGCTTGACTGTTGACAAAAAGGTACAAATAAATGGTTAAAGGTTCTACACAACCAGACAGGACAAAAAAAATTTATTGTTCAGCTTAACAAAAAAGAAACAAAAACTGTGTAGAAAGAGAATAGCAATATAAAGGAAAGCATGACTCCGTGCATACCTTCTTTTCCACTTTGACCTCAGAGCTGGGTTCTGCATAGAACTCAAAGTGCAATGTGGTGGCACTCGGTGGATATTTCTGCACAACACAAAAACAGGCAACTCAGAAAAAAAGAAACACTTGCAAAAAAGATGAAGCTTAAAAAAAGAGAGTTACAGAGTACTTTCATTATTTTGTTCACTTGCCCCCCACCAAAGTTTTAGCCAAACAGTTATTTCTCAATGACAGCAATACATTATTAAATGTCTTTTAAAAATGGTGGAATTCTGTGCAAAATAGGTTGTTATTTGCTGATATGTAAAACTAAATTCTGTATAATACTTAACCAATTTACATCAGTCTCAACGTAATGAAAGCTTCATTTAAATTTTCACATTTCTTAAATATACAACAACAACAATTCATACAAGTTTATACAGGGTAAAAAGAAATGTGGCAAAATATGGTTTGTAGTTTCATCAACTCGCTCAAAACTGTATAATAGCTGTATAATAACTAAAAATAATAGGTAGCTGTGGATCTGAGGTTCCACCTTCTCTGAATTTTCTCTCTTTCATTTCCTCCAGAAGACAATCAAGGTCAGCGGTCCACAAGTAAAAATAAACAGCTAGTAGAAACTGATAAATCGATAACAACCTTGAGGTTTTTCCCATTTTTAATACAGTAATGCTACTTATGTTTAATATCTATATAAATGAACATGACATGACTTGACTGAAGTGCCAACCTGCATTGCTAGTGCTAACATCCACCTTGCTGTCATCTACATTTAGCAGTTTTTTTTTCACTGCTGGAGTAGTTACATGTTTATTTATTGATAGGAAAATGTTCAACCCATATTTACATATTAATCTAAATGCCACTAAGCAGCAAGCTCAGGTATTGCAAACTTTTTTACCCCTAAACAAAGAAACTAACTTTTCTTTAAGTATATTGGGACATTTTGCAACATTTGCAATAATACAGTACAATTGCACACATAAGACAAAACACTGCAAGAATAGCATGTTTTCCCCTTTTCACAACATAATATAATACATAATAGAACAGTGCAACATACCGACATCGGCAGATCTCTGCAACACTCTGCAAGACCAAAACCATTCTCTTTCCCTCCCCAGCTCTACAACAGAGGAAATAAAGAAGTGAGGAAAAGGTGTAGGATGAAAGCTAACAAGCATCAGACTTGAACTGTCAGTAAACAAACCATGAAAGCACCTCTCTGTACAAAAGCAGGTCAACACACTGTTTTAGTAACAACCCATTCAAAACCAATGAAGTAATTTTAAGAAAGATTCGAAAGTTCATACTACAAAGTAGCAGTTTACGGAATTAAACTTCTAAACTTTCATAAACCACTGAATTAGCAGAATACATTTCAAAGGCCTTCGGTTTGCAGCTGCTTGGAAATTCAATCATCTTGACTTCAGTGATCAAAACTGAGAGAAGAAAACATATGACGACATGCCTAAAATAAGAGCATTCATACCTCAGCCAGATGTTGCAGTCGGGCAAGCAGTGGGCTTCTTTTATCTGAGCCCAGTCTGGTGATGTAGTTGGAACGTTTGCTGAACACATACAGGAGATTCAGCACAGACAGAACCACCTGCATGTCACATGATGCTAGAAGGGTGGTCAAGTGCTAAAAACACAAAGGGAAAAAAAATTGAAGACAAATCAACCTGTGATGAACAATTTAAGACTAACGGAAGCAGGTTTTGTTGGTTTGGGGTTGCAGTACCTCTATAGAGCTGTACAGGTGTCTTGAAAAACTGTATTCGATTAATAACGCTGTGAAGTTGAGGACTGCCAGCAATAAGGCTTTTAGCTGCCCATTCTCTGGCCGGTCGCACACCAACAACCACGACATGTTCTCCACTGTCTGCCCGGCATCACAGAGGATGCCATCAAAACGGTCCAGCAGGTCCACCCAATGATACAACTCACACTGTGAAGAGAAACGAGTCATCAATGGAGATCTGAACATGCATATTGAACACTATGATGGTACAGGTGCTAGTGCATACCTTGCCAATGTTCCAGGTCTTGATTTGCTGCAGTTCCAGCAACAGCTGTTCGTCGCTGCATCCTTTCAGCTTCTCTATGAGTGTCCTGCAGTCGGCAGGCTGGAGGAAGAGCGCAAAACATGTCAACAGTGAGGAAATACACAACCACCAAATACACAAAGATGTGCAGACATCCTGCTTACTGACCGCTTCAGTGGGGGTTTTCTTCAATTTGCTTCGGTCAACCTTCATGGTCACTAATTTCTACACACGGTTCCTGCAAAGAATGAATCGAATCATGTGGGAGAATAGTTAAAGTGCAGTAAAATGAACGTAATACTCATTTATGCATAACGCTGCCACAGGTGAAAAAAAATTATATGGCTTAACCATTTAAACAAAACTTGGAAAATCTTGTTTCAGGTTTCACACTTTCATACTAAAACCAGTGTTAGATTAATCCCGGATCTTCATTAATCTGACTGTACATTTAAAAGCCTTGAGGTTTTTTTGTTTTTTTTTCGTTTAATTTGATTAAACAATGTTCTTGTTTGTGGTGTTAATGCATTGACTGGATAAAAGCAGGACATGACCTGTTTACATAAAGCCTGGAACATTGTGAATCCTCATATTATACATTCCCATCTGAAATATCAAATTTGAAGACACTGAAAAGACTTTTTGGTCCCAAAAAACAAAGTAAGATTTATTACTAATAGAAGGCACGTGATTGTCTGATTGCTATGATCCTAGCCACAACTTTCTAACAACAAAATTATTCACAATGTGTAAGTTTAGCAATGCAATGTGCAGTTAACAATGTAAAAGACATACTAAAACTGCTTCTTAAAGTGGGATTTAGAATGGCATTAACCCAGGGTTAATAGCAGTGTCAAAAACCCATGAGATGCATTTGAGTCATACAGGAACAATTACATATTAATTACATGACCTTTAACACTATGAAAAAGGGAAAAAAAAAAAGAACAGAAAACTCACGGTAAATGATTTGGCAATTCCAACTTAACGGCATTTTTCATGTGCAAAACCTAAAGTTAAAAAAGAAAGAGAGTGAAGCAAGTGTCAAGAATGAACACAACGTTTGTGAACTTTCTGCCAATCACACAAACACAAGCTCTCAAAAGCTTCATTTCACAAAGCTCTACGTGTATCAAAGCAAAGCTAACGAAAAAAAGAACAAAATAACCTCTACAGTTTCATTTCTGTACAAAACACATTAGATCAATGAGGGCAGAAAGGAAACCAATGTCTGAGAGCAAGCCAATGGAAAAGCAACCCAGATTAGTTCAGATATGGGGCACAGATTCTGGGCACAGACTAGCATTTTACAAACATTTCCTAACAGAAAACAACTATTTAATAAACACTTTCGGAAACAAAAGACTGTTAATGTCGCATCTATAAAAACTTAACGTTATTTACTCCTGCTGAGAAACAAAACAGATTTGGGACCTTGAACCCGGCCAAAGCAAAGCATTGGCTTGTGTGATAAAGCAAATAAACAATTAAGGCTAAATTATTATTGTCAGAGAACAAAACTGCTCCGTAGTCGAGAGAGCAACTAACCAGCTAGTTAACCGAATACCAAAAATTACAATGACATGGCTAACCTGAAATGTTCTCGTAAACGAAAGTACAACACCGTAAACAAACAAACTGCAAGTGCAAATCTAAGCATCACAGCCCTGGAGGAACTAAACTAATAACTTGACAAATAGGTTGGTTAATTAATTCCAACGTAAAAAAAAGCCGGCAAACGGAGATCAATTTGAGGAAAACGGCAGCTAACATGCTAGCTAGTTTTTCCCTTGCTAACGAGCTAACACAGTCAGCAAGCTAACTTTTGCGGGTAAACATGATCACGTCACTAATTCCTCAAATAAAACAACAAATCGTATTTTTTTGTATAAACTGTAAGTGAATTACAGCAAAGGGAACGGGGATCAATTTGACCGTTAGCCGCTCGCGCGATCTTTGATGATGAGCTACAGAACACATAATTCCCCACAACATGTCAACACAAACCCGCAATCGTCCAACTCATTGCTAAAATCTTTACCAAAGTGTCTTTCTTTTCCAACAAACACTCTAAACCGTCAATTCAAACATCGAATGTAGCAGAACACGCTAGAAGCGAAGCTATACCGGTCCATATTTTTTCCTGCGGACTGCACACATGCTGTGGTCTAACGATAATCTAGTGCCCGGCTCAGCTTGGCCTGCTCCGGCAAACCCGCTCACTCCCCTCAGCTCTCAAGCTCACAAAAACAGCGTCTGTCACCGCGTTCACAATCGTACCGTAGCGTATATTATCACCCATTTTCAACAAACGCTCCGTCTCGGTGAACTGTGGCTGGCGAAGCGCGCTCAGTGGCTGCTGATGAGATGCTCGTGCATGCGTTGGTTTGGTTGGTTAGCTGAGAAACGCAGAATATCTCGCTGAATCATTCCCTACTCGGGCCTACCATAACACTGACTTCCAGTGGACGGCTCGATTTCTCACTTTTTACTGCTGCACTTGTGCGTAGCTGCATTTGGGGAGAACGTAACTGTTAGCGTGACACACATGATGCTAAAATATATGTTTGTAGGGAATAACATTTGGAGGTTTAGATATATAATAAATTTGAGATATGATGGAATAAAAGTATCAGTCTAAAATGTTTGCAGTCAGTAAGTCTGGTTATTTGTTTAGTTTAATGGATTACATTAATAAATATTTGATATGCAAATTTTGCGTTAAATATAGATGTATCGAATAATATGGTTTCTTAATAATACTGATTAACATAACCATGTTGGAAAGAAATTATACTTGCAGTATGACTATAATAAGATATTCATATTTTTTTTCTTAAATGATTTAAAACAGTTTGCCAAACTTTAAATACTGTAGTTTTGGCATAATTAGGTTTCTCAATTCCTGTCATCAGCAACAGTGTACAAAAATGTAAAATTGGGTAAAAAGTTCACAAATACATAATTTACATGTTTACAATTTACATTTACATACAGAAATCAAAAATATGTTAGAGTCAGATATTATCTAACAGCAGTGATATCTACAGTAAACCTTACAAGATAGATTTTTGGGGGTGCATTTGTTAATATAAACAGTGAATTATTCTGAGACATTATAAGTGGGCCACATGGCTTAAAACTGAAGATGGAAAATGCAACCCCCTAAAGACCAGATAAGAGGAATTTAGGTGTCAAGACTGTTGCTGAACTTGACGACTCACTTGTATAGGCATGAGCATCCATACGCAACACACAATGTTTTAACGCCTAATTCTGCGGCCGTGAGGACTGTAAATACACAAAAACTTCACGCAAATTCTGCAAAATCTCAAATTATGCATCTCATTCATTACACAGGCTGTAACACATACAGGTCCTTTTTCAGTCGTGATTCAGTGTTACCCTCCAATTCCCCGATATTTGCACGATAAATCCTATTTCATTTGAAATATTCAGCTCACGGAAATGTAAATAATTGCTGTCTTTCTATGCGCGCGCGCACATCGCGCATGCATCCAACACACCACAATGCTAGTCAGTCCGACCGCAAATTAAAAATGGCGGTTTATATTAGCAAAGTGTCCGGTCTTTGCATCCAAAACACACATTTTAATAACAGTATACACGTACAACTCGCAAGCAAACCCATCTGATACTGTTAAAGATCACGTAGAATGAGCAACAGATGTCTCCATCTAACAGACAAAGACTAATTTAAGCTCTTACCTCGGTTGCGCCTCAACATAACTTCTCCATCTTACAGCAGCGAGTGGGGATGTAAATCTCGCGATATTTCAGTTGGCTTCTTCTGCTCCAATAGTAACCTGCTGTAGACACGCAGGCCAACCCTACAGTGATATCCTCTTAGGAAAAAGCATAAACATACAAAATATGACCAGTATTTGGTGTAATAATTTGTCTAATAAATAATTCACAGCTCCAGTTGTAATCACAAACAGTGTCAAAGATGGAATACGTGTGCAAGAAGCATGATACAAAAGTGATTGCATTTGAGATGTCTTTATTGCATATGCAAAGTAGGTATATTCATTCATTTTCATTTCGGCTTAGTCCCTTTATTAATCTGGGGTTGGATTTAGCTTACGGACAATTTAGCTTACCCAATTCACCTATACCGCATGTCTTTGGACTTGTGGGGGAAACCGGAGCACCCGGAGGAAACCCACGCCAACACAGGGAGAACATGCAAACTCCACACAGAAAGGCCAACTTGCTGTGAGGCGAAAGTGCTACCCACTGCGCCTGAGGCCCCAAAGTAGGTATATCTTGCATTAAAAAATCTCTATGAGGGTGCTCTCATGCATAAAAATATGATCAAGAGCCACATAGTTAACAATACTTTAGGTATATAAGTAAATAAATAAATAAAGGGCCTCACGGTGGCGCAGTGGATAGCACGTTCGCCTCACTGCAAGAAGGTCGCTGGTTCGAGCCTCGGCTGGGTCAGTTGGCCTTTCTATGTGGAGTTTGCATGTTCTCCCCGTGTTTGCGTGGGTTTCCTCCGGGTGCTCCGGTTTCCCCCACAAGTCCAAAGACATGCGGTATAGGTGAATTGGGTAAGCTAAATTGTCCGTAGTGTATGAGTGTAAATGGGTGTGTATGGATGTTTCCCAGAGATGGGTTGCAGCTGGAAGGGCATCCGCTGCGTAAAACATATGCTGGATAAGTTGGCGGTTCATTCCGCTGTGGCGACCCCAGATTAATAAAGGGACTAAGCCGAAATGAAAATGAATGAATGAATGAATGAAATGAATAAATAAATAAATAATTATTTCTTTGTGCTACTGTATCTATGGTGTGCCAACTTTGTTTTCTTGGTTTCAGATCTGTTCAAAATGTCACACTCTGTATATCAAATGGCAAATATTGTCACCATAGTGTAGAAAAGTCTCCCTCAAACTGTCTCAAAGAGCTATTCTCAATTTCATAACTCTAAGGTTAATATTTTACTCCCTTCCAGAACAGTGAATGCCCTTGATAGCAAAATGAGTTAGTATTTATTTATTATTTACAAGACCAACTATGCCTGGCTGTAGGCTACAGTAAAAACTAATGATTCATTCATTCGTGAATGCTGAAAACCTGTAACCATTGACATCTATAGTAGGAAAACAAATACTACGGAAGCCAATGGTTACAGGTTTCCAGCTTTCCTTAAAATACCTTCTTTTGTCAGAAGAAAGAATCTCGTAACCACTTGAGGGTGAGTAAACAGTGAGCGCATTTTCGGGCGAACTATCCTTTTAACTTATGGTGACACTTTATTTAAATTTTAAGTTGCCATTGTTACACATTCTATGCACTTACTGTAATCCCAATAAATGATGCATAATCACATGCAACAAACCCTAACCATAGTACGTACGAGTAGATAATTAGTGCGACTCAGCACTTTATGGCAAGGACACCGTCAAATAAAATGCAACCTAATTTATTTAAATCCACTACATTTTGAGACGCTGTAAAAACCAACTCGAGGACCACAGTCCGAAAGCGACTCCTTCCAGCAGGTGGCAGCATTGAGCTACTTGTTGGTCTGATTTGACCATAACCCATTCGCCAAATAGAAGAAGAGTGTTGTCGTAGCAACCCGAAGCTTATATCGAGATTATAACTGTCCACAAGCTTTATAAAACTTATACGCACAGTAGCCTTAAATACAGAATTAGAAACATATCTACTTTTTTCTCACTAACTGAAATCTCTGGTTTCAGCACCTAAGAAAGCTGGTACGTATATATACCATTTTTGACACACCACACGTTTTGTGATGATGAACACGTTGAACTTTAGTCATATGTTTTCTTGCACAGTTAAATCTCTTATGTCTTTCTTCGGTCTAGTGTTCAATGTCGGTGCTCAGCAGTCTGCTGCCTGCCCGTTTCCTCGCTCTCATCGCGCACCTTGTAATAGTGATAATCATATTCTGGTCTCGGGTAAGAACTTCTCTTGTGTCTAATCATTATTTTTATATCACACACCACCACTGCAGTCAGCTGTGTGTTTAAATGTGGAAACGACCTACAGGAGAACAGTGTCCGAGCTTGTCTACCACTCGACTACACTAATGAAGAGTACACAGCAGAGGACACACGGTGAGGAGACACAATTTCTCTGTTCTGTATTGCTTCACAGTTGCCAAATGATAATTCATTCATTCATTTTCTTTTCGGCTTAGTCTCTTTATTAATCAGGGGTCACCACAGCGGAATGAACCGCCAACTTATCCAGCACATGTTTTACGCAGCGAATGCCCTTCCAGCTGCAACCCAACACTGGGAAACACCCATACACTCTTGCATTCACACACATACACTACGGCCAATTTAGCTTATTCAGTTCACCTGTGCCTTTAGACTGTGGGGAAAACCGGAGCACCCAGAGGAAACATACGCAAACACGGGGAGAACACGCAAACTCCACACAGAAATGCAAACTGACCCAGCTGGGGCTCGAACCAGCGACCTTCTTGCTGTGAGGCGATCGTGCTACCCACTGCGCCACCGTGACGCCGCCAAATGATAATATATTTCGTAATTTTTTTCAGCCATGTAGTAAGACAGTATAGTATTTTTTTAGATTCAACTTTATTGTCATTGCATATATACAACAAGTACAAGGCAATAAAATGCAGTTTAGGTAGAACCAGGATTGCAATAGCATTCCTGTGCAGCATATAGGTACAAGTTACAAGTGTGCTTATAGAAAGCTATTGGTCATATTTACAGATTGATGTACTACAATCAGGGATTTACAAATAGATGATCATAATGCACACGATATTTGGAATTTGGAGTCAGCTTCTTTTTTTTTTTAAAATACGCTCTGCCAGACTGCAATTAATTTCAGCAACTTTTACGCCAGTCATTCAGAAATCATTCTATGCTGATTCGGTTCTCAAGTAACATCTTTTAATACTATCAATTTTGAAACCGTTGTGTTGTGGAAACCATGAAGTGTTTTTTCCAGGACTCTTTTATGTATAGAAATTCAAAATAGCAATATTCATTTGAAATCAAACATTTTTGTGGCTATTTAATTTTTTTACTGTTAATTAATGCATGCTTTCTGCATACATGCATTAATGGCTTAAAAGAATTCTTACTGACCACAAAGTTTTAAAATGGGCCAAAGATGTGACATCCCATTTTGGTGTTTGCATCAAATCATATTTCCATAATGTGATTTTATATACATAGAAAGATAATAAAGTATGTTAATAAAAAGTAAATCCTTTTGTGGGAAAAATATGAGTGTATAACAGTCTTCCACTGTCATAGTGTAAATAAACATTTGTAAAAGTATAAACAGGGCCTCACGGTGGCGCAGTGGGTAGCACGATCGCCTCATAGCAAGAAGGTCGCTGGTTTGAGCCTCGGCTGGGTCAGTTGGCATTTCTGTGTGGAGTTTGCATGTTCTCCCCGTGTTGGCGTGGGTTTCCTCCTGGTGCTCCGGTTTCCCCCACAGTCCAAACACATGCGGTATAATACTATCAATTTTGATATTATATAGGTGTAGGTGAATTGATATTATATAGGTATAGGTGAATTGGGTAAGCTAAATTGTCCATAGTGTATGTGTGTGAATGAGTGTGTGTGGATGTTTCCCAGTGATGGGTTGCAGCTGGATGGGCATCCGCTGCGTAAAACATATGCTGGATAAGTTGGCGGTTCATTCCGCTGTGGCGACCCCAGATTAATAAAGGAACTAAGCCGAAATGAAAATGAATGAATGAACAGTGTAAACAGTGTAAAAAATACATTTAAATAAAAAGTTAACAAAATGTTTATTCTGAATTTTAAAATCAAATGATCATACAAAATGTCAGTATATCTTAAATGATACAACAAGTTTTGGCTGACAAATGGGTAAAACCTAGTGATTGGAAGTAGTGTCAAAGCATAAAGATATAAATAGACAATTAATTACTATGTTTGTTGTGATACTGGGCCTCACGGTGGCGCAGTGGATAGCACGTTCGCCTCACAGCAAGAAGGTCGCTGGTTCGAGCCTCGGCTGGGTCAGTTGGCGTTTCTGTGTGGAGTTTGCATGTTCTCCCCGTGTTGGCATGGGTTTTCTCCGGGTGCTCCGGTTTCCCCCACAAGTCCAAAGACATGCGGTACAGGTGAATTGGGTAAGCTAAATTGTCCGTAGTGTATGAGTGTGAATGGGTGTGTATGGATGTTTCCCAGAGATGGGTTGCAGCTGGAAGGGCATCCGCTGCGTAAAACATATGCTGGATAAGTTGGCGGTTCATTCCGCTGTGGCGACCCCAGATTAATAAAGGGACTAAGCCGAAATGAAAATGAATGAATGAATGTTGTGATACTTAAAGTCATTATGTCAGCCAATAAAATCAAATATTTTGCGGTATAAACTATTGTTGCCTCAATTATAGACATTATATTGTGTTTTCTGTAAAGTACAAAAAAACAGGACACGTTAATTTATGAAACAAAATCCTTCTACCTTTTTTGATGATTTTAGTTTTTTTGACTCGTATACAGTACATTATTTTTTGACTGAAATGAAACTCTACATTATTTATTTATTTATTTATATGTAGATGAGAATGATGTTATGGAGTCAGATATAGTAAGTCCTGTTCATGAATCTGTCCTAACCATTGTTTTTTGGAGTGCAGGCTTGTGGTGGCATTATCCGTGACTCTGGGCCTGTTAGCCACTGAATTGGTTGGGTTTCTCTGCGGAATCTCTATGTTCAACAGCAATCAAGCTCTTCTGTGTATCCTTATCAGTAGCACATCATCACTATGTTTTATGTAAGGGATCATTTACTCCGGGCTGTTGAATTATTAGAATATAATGCACACCCAAAGTGATGATGCAGCTGAAGTGTGCATTATTCTCTAATAATTCAATGGACCAGAGTCAATTATCCCACTTATACTGTGGTTACCGCAAACAGCTCCTGTGTGTAGTACTAGTTTTATATGCATCTCAACCAAAGCTTTCTGTTTTGATGTGATTTTTTTAAACAGTTGTAGGTTGTGAAATGAAGCTGTAATGCGGTCAAGACATGTCTGGTGTACTTTAGCCATACGGTTTCCTTGAAAAAAAATATTGCCACAACTTAGAATGTTCACCAGCCAATCAGAGTCAAGCATTCAATAGCCACGTATTATAAAATAACAAAGATGTCTTTACTATTACTATCCAAAACTGAACGCAGTAAAAACCAATACAATTACACAGGCATTATAGACAATCTCAGTGGTAGAATGATAGTCTGGTTTGTTAACAATAGGGCCATCATGATACAGGCACAGAATTTTATTTAACCGTCACTTTTCAGCTATTGGATGTCACAGCAGTGGCTCTGTGGCTTTGCTCTTCTTCATGTTTGAGCAATGGACCTGCAGCATTTACTGGTGGATCTTTGCCTTCTGCAGGTCAGTCAGTTAATAAGTGTCAGTCAAAGTTTAATAACTTTAAATGTGAATGGTCTTAATAATGAATTGGCATATTTGAAACATGTTTTCTTTCTCTATTTCAGTGTGATTCCAGCATTATATGAGATGGTCATTGTCGTTGTTGTGTTTGGATGTAAGAGAAAGCCTTTGTGAGTGTATCTGCCCTCTTGCTTTAGGAGAGTTGGATGTTTTCTTTCCATGACCGATGTGCCAGAATAACATTAACTCACTGGCACAATAAACTCCTGGTTTTCCACAACACTTCTCTGGAGAGTTGCTGAATTGTTATGGGTGAGGGCTTAAAGGGATAGTTCAACTAAAAATGAAAACTCTGCCATCATTTACTCATCCTTGTCTTGTTATAAACTAGTTTTTGTTTTTTGAACACAAAAGAAGATATTTTGAAGAATGTTGGAAACCTGTAATCATTGACATCCATAGTAGGAAAAACAAATACTATGGAAGTCCAGCATTCTTTAGCATATCTTCTTTTCTGTTCAACAGAACAGAAAACTTGTCACAAGTCAAGGATGGCAGAATTTTTATTTTTGGGTGAACTATCCCTATTAAGGTAAAGCTATTGTGCTTTTCTAAAAAAATATATTATGTTGAAAATATGTTGAATCCCTTGTGATGAATTAAAGCATTTTGTATTTTAATAAAAGTGAAGGCAAAATTGATGTTTATTTGCTTCACATTTTTCAACAGATTATGTACCCATAAAACCTGTACATTATGAACCCAGACAATATAAATTATGCTTTCAGTATATACTGTACACTGTGGTATTTTAGTTCTGTAAACGGCTAAGCTTTTTTTGGCATAAAATATTAAAACAAGGAGCAATTTTTACATTATTTTTTGTACAACCTAATACCAATGTTTTAACAGTTAAAAATATCAGTATTTGGATGGAATAGCACTCATTTTCAATCACAACAAATAAAAACATTATTTTGACTAATTGTCATTTTCTTTAATCCTTTTTTATAATGAAAATAAATATTTAAATTGGGAAGACATTTTATGGAATAAAATAAATATTAGCATGTAACTCAAACCCATATATAATGAGTTTCTGGATATAGTTCTGGACTAGTTCCTTTAAAACTATAATTTATTATCAATGACTAATTATCATTTTTAAGTAAACCTTCAATTTAGGATAATTTGGGTTTTTGTCCTGGGGGGAAAAAAAACCCATTTGGAATTAAATTTGAGTGAACAGTGAGTGTCATGCTTAAATCATGATTTGTTGACATTCTGTCATCTGGAAGTGGAAGATGTGTAACCCCTGGACAGAATTAGCCAACCCTTTGCTTAAGTCAAAAGAAACACTGCAACTTTAATAAGATATTGTTTTAATTTTAAGCATAATTGCCTGTATCCTATATTAGCTGTAACCCTTTAAGTCTAAAATAATCCCTTTGAAAAATTAAAACCTGTGAGTGAAAAAAAAACAGCAGTAAGAAGAGAAAAGTTCAAGTGAATCCAATTCCCTGCATGATGTATTCCATCGGCTCACAGCAGTACATTTATATTTATGTTCTTAGCCAAACATCAAGGTGTTTGTTGATATGCTGTAGAACTGCCGAGAGAAGTTAGTCCTTCACAGGAGTGATGAGTGTGTGAGCCTGCGAGGTACATGCTGAACTGAGCATAGCTGACTTCAGCTGAACCACAACACACTCTTTCATTGAGATGGATGAAAACACACAAATGAACAGTGACACTACAATAACACAACATATGCACACTGCCAAAGAAAATGGGGAAACCTTAGTTTTAGCTAACCTTTAGTTTTAGTTATTCATTTCTATCTTGACATTTAAAATCCAGATAGTCAGATAATCAGATGGATGGATGGATGGATGGATGGATGGATGGATGGATGGATGGATGGATGGATGGATAGTTAGATAGATAGATAGATAGATAGATAGATAGATAGATAGATAGATAGATAGATAGATAGATAGATAGATAGATAGATAGATAGATAGATAGATAGATAGATAGATAGATAGATAGATAGATAGATATGCATGCAATGTTGAGTCTGGATTATAGTTTACCAGGACCCACAAAACACATGTGGTTTACAGCACGTTTAACCATAATAAAGTGAAAGTTTATCATTTGTATGTGTTTTTAAGGCCTGTGACTGAGCATTTCTAGAGAGTTTAAAACTTGTGCTGGGAGTTGTCAAAGATTAATTGTAAAAAAAAAAATAAATACTTTTCTTACTTAATATTTTTGTCTTGTTTCTAGTCTAAATATCTACATTTCAAAGCAAAAACAAGATCATTTTACTTACCTCTTTGCCCGATCATTTTGCTTGTTTTAAAGAAAAAACGGATGTTTTGATATTTCAACTAAACGAGACAAAGTAAAGTAAGAAAAGCATTGTGATTATTCCATTTCTGTACCTGAATACTGTTACAGAACCTCTTGTGAGACGTATCGCAATAGTTATTGCAGAAAACTAAAATATCGCAATATCATATTTTTCCAATATCGTGCAGCCCTGATAGATGGATGATAAATAAATAGATTGATGGATGCGCTATAAAAAAGCAGGGTTTCACACAATTCATTTATGTTGTCCCAACACAAATCTATTAAGCTATCTTAACAAATTTATTTAGATTGAACATAATTAATGAACAATTAGGTTGTCCCAAAAAATCCCCAATAATTGTGTTGTTTCAGCATATTGTAAAGAGGTAGTTTGAGCAAGCAGCAAAATATTTTTTTGTGTGTGAATAGAGAATAAATAAAAATAATATTAATTAAAAAACAAAAAGATCAACGATCAAAAACTAATATAGATTGATGTACACTATAAAAGAAATCTTGCCTATTTTTTAAAAACAAATGAATCAAATAAAATTTTCCAGTCAACCTAAAGTAACAAAGACATTTACCCTTTTTGTAATATAATTTTTTACAGTGTAAATTGATCGATATAAAAGATGGTTGAAATAGTTATTATTTGCCTATTTTCCTGAACAGAAGGAATGCAATTAAAGTCAGGGCTGAAAACCGTCTCTATGTCTGTAAGTGAAACCCCAGCTCTCCATTTCATCTCTGGTGGCACCTATTCATGTACCCTGATTTTCTTGGACAAAATCAATAGCTCCATTTCCAAGAAACTTCCCTCATATCCTCTAAATAATCCAACCTCTCGTCCTAACTTAAATAAACCATAGCAATCAATAAGGCAACTTCAGCCAAGACGCTGCATCGGCCTGTCTTTAATGAGCTCCACTCTCTCTGTGTACACAGCCCTATTTCCTCGGCAGCTCATGCAACTGTCTCCACACATATTATCGGCACGCTTTGCTCCCCATCGTTATTTTCGTCCTTGTCTCTGTTTGCCATGACCCACCTCATCGCTGACCCCTCTGCTGTCTGTCGCACACTGAAAGCTCTCTTCACCTTAGGCCAATTAGTGTCAACTAGACACCAACAACATTGCTGACCTCTGGGTAGATAATTAAAATTAAATGGAGGTGCATCTTGACAAAAAAACGCCACTTCCGGCGACTGTGCCGGGACCTTCTGCCATCTTCTTCAGGGCTATTATGTAGTGTCCACATCATACTTTACACTGCATTGATGTCACTCCCCAGTATAATATAAATGTCTTTTGACAGCATCAAATAACCACTGTGACTATTATTATTTGATGACTTCCACTTTTCTCCACATGTGACAACTGTGTCACAAATTATGGGTTGCACTTCCAGTTTGGGGAACTTCCATTCAAAAGAACTGAAACAAATCATTTTAAATAATAAGGTTCTGCTACAAATAGTCCATATCCGTAGTGAAAACTGAAAGCAAGGTGTGCGTCTTAGTCAACATTATATTGCTGCAGAAAGGCTTGTTCATGTTTTGGGCTATACATGGTCTGCTGGAAGCAATTTGATCATTCTAATATAATTAATTGCAATATAATTGTCAACTAAAATATAATGGTACCTCACTGTACCCAATATTTTAAGACATCTGACTAATTGTTTACTGTTTAATAAAAGTTACTGCCATAATTCACGTAGAGCATGAGGCATATTAAAAAAGTGGACAGACTGACTGGATTCTCATATGATACTAAATGCTAAAAGTTAGCGGAATTGTAGCCCGCTGTAGTGGTTAGTAGTTTAACTTTCTTGTGTTTTCACCTTACCACACCAAAGTACAGTTTTTAATATCACTAGCCAAGCATGAACAGTAGAGGGCGCTAGCACGTATGCTAATAGTTTGGCTTCTTAGCGATGCCAATTAGCAATTATTTAGCAAGAAAATAGATGTTTTTTTGAACCCTGCTTTCCAAATGTTAATAAGCTTTATGGTAGACATATATTGACTGCACAATGTGACAAAACATTTCTTTAAAAAAAGACAACTCATAAGCTGCAGTATAGATTTTAATACTTGCATGCTAATAAAGTTCACCTCTCATCATTATGGTGACATTAAGCAGATAACTTGTGTCAGTTGAGTAGATCAGTGGACAGTCATTAGTGTTCTTGTGTGGATTATACAATTAGTAACATACTATTGCTAACGTTAAATTGTGCAAAACCAAATATTTATGCCTTTTTTATGTAGGCTATATTTCTATAATTCAGTTTTTAATTGTCACTAGTATGGATTTGATCTTTTTGCAACATCAGCCCACTTTATGTATTATATTTCACATTTAAAAGGGTGTATGTTTTCTCAGTAAAATTACTGTTGGTTTAAGGTTTAACCTATGTTTTAGGTTGTATATTTAGTTTTTAAAGCATTTCAGGAATCATGAATTGTGCAGATATCTGTGATATTCTCAGTACGGTCATGAAGAACAAGTTTATTTATTTAAATTTATTTGTAATTTAAGTTTTTATTGTTTTCTTCTGGTATGACAAAGTAATATAAACACATATTCCATGTTAATACAAGTAGGCATATTAAATGTAAAACCAGAACATATACTGTGGTTAAAATGAACAACAATACGAAATTAAGAGGAAAAACAAGTATATAAATGTATGCATTAAAACATAAAAAATCACACAAATATCATAAAAATGTCTAATTTTGGTTATTTTAAAAGATGGTATGCTAAGTCTGAACTTTGTGGATTTAACATTCATTCATTTTCATTTCGGCTTAGTCCCTTTATTAATCTGGGGTCGCCACAGCGGAATGAACCGCCAACCTATCCAGCATATGTTTTTACGCAGCGGATGCCCTTCCAGCTGCAACCCATCACTGGGAAACATCCACACACACTCATTCACACACATACACTACGGACAATTTAGCTTACCCAATTCACCAATAGCGCATGTCTTTGGACATGTGGGGGAAACTGGAGCACCCGGAGGAAACCCACGCCAACACGGGGAGAACATGCAAACTCCACACAGAAATGCCAACTGACCCAGCCGAGGCTCGAACCAGCGACCTTCTTGCTGTGAGGCGATCGTACTACCCACTGCTGATTTTATTCATTAAAATGTAATGTGCTTTAGTATACATGCTAATTTCCTTTTAATTATTATTATTATTTAGTCATTATTTATGGGACGATCACAGTTTGTCAGCCTGCAAAAGAACAATATATTTGACAAAACATTTGCAGACATAAATAATTGTAATATTTAACAATTACTTTTATATTTAATCATTAGTTTTATACTTTAAAGATTTTTTCAATTTTTTCTTAAATTGTTTTGATCGATGAAGAACATATAAATAATCAATTTAATCATCTACGAACATAAAATATAACATATATAATTTTATAACATTTAAATAACATATAACATTTCAGCTTAATGAGACATTTTCCACCTATATTTGTGTTCCCTGTATTAAAGTCATGACCTTGCGAACTTTGTGCTCCTAATGTGTTAAATAGCATGAGGTCTTTTAATATTTATTATATAATGTTGTCGAAATATTTATTGTGCTCAAGTAAGAAGCTCACACAGAAAAGTGCCATCTTGCTTCCCACAGCAGCCATGATGTATTATAGGTAGTGTGACTATTCTAATAAACACGGTCGGGGTAATTAAGGCACCGAGAGGCAGCAGACAGTGGTGGTCTTGGGACAACACGAAACAATAAATCACAACTCCTGGTTCCGCCTTCTCGAGCGTGGCCGATCACACTCACGGAGAAAGCAATTCTGCCAACGTGGCTTTGCACATTTGTCTTCATCAGCCTCTGGTTGTTTTGGGGCCGGTCTGAATTTGCTGGTTCCCATGGTAATCAAACAAGCTGGAGATATCAAATGTGTCCATTTTAATGTCAGCAATGGCATAACATTTAGGGCAAGCCTGCAAGCTAACCGCATGTTGAATTATGGGGACCGGAGTCAACTAGATTAAACTGTGAATTTAAGGCTGCATGCTTTTTTTTCAAGAGTGAATAGAGTTGGTTGTAAGTAGGCAAACAAGTTTTTTTAAATGTCAGTTTTCATATATACATTACACTGTTCTTAACAAAAGAATAAATTTTTATTGAATATTTATATGACAACAGCATTTTGAGGCCTGGAAAATGCTCAAAGTTTTCGAATACGAGTGTATTACATCAACCAATGGGCATATGTTACTACAATACAATCTGAGTTTTTAAATCACATAAAAAAAACTGAATTGCAATTTGTAAACAGTTCTCTAAACAAAAAGCTGTATTTGTGAGATATCAATTCAGAATTGTTTTATTTGCATTTGCATTTTTATTGTAGTAAAAAATATTTACATGTCATTTTTGATTACATCTTGTGATAATATTTGGGGTTTAAAATACTAATGATTTCTCTATAGGGACAGAATTGAGTTCAAAACAAACTAAACAAAGGATAAGGGCTCGCCGGGTCAGGTGTCTGGCTTTTGTCCAAACGCCTCAGGACACCTCTGATCAGGACAGATGTCATTCAAGCACACCTGAGCCCTGCATAAGAGTGAGGAGAGACAACAAAACAGAGGTGTGTAAGGTGTCAGGAGAAAAGTAGGTCTGAACTGGACTGGACTGAGAGAGAGGAGGCTATGGAGCATCTGCCTCTGAGGGACAGAGAGGCAACAGCAACCGCTGGAGCAGGAGATTCAGTCAGACAGAACACAAAACCCAGAAGCAGCCATGACACATGATGGACACTAAGAGGCAGAGAGAGCTTGTTTTTTTCCACTCCACCCAAATGCATTAGCTATTCCGATCCTGTGCTGGAGGATCTTAAAGCAAAGGACAGAAGCCATTCCAGAAGCTCCAGTGATGTTGTAGCCGCAGAACTGAGGCTGCATAAAGCCAGGCTTCACTGATCCTCTCTTGACTAAGATGAGACAAGACGAGACGAGTTGAACATGGGAAGTTTTTTTTATCAATAAAGAACTTTATGAACTTTATATAAAAAAATACTAATATTTCAAAATGTGCACTTAAAAAACAACAACAATTTTTTGAACACAAATCGATTCATTTAACTTAATTGTGTTTACAAATTTAAGTGGATTGAACAAAAAACAAGTAAGTACCCCTCAGTAATTGTGTTGATTCAGCTCATTTTAAATAAGTAGTTTGAACAAGCAGCAAATAAAATGAGCGTGGAAACAGTTTATAAACATTAGGTTTTTCATAAATAATATAATCTTCATTGTTTAAAACAATTTACAGAATTTTATCTGTGGCTCTCTCATGACAGCAGAACGATGTTTTATAAAACCAAGTCACTTCAACAAAAAAAGCATTTCTTCTGTCATCAAAATTAGGGAAAAGCAATGATTGTATCACAAAGAAAGACAACAAATAACATTTCTGAATGTTGATTTCAAAACAAAAGGAAGAATTGTACAGGCTCTTGGTTTGAATTACTTGACATGACATCACTAGTCTCTCAGAGGACTTCACTATTTTCTCAGGGAACATCACTAGTCTCTTACAGGACATCAATAGTATCACATCACATCATTAGTCTCTCACAGGACATCATTAGTCTCTCACAGGACATCATTAGTCTCTCAGAGGACATCACTAGTCTCTTACAGGACATCATTAGTCTCTCACAGGACATCACTAGGCTCTCAGAGGACATCCCTAGTCTCTCAGAGGACATCAGTAGTCTCACATCACATTACTAGTCCCTCACAGGACATCCTTAGTGTCACATCACATCACTAGTCTCTGAGAGGACATCACTAGCCTCTGAGAGGACATCCATAGTCTCTCACAGGACATCACTAGTCTCTCACAGGGCATCACTAGTCTCTCTCTGGACATCACTAGTCTCTCAAAGGACATCATTATTCTCTCACAGGATATCATTAGTCTCTCACAGGACATCACTAGTCTATCACAGGGCACCAGGACATCACTAGTCTCTCAAAGGACATCATTAGTCTCTCAGAGGACATCATTAGTCTCTTACAGGACAACACCAGACTCTCAGAGGACATCATTAGTTTCTTACAGGGCATCAATAGTCTCTCACAGGGCATCACTAGTCTCTCACAGGACATCACTAGTCTCTCACAGGACATCACTAATCTCTCTCAGAACATCACTAGTCTCTCACAGGACATCACTAGTCTCTCACAGGACATCATTAGTCTCT
>CAIGQW010000298.1:268610-286844 GCA_903798125.1 Danio choprae | reverse complement strand
TCTCTTAAGACATCACTAGTCTCTTACAGGACATCACTAGTCTCTCAGAGGACATCACAAGTCTCTTAGGACATCTCTAGTCTCTTACATCACATTACTAGTCTCTCACAGGACATCATTTGTATTCACAGGACATCACTAGTCTCTCACATGATATCACTAGTCTCTCACAGGACACCACTAGTCTCTCACAGGACACCACTAGTCTCAGGACATCTTTAGTCTCACTAGTCTCTCTCAGAACATAACAATTACTATATATACTTTTCTATCAGGTTTAGATCAGGATTCTGGGCTGCCATTTAATTTTTTTCAGTGTTTTCAGCTTCAGGGAACTGTGACAAAATGTGACAGAAGGTACATTGTTCTGCACGAAAACTGCTGGCTGATTGCAGAGGGAGCTTCTGATAAACATTTGCAGCATATAACTGTATAATAGGCAGAAAACATCCCCCAAACCATGACGCTTCCTCCTCCACCTTTGACTGACTTCTGAACACACTTTGGTTTCTTCATTTCTTCAAACATACATCATGATTCTCATTGGACCCAATTAAATTACATTTCTTTTATCACATAAGTGAACTTTGGACCAGTTATCTGTCCACACAACATGCTCCTGCAGCACAGGTTAGTCCTGACGTTTAGTTCTTTCTGCTGATAAGAAGCTTGGTCACTGCAGAGTAAGCCTTAAGTCCAGATTCTCTGAAACATAGAGACACGATGTGCTTCATTCTGTTAAGTGCCAGAATCTCTCCGCAAGCGATCATAAAGGTGTAGATATTCTATTGCTAACTTGGTGTTGTTCTGTTGGATGTTGTTCTCGTCTGACCTCTGTGGATATAATATATGAATCAATAACACGTCTAAGAAGGTGGAATTCTAGAACACACTCACCAATAGTGTCATCGTAATGGACCAATAGTACACTATAAAAGATGACCGTAATTTCAACGGTAACAAACCGTAAAAATGCTACAGTAAAAATCTTAATAGCACATTTTCTTAATATATATGGTTAATAACCGTACATTGACTTTCCCAGAACTCCCTGCATTGCACTTCCTTTTTATGCCTTTTTGTTGACACTACTATAGTTCATTTAAATAAATAAATAAACATATGATGTGTAGATTTTCATACTTCAAAAAACTCATGTATAATACTATGAATTAAAGAAAGACGGTAGTTTCTACCATATTTTTACGATAAATTTATGGCAACTACAGCTGCCGTTTTTTCACTGTAATTTGTAAAAAAAATGTTTACAGTGTATCTCAAAAGTGTTTAGGAGTCAAAACAAACTCCTCCAAAAGTTGGCTTTGGTAAGCTGTTTAGAACTGCTGAAATGAACTCCAAATGAACTTTCTTTTGGCCAGATTTTATTTGAAGTACACCAGAGTCTTAAGCAGTTTAGCTTAGGAATTTTAAGAAATTGTAGGTTGTTGTTTGACACTGGCTTTTAGGACTACGACTGGAACAGTTCTTTTCTACCTCAACTTGCTACTACAAATGTATGCTCCTTCCCACCAGCTCAGGTCACTGAATCAAAGTAAAGGCTTGTTTTTACACAAGGCAAAAAGTCACTCTCCAAAATGTTCCTTCTTTGTTCCTGTCTGGTGGAATGAGCTACCAACCTCCACCCCAAACTGCTGGAACCATCAGATCTTCAAGAAGCAGCTGAAGACAAACTTCTTCACATCTGAACTCAAATTCTCCTCTGTATTTCTTCTTTCTCTAGCCTGTTTCTGATGTCTAATAAGCACATGTACAGTTGAAGTCAGAATTATTAGCCCTCCTGGGTTATTAGCCCCTCTGTATATTTTTCCCCAATTTCTGTTTGACAGAAAAAAAGATTTTTTCAACAAATGTCTAAACATCATAGTTTTAATAACTAATTTCTAACAACCGATTTCTTTTATCTTAGCTATGATGACAGTACATAATATTGTACTAGATATTTTTCAAGATACTATTATTTAGCTTAAAGTGCAATTTAAAGGCTTAACTGGGTTAATAAGGTTAACTAAGTCACGGTAATTAGGCAAATCATTGTATGATGATGGTTTGTTCTGTAGACAGTCAAAAAAAATATTGCTTAAGGGGGTCAATAATATTGACCTTAAAATGTTTTTTTTTTTATTAAAAACTGCTTTTATTCTAGCCAAAATAAAACAAATAAGACTTTCTCCAGAAAAAAAAAATTATATTATAGGAAATACTGTGACAATTCCCTTGCACTGTTCCCCCCCAAACATCCTGTGAAAAAAATTCACAGGAAGGCTGATCATTTTGACTTCAACTATATGCTCAGCACATATGAGTACGCCCCCCCACAAATCTCTAATTTAAATGAATATTTTCTATAGGATGCAATCAATATTATATTATATCAATATTATATTTGTGCATATACATTAGTTTAGTCAGTACTGAAGCCAAATCTGGAGCTAATCTAACAAAATAACTTACAATAATGGTTCAAAAATGTGTTGCCCAAATTTATGTTAGGACAAAATATATAAAAAAAAAAAAAAAATCAAGAGAAACAAAAAGATATATAAAATTTTGTTGAAGTGTTGTAGTTTGTATATATATTTTTTGCAATATTTTGCATGAATTTAAATGTATTATCTTTCCATTTCTAAAGATGTTCTGTGACTAAAATATTATTTTAATAAATATATCTGTTTAATAAATATGTTTTGTTCAAATGCACCAATATATATATTACCCATATTCACTGAGAAATTGATAAAAATATTCATTTTCAAAATGGGGTGTACGCATACATGCTGAGCACTGTATCTATTGTAGACTTGAATCTCTTGCAAATGACTTTGTTCTATTTACTCTATAACTATAAAGATTGCTATAAATTACTCTATAACTATAAAGAATTATAAAATCATGGCGTCTTTGATAAAGAGAATAAAAGCACCTGACAATCAAATGCACTTCACATGTGAGCCCCAGGGAGGAGCCGCAAGAACAGTGATGCGTGTGGAGATCTGAATACACTGCCTGAGGGGCTGAGGAATTTTTATAGAAGAAATAAAAGGCTGATCTTTGTGTCCTGTGGTCCAGCTAATTTTCAGACACGAATTAGCTACGAGCGGAGGAATATATGCCAAAAGGTCTTCATGCGAAGGTTCCCTTTAATCTGTCACCGCTTTTTAATTACAAGTTTACTGAGGCAACATGAATAATGGAAAAGATGGACTATAAAACAAACCAAGAAAATTCAAGAGATAGTGTACACCAAAACTGTGTGCAAAGAGTACAACAAAACCATTTTGTTCAAGTTTAATCAACCCTGTGTTGACTGAAACCTTGACTTTCCTTAATACAAATAAAGTAACTTTTGTGTAGTTTATCCCTTTGTGTCTGTAGTTCTCAATTCTATATTTAAAGGTCAATAGGATTTACTCATTCACTTTCTCATTTTCATGTAAGTATAGCTACGTGCATAAACTTAAAGGTTTTATCTGTATTTTGAGTTAGTTCATATAGCCTTTGATTGATTTCCTACATTTTATTCCTAAACAAAAAAAAAAATAAAAATTTTCCTGACTGCTGAGAATAGTTTCTTATTTATGAAGAGAGATATCCCAGAGTAAAAACCTTTGACTCTGATGTGCCAACAAAAAGAAACACACTTTTAATAATCTGGTTGTATCCAGTATTCAGATTTCTGTTTTGAATATGTACATCTGGAAATCTAATTTCATTTTTAAAGCACAACAAACACAAGAGTAGTTGACCACTGTACAAATTTGTACTAGAATAGAAATGTAAAAAGTTTGTATATGCAATGGGAGGACACATCAACACGATTTAATGATTCAATTCTAATTCAATTATATAATTCATAATACTTCAATAATTACTAATATAATCAATCATTTTGGGAGGTAAAGGAAAATCTGTTATTTTATTGATTTTTACCTGGAATGTCTTCCCTTAAAACAACTTACTTTATTTTTTTACAACAAAGTCCCTCAACGAAGGGTGCAAACAACTCACTCCAGCCAACACTGTTCAGTTCGAATTAGATCTGATCTGGTGACTGGCTGATTGATCAAGGCAGAGGGGGAAGCTACATTGTCACTTCCAATCTTTGCCAAACGGGCCCGGGTGACGTCTCAGTGCCATGGCATTTCAAACAATGGAGTTTGTGTTTTTATTGGGGGGGTTTGTATGGAAGCAGGTCGCAAGCGTGGCTCGCTCGAGAATGAATCACGTTGGACCCCCACCGCCCCACAGTCACCAATCCACCTGCTACAGTTGGTGGACGCCTTCCTCCAGATGCACTGCGTTCACTAAAATAACCCTAAGAACGCGTTTAGACACCCAGTCCAATCTGTCGGCAGGATTGCGCGCACAAAAACTCCCCCCGCATCATGCATGGGCAAGTAACCATGATACAAACTCAAGCATATTCTCATGGGTACCCTCACAGAAGGCATTTACCAGCCACAATTAGAGGTAAAATAACCAATACGGAGCATATTCGTAAAGCACAGCGGACGGATTTTAAATGAGAAAACACACTCGGATGCCTCAGAGCAAGAGCAAACACTCTAGCATGTACGCGCCCTCACAACAAACAATTTGTCTGATATTGCTCAAAGTGGGAAGGCTTGCTGCGAATGTGCTGTAAACAGGCAGAGCTGAGACCTGACTTGTCATATAACAGCTCCAGAAATCGATAGAGGCCCACTCGCCCCTCTAATCCCCCCACACACACGCGCGTGGAGTGAGCAGTGGGCGGCTGGACACAGACCACAGCTTCTGAGAGAGAGAGAGAGAGAGAGAGAGAGAGAGAGAGAGAGAGAGATCGACGTGAGGGCTGCTGGGTTGGAGAAGGAAGGCGAGAGGAAGCAAGGTGTAGTTTGGCAGGATGTGTATGGGATTTCAGCCGAACCTGTCAGAGAAACTCTGAGGCTGATGGGGAGAGAGGGACCACAGGAGCAGATTTGAATATATAAATCTTTGAAACGCAAACTGTGTGTGAGAAAAATCAAAGCGTATGTGCTATGAAAAGTCAGAGAGGAGCGAAGGTTTTGGCTCTTTCGTGATCATTTGTTGCCGTCTCTTGCGTTCCAACTCCCACACCGCCATGTCACAGCTTCCGGACGTCAATACTGTGCGTAAAGGAGATTCAACTAGATGAGTTGTATCCAAATTATTATCGATTGATCTCAGTGGTGCACAGATTTGCCGGAGGAAAAAATCTTAAGGCACTCCTGCCCTCGAGGGCCAGGGTCAAGTAAGCCAGTTCTGTGGATTGTCAAACCATGACAGAATTCCAATTGCACAATTTTGATATTCATGTCTAATATCGGCCTTCGATTGCGCTTACTGAGGTTTCTCCTTAAGAATGAGTGATCCCTTGTTGCCGTTTTAATGATGTTCACAGAGTGTCAAATTTTTTAACTTGATAAAAGTCTGTTTGTGAAGAGATTTACAATTGGAGTTGGAAGAAACGGCAATAAAGTGACAGTAGCTATGTTTCCATCTAAAGACGCAAAGCTGGGATACTGCATAAAACATTTGCGAATAAAGCAACGCTTCCATTCAATGTGTCAACGAGAACAAAATCATTACTTACTGATGAACTAGCAGCTAATATCAAAAAGAAAAATGACGAAACGCAATGAATGTGCGGTGGCTTTTTTAGCTGCTCCAGACAGTTCTGGGTGGTCAAAACACTTTGATGACGGAATGTGGCTAAGCGGTTTTAGGATGACAAAAAAGAAAGAACATTAAGATATTTTACAATGTGGTCGGTCTGCTTGGTTTGTCCATTATTGCTGCCCCATCGCACTCATTTTTGACTTGATTTTTTGGCTGTGCCTGTGGTATAGGTGAATTGGGTAAATGCTAAATTGTCCGTAGTGTATGAGTGTGTATGGATGTTTCCCAGTGATGGGTTGCGGCTGGAAGGGCATCCGCTGCGTAAAACATATGCTGGATAAGTTGGTGGCAATATTCCAAAATGTGCATAAAAATATGGGGATGGAAACATGACTGTACTGAAGACTGAACTAATGTTTAATCTCATGATTTTTCAATAAGTCTTTAGAAAGCTTGGTTTTATCCATGATTTCATGTTGTTCATGCCACATTTCAAACCTACCTTCTAAATGTGGCAAAAGAAATACAGAGTCATCAGACCAGGCAATCGTTATCCAATCTTTTGCTGTCCAGTTTTGGTGAAGTCCTGTGAACTGTAGCCTCAGTTTGCTGTTCTTCGCTGACTGCAGTGGCGCCCGTGTGCTCTTCTGCTGCTACTGTAGCTCATCTGCTTCAAGTGGTCAGAGATTTTCTTCTGCAGACCTTGAAAGGTTTTAATCTTATGATGAGAGTTTGTCTGAAATAATTTTTCCTTTCTGTCATTCTGAACCAGGCTGGTCAATGTCTGGACATTTTACTGGACAGTTTCTGTCCATTCTCTGCAACCCCTTGAGATAGTTGTATGTGAAAATGCCAGCAGATGCACAATTTCTGAAATACTCTGACCAGCCCGTTTGGCACCAACAACCATGAAATTTTGAAAGTCACTTAAATCACATTTCTTGGTTTGAACTTCAGCAGATTACCATGACCACGTATACAAACCAAATTGACAAACCACCCATCGGTGACGCATTCTCTCCTCTCCGTATGCACCAGACACTTTCTTATCAACACTCCATGTTTCTGGAAAAACATCAGTGCAATTCATTGTGTGCTTTACACATGTGAGTGGGCTTGACAAACCACTTGTAGGTGACACTCGTTTCCTCTCCATATGCACCAGACACCTTCTTATAAGCAAAAAATAAATCATATATTGTCATAGCATTTATATTCTGCAATACTCTGATGATTTGAAGTGCTTCTTCATCCTGACTTGTAAGTCGCTTTAGATAAAAGCATCTGCTAATTGAGTAAATGTAATTGCTTGTTGCTGCCTTTAGATTGGCTGATTAGGTGTTTGGATTATCAAGCATTTCAACCTCATAAAATGCCTGGTGATATACATCTTTGAAAGCTTTGAATCAAATCATTTACTGTCCGATTTTAGTATGGTTTTAGTTTTGCATGATGAAAACTCAGGACTGAACATTTACATTTAAGACAACAGGATGTAAATCGTTAAACTTCTGAATGCTTAAAACAGAACAGAAGGTTTGGTTTCTGTTGATTCTGAGCATGTATTACATTGATTAGAGATAAATGAGGAGTGGCATTGAAGCATTACCTCAGAGTCTTGGAGCCGTGCGGATCCATAATTCACTACGCATGTGTATGTACTCATGCATTGGTATTCACGTTTATGCTCACTTCAGTGCACGAGAACATAGAGAGCTACAGGTGCAGGAAACCACAGCAAGAGCCTGAATAAAAGACGAGATATAAAGAGATAAATCAACATGTGAAAATGGACAATTCCTCTGTGCTACTTCTTAATGTATAAAGACTTTGAGTTTGAACAGGGAATTAATATGTTATAAGTCTTCCCATTGTGTTAAAACATCAAAACTGACCGTTTACTTTCATAGAAAATTTAATTGTATTCAAATTAACCCATGATTACATGTAAACATTTTTGTTTATTTCATTTATTAGTTATGGGTGAAAAAAACTGCCACGTGACAGACCCATGTAAGTATGGCTGCTCGATATATCATTTCAGCATCAATATCACAATGTGTGCTTCTGAAAGAGGGCCTCACAGTGGCGCAGTGGGTAGCACGTTCGCCTCACAGCAAGAAGGTCGCTGGTTTGAGCCTCGGCTGGGTCAGTTGGTGTTTCTGTGTGGAGTTTGCATGTTCTCCCTGTGTTGGCGTAGGTTTCCTCCGGTTTCCCCCACAAGTCCAAAGACATGCGGTATAGGTGAATTGGGTAAGCTAAATTGTCCGTAGTGTATGAGTGTGAATGGGTGTGTATGGATGTTTCCCAGAGATGAGTTGCAGCTGGAAGGGCATCCGCTGCGTAAAACATATGCTGGATAAGTTGGTGGTTCATTCCGCTGTGGCGACCCCAGATTAATAAAGGGACTAAGCCGAAATGAAAATGAATGAATGCTTCTGAAAGACACAACACAGTATCTGCAATGTCGACTCTGAATTAGTTGACTGAACCACAGTTCGGAAAATTTGTGATTTGTGGAGCCACTGCAAAATGATTGCAAAGTTTAACCCTGAAAGAGTGAAGGATTATCATTTACATGTGTATTTTTAGACCTGTGACTGTGTGAGCATTTTAAGAGAGTTTGTGCACAAGAAGTGATAATGTTTATAGCTTTAACAAAGCTTAATTGTATTTAATTATTTATACAATGAAGTGTTATTTTACATTTGTTTACTTTATTTCTGTATCATTTGACTCTCTGGAAAACTATTTTATTTATACTGTTTCATTTGTACAGTACTTTTGTTCAGTTTTTTTATTTATTTGTCCTTGTAATTTGTTATATTTCATTCGCCAATTCAACTACAATAAGGAATTATTTCCAAATAGAGCTAATCAAGTCAATCTGGGGAAACCAAATTCATATAACAATATATATCCCATGAAGACAAAATATTGCAGTTGATAGGTGATTAAAATGTTGATAGCAGTTGATGGGTAATTAAAATGATGCCAGAAAATGACACACTAAGTTGTGGGCCCCTAAAATTGATTGGGGCAAAATGTGCTTTATTATGTCCTATATAATGTCCTATACTATATTTATTATTACTATAATGTCCTATATATCCTATTTCTTTTATTTTAAATTTGGATAACATGATGTATTCAGCAATATCTCATGAACAATGAGTGCACAACGCATTTGATTTTAGCATTAAAAATATATTATCACATTATAAAAGGCATTGAATAATTAACAACAAAAAAAATGAAATGCTCTTTTTTTCTTTCAAGCAAAATTCTACTACTTTGCATTTATTTAACCAGCCAAGTCACAGGTTACATCCTCCTCCCCTTCCTCACACGCTCTCCATCAGTCTTCTCATTGGAATTCCACACACCCTTTGTCTGTCTTATTAGGAACATCTCTTTGGTGCAATTAGTTGTGCCCATTTCTCTTTCTCTTTTGCACCGCAAAGCTGCGGAGCCGTTCACTCCGTTAAGGAGCCTTTAGCTTCCATCACGTCTCACAAAGCAGCGTCTCTCACTCCCTTTCTGTTACCGCTTTTATCAACAGGCTGTTTCCTCCGTTAACCGTAACAAGAGTGAAGGCAGATTAAAGAAGAGAGAAAGAGAGAGAGGGAGAAAAAGGGGGGTTTAGGGGGAGACGCTCGACTGGTTGGCTGACAAACAGAGGGTCCCTCTAGAGTGCAGGCAGAGGAAGAAGGAGAGTAAAAAGAAGAGGAGAGTTTGATGTGGGGAGCCGGGCTCAATCTCCCCCTCATCCTCACCCCCCCCCTCTCATTTCAGCAGAAAATCTATGCTCGCTCTCTTAGTATTCCAGCCGTCCGCCTCTGAAGCCTCTATAGGCTCGGTCAGACAACTGGGCTGCTGTTGAGGCCTGGGCCAAGCGGGAGAGCAGCGGGGCGGTGGGCTTTTTGCTGGGGAGAGGGGAAAGGGAGGGGAGTGTTTGCTCGAGGCTGTCAGAAGTGACAAGAGGCCAAGCGACTTAAAACCTCACCGGGGACTTCAGCTGGACAAGCCCTGTCTCCTCTCCTGCTTTTTTCTTTGTATCATCATTTTCTCTCGGTTTAAGTCTGTGAATTTGAGCCTTGTCACTGATTATTACTCTTTGTTCCTCTTTTTGCAACCATGATAAGCAGTTCATATTTTGCTTTATATGATGCTTTTACATTATATGCTGCTTTAAATGTTAAAGCTTTTAAAGCTGAGTGCACTGTAAAAATTGCTGGGTTCCACAATTTTTTAATGTTGTCCAAAACACAAATCGATGAAGTTAACTTAATAGTTTTTACAAATTTAAGTGGATTGAACATAAAACAATTAAGCTGACCCTCCAAAATCTTAAGAATTGTGTTGTTTCAGCTCATTTTAAATAAGTAGTTGGAAGAAGCAGCAAGAGTCATTTTTTGAGAGTGGATGCTGTTTGGTTGTCAATGTTTTTATCATTAATCAGCTTCAAATTTTTCTTTTCTGAAAGTTAATTTAACAATACATATCCTCTCTGACATTTTTTTTATTTTATTTAGCATATTTTTTGTAACTTTGTTATAGTGATCATGCTGAACATGCCAGTAAATTTGATTAATTACAAAGAAATTGCAAGTATTACACATGCAATGTAATAGCAGACTATAAACTTGCTCCAATAATCAATGTTTTATTTACTACTTCAAAAAATGTTGTTTGCTGCCAAAACTCTGAGAGTGTGACGATTTTAACTGATAATTTGAGACCAAAACATTTTATACCAAACATTACTTTGCCATATATTTTTGCCTGAATTTGTGTATTTTAAAAAAACTGTAAAAACAACTTTGTTTACCTATTTCTTCTGCATCAGATCAGGGTGGGCATTTACTGCAGACAGTACAATACTTGGGTGTTGTACTTTATTTTTTGCTGCACAAAAGTGTTCTTGGTGATTTGTATGACTATAGTTGAACCACTGAAACCCTTGGACTGTTTTGACAATGTTTTTGGTTTCTTTTCTGGACTTGTGATGTCTTGTTGCTATCAATGGAAGGTCAGTTAATCAGTAGTTACCAATCTAATGCCAGAAATTTCCAGTAGAGGGGCCGTTACACTTTGTTACATTTTAAAAGTTGAGTTGAATCCCAGAGTTATTTAAACACATTTTATTTAATGATAAAAGTTGAATTAGTATTTTCTCATCACACTGATTCTTTTTATTTTTTACTTTTCTCATAACACATACGAAGAGATGAAGATATGATGCCAACTATTGAGGACTTCGAGGACAACACATACACTTAATACACAAATACACTTCATGTACACATAGATATCACCTATATGCTATAAAACTGCAGGTTAAATATGTTAATATTCAATAACTTATACTTGATTGTAACTTTAACCTAATTTGATTGTAATGCAATAATGTGCACCTGTTGTAGAGCTGCTTTGAAACAATAATTATTGTAAAAAGCGCTATATAAGTACAAATAAGCTTGAATTTAATTCAAAAGAGTGAACAAAAAGAGTTTTAAAGAACCCTTAAAGAACATTTAAAGAACAAATCACTCAAACTGTATTGAGCCAGTGAATTGAATCAGTCATTGGATTGTACTTATTCTAGAATATTCTGTAGCTTATTCTATTTAATAAGAAAAATATAATGATCTAATCCTGTATTCTCATAACACGAAAAGACAATTAAAAAAAGAATCACAGAAGGAGTGAGTTGAATCAGTAAGTGAATCATACTTTAAGCTCATTTTATTTAATGTAATTGAATCAGTGAGTGAATTGTACTTTAAGTTTGTTCCATTTATTGCTAAAAATGTAATAAGCTCATATTATTTGTCCCCATCATAAGAAGTGTTTTAAAGAATCTTCATCTTAAGTCATCTTCACAGCATTTACCAATATAAGGCCAAAAATCACCAGTAGATTGTAACAATTTCTGTTACATTTGATAACAATACAATAGCCAATATCCAAAGCAAAGTCAATTCTATGATGTTTTTGTTTTTGTACATTGAAAAAAGATTCATTGGATTTACCAATTTTTTTAAGGTAAGTGGTTGCAAACAATTTATATGGGCTGAGTTTAAACAAACAAATTAAGTTGTTAAGCAACCACTTACCTTTTTAAAATGAGCTTGAGTGTTGAGTTTATTTGGGACAACTTCATTAATCAATTTGTATTGGGACAACATGAATGAATTGTGTGGAACCCTACAGCAAAAACTGGGGAGTTGAAATTTCGATGTTAAATCTTTCTGAGTTAATTTCAACTCTCAAAATGTAATTTTAACACATATAATGTAGAATCGTGTCAAGTGTTGGAGTCATTTAAAAGAGTTGATTATCAGAGTTGCTTTAACTCTTACGAGGAGTTATGATGATACTCTGCCCAAGCACTCAGCCCCCCACACATTTCAAGTTAGTCTGTCTCTGAGAGAAATGGTTAACAGCATGGTGTAGTTTCTGGCGGTAAGTACATTTTAAGCTATTACATTTATTCAATTATGATATATATATAACAGTTGTTTTAACACTTTTTGGGAGTCAAAAAAAACAACTCTACCTTTAGTGTTATATTTTTATGTATTTGTATAATGTTAATTTAACTCCAGAAAGTGTGGAGCTATATAAACTCATAAAAAGTGTTGAAATCAACTCTGTGAGAGTTAATTCAACACTAGTCTTTTTGCTGTGTAGTGTTGATAAAGAGGTATGCTCATGCCTTACTGTCGGTGCTGTTGATGTACATAGTTCTTCGAGTTGTCAATACACATCTAGAGCAGTCACAAAAATGCAGCTCACAAGCTTTTCCATCAGCAAACGTTTGTATATTCCACACTGCACCAAAAGCCACTTCACTTTAACAACTCGCAACGCATCGATTCCAGCCTTACGGTCCCACAGCTCATCCCCAAACTCTCGGCCACCCCCAAATTCCCTCTTCTCCCTGTCACCTTGAGCCTCGCCGTCATGCTTCTGTGATCGCTCTAAAGGTCAGCGCGTGTAGCCACTGTCATTACCTGTCACTCTCACTCCCTCCCTCGTTCTCTCGCTCCTCTGTCATGCATTTCATTCCTAAGCTCTGGAAGACAGATCAAAGTGCCATCCTTAGTTGGGCTTTGAAGGTTACAAGCGGATAGGGGTGATCTCACAGCAGAGTTGCATGAGAGACAGGGAAACACTGGATGGAACAGGAGGTGGCTAAATGTTCTGGTGTAAGTGACAGTCATTCTGTGGCTCCGAATTAACATGGATATCCATCAGCATGTCACTTAACATTAGGCTCCTATTTGCATCCAGGACACTATTTTAGGGTGAGCTGACAGGTTAGTGACAGTAGGGGAACCAGCTGGAGCTCAGCAGCGGCGTGGAAGATGTACCTGTGCTTTTACATCTCTATAACAAGCATTCGTAATGATGGAAATCATGTAGAGTTCTTAGTTGGGAACCTTACTGTGGTCAACTTTAATTGAGTTTTCTTTCATGCTTTCTGATAGGGTCACATGAACTCAAGGTGGGGTGTGTGTGAAGCCCTTAAAGGGGAAGTATACCGTTTAAGGTGATGGTTAAAAAAAAAAAAGAATAAATAATAAAATTATATATCTTTTATTTCCCCAGATAGAACACTAAAAGAAAATTAGTTAGCACTTTACAATAAGGTTGTATTAGTTAATGTAAATGTATTTACTAACATGAGTAAATGATTTTATTACAGTATTTATTCATCTTTGTTAATGTTAGTTAATGGAAATAAAGCTGTTCATGTTACAAGCATGAATTTGGATATTAATAATGCATTAGTAAATGCTGATATGATTGCTGTACTCGTTTTTTTCATTATTAGTTCACGTTAGTAAATACATTACCTAACATTAAATAATGAAACTATTGCAAAGTGTGACCAAGAATTCTGTATAAAATTGTCAGTGAGTTGAATCAGCGAGTATTTTATACTCAGATTATTAAAGATAAAAATGCAATTAGTGTTTTTCTCATAACACAAAAAGACATTTTTAAGGTCTTTCTTTTAGTGAGTTTTTAATAAAGAATCAGTGCAACTGTACTGAGTCAGTGAGTTGAATCAGTGATTTGAATGTACTTTAAGCTTCAAAAATCAAACCAAAAGTGCTTGAGGGGTAATTAATGTGTCTCTTTGGGTAAGGGAATCATATGATTTCGTTGTACTTTAAGCTTATTCTGTTTAATAATAAAAAATAATTAACTAATCCTATTTTTCCACAACACACAAAGACAATCTTCCCCTCTAGTGAGTTCCTGAAAAAGATACATACTGTATCAAGTAAGATGAATCAGTGAGTGAATCATACTTTAAGCTCATTCTATTTAATGTAGTTGAATCAGTAAGTCATTAATCTTTAAGTTTATATTAATAGAACTGTAATTAACCCATTTTAGCTTTTGCCATTACACAAAAAAGACTATTTTAATCAATCTTCTCCTCTAGTGAGTTCCTAAGAAGAATGGCTGATACAGTATCAAGTAATTTGAATCAGTGAGTGAATCATACTCAAATTCATTCTATTTTATGTAGTTTAATCAGTGAGTCACACTTCAAGCTTGTTTTATTTAATGATAAAAGCATAATTGACTCGTTTTATTTTTCACCAAAGCACAAAAAGTCAGTTTTAAAGAATCTTCCCACATAGCGAGCTTTTAAATCACTGAATCACTGAAACCTTCTTGAGTCAGTAAGCTGAATCAGTGAGTGACTCATTTAATCTGGTTCTTTTAATGATAAATGTATTTAACTCATTTAATTTTCCACTGCAGAATAAGAGCTTGTTAGTTCACTTCCGTTAGTTGTGAAAAGTTTACAAGTAAGGAGAAAAAAGCCTACTCCAAAATAGTAATGCAACTATCACTTTGAATTGAATGTGATAGTTTTTATTCTGTATAGGAAAATGAGTAAATCTTTACTGAATTCTTTAACATTATCTGTAATTTGCTAAATTAAAAAAAATGTCTGTCAACAATCAAAACTGACACAAATGAAAACTGCTTTAAATAAAAGAAGCTTAGTGTTATTTCCAGAGGTGATGGAAAGGCAGAACAGAGACAGATAAAGCAAAGCAAACACAGGTGTGTCTTTTTATCAACTCTGAGGTAAGGACTAATCAATGGCAAACTTTAATCAGATATGATCAATTATTCATGGCCTGAGGCCTAGCCATCCCATCTCTCAACCATTCTCATACTGACGGCACAGGATGAATAATTCACACACCATTTACACAAAACCAAGCACAATCCCGATGCCAGATTACTGAATTAGAAAAAATTATGCAACAAAGAACGTTAATTAAATGGGCGCAACCTGCGTAAATTTTGTTAAAGAGAAAAAGTGAAATAATCAATTATATAATTCAACAAATGTTTCTGCTGTGCTTACTTTTTGCCATTAAAAAACTAAATATGTATCATATCATATTCTAAAAAAACATTTTAAAAAACATTTCTACTCTTAAGAACACAACCAAATGATTAAAAAATCCATCCACTTATAAATAAACATTATTTGAATGTACTAATAGCCACATTTCTAAATGAATACTTCTGAAAATAAGAGCTCACCAAAGACAAGCAAACTCAAACAAATCAACAGACAAATCTACATATATTTATGGCCGTGTGAATTGAAAGAGGTCATGAATTAAAAGTGAATCGCAAGCTAGTGAATCACGCAACTAGGCAAGAGCAAAGAGAGAGTGGAAGAGAAGGGGGGGGGGGGGGGTAGATGGATGAAGGGTAAGGGAGAAAGTGTAATTCTTGTTTGCCTCAATTTATCCTGAAATCCCTGACAGCAAGCAACCATAAGTCACCAAATAATCGCTCTCGGTAATTTAAAAAGATCACTCATGTCCCCTTCACCTTGCTGTGCCTTGTTCTCTTTATCTAGCTCAGATATCAGCATAGAAGTCAAAACACAGTTCATTCATAAACTCAGGGCTTAGTCCATTTTGTTCTCCATTTATGTCTCTCTTTTTTGTCTTAAACATAAATGGAATGTAAATAAATCTATATAGTAGAGCCATCCACAATTATCTCTGATATGTCAATCTAACATTCATTTTAGAGTTACATTGTAGATGAGCAAACAACATGTTCAGTATCTATAAAGCTGAACACTGAACTGACATCAAGTCAGCAAGGGAAAGTATCTTCAGTTGTGTTTGGTGTTGCGTATCAAAATCCTTTAATTTGTGTTCTTGCTTATTGGTGTACAATTTTCAAGAGAAAGTGACACTGTACAAGCAGTTGTAAAAATCGCAGAATGACAGAGAAGCTGGAAAATTGAGGCTATCGGTGTGAAACCGAGGCAAGGATTTTTTTCAGCCTAAAACACGATGCTCATGCATTTACAGGAAAAGTTCTAATGAGGGCGCGCGGTATTGATATCTCCATGGGAACATCCCTGCGCACAGCTAACAAACCACACTGCACTGTTTAGAAACATTTGTCTGAATGTACAAATTAACTGCGGTGGGGGGAAAATTCATCTAATGTGTATAAAACATAGAGGCAAATAAATTATTACATAGTGGCTCAGGGTGGAGGCAAAGAATTAGCATTCATCTAAATATTTGAGCAGATTGATTGCAGTTATAGATCGCATTTGTAAGCTGAATCTATAATTTCATATTAGCTTCCAAAATTGCTTCACTTAAACACTTAATAGAATAGTTCACACTTGTTTCAAACCTGTTGAATCTGTTAAACACAAGAAGATATTTTGAAAAATGTTGGAAACCTGCAAACATTGACTTCCATAGTATTCGTTTTTCCTACTATGGAAGTCAGATGTTAGATTTTTTTAGCTTTATTTAAAATATACCCTTTTGTGTTCGTGAAGGTGTTAAACCATTCGAGAGTGAGTTAAAAGTGAGTAAATTTAGATTTTTGAGTAAAATTGTTTAGCTATTTTAAGAGGTCATTATTTTTGTTTTTTGGGTGTGCGACAATAGGTTAATTTGGTTTAACGTGCTTTTCTAATGCTCCCAGGCCCAGTCTGTATGAAACACTCAGAGTTTTGGTTTGTAAAAAGCCCTTCGTTCTGAATAAGTTTGAACTCCTAAAGCAATTATAAACACACATAGTTAAAAATTGGAGTCAGATTTAGACGGGGATCCGAGGATGTCACAGCTTTTTCTTTTTTTTGCAATTTTAAAGAAAACATTGTTAAATGCACCATTATTTAAAGCAAAAAGCAAATGTAAGATTTATATTGGGCATTTTTTGCCCTTTTTGTGACATGATTGTACAGTTGGACAGGAAGTGAAGTTGGATAGAGTGAGAGGGGGGTGGCATCGGGAAAATTGGGTAAGCTGGGATTCGAACTTGAAATGCCCGAAGTGCAGTTGCGTTACATGTCGCCAAAAGTCATCTTATAGATTACAGTGAAAAGCAAATGTAAACTGACAATACCATGATTTCCTGCATGGCACTTATTTCCCTGCTGTATTTTGTTTAACTGATGTTTCTTAAAAGATTTGTTATTAGTTATTATATATATATATATGGGCCTCACAGTGGCGCAGTGGGTAGCACGTTCACCTCACAGCAAGAAGGTCGCTGGTTCGAGCCTCGGCTGGGTCAGTTGGCGTTTCTGTGTGGAGTTTACATGTTCTCCCTGTGTTGGTGTGGGTTTCCTCCGGGTGATCCGGTTTCCCCCACAAGTCCAAAGACATGCGGTACAGGTGAATTGGGTGGACTAAATTGTCCGTAGTGTATGAGTGTGAATGGGTGTGTATGGATGTTTCCCAGAGATGGGTTGCAGCTGGAAAAACATATGCTGGATAAGTTGGCGGTTCATTCCGCTGTGGCGACCCCAGATTGATGGAGGGACTAAGCTGAGATGAAAATGAATGAATGAATGAATATATATATATATTCATTTATTCATTTTCCTTAGGCTTAGTCCCTTTATTCATCAGCGGTCGTCACAACGGAATGAACCGCCAACTTATCCAGAATATGTTTTACACAGGGGATGCCCTTCCAGCTGCAACCCAGTACTGGGAAACATCCATACACACTCATTCACACACATACACTATGGTCAATTTTACTTTATTCAATTCACCTATAGCGCATGTCTTTGGGCTGTTGGGTGTCATAGTTGCCGACCTTCTCATCAATTAGACACTATCAGACTGGAGGTTTTGGATACCAGAAAATAGACTTTATTCAACATAATAAAGCCGAGAAAGTGCAGAGCAGCCCTTTAGGGGAACCTGAAGTCTCCCCTAGACAATCTGAATCGTATGCGTCCACGGTGCTGCTTTTATACAGATTTTCGTTGCACACCTCTGTGTTCCTGTGACCATCTTAGGAAGTCTTTACTGAAAGGTCATGTATATGTGTAGGTGGTCATGTTTTACTTGGCTCTTAGCCCGCTAGCAAAGGTCTACGTAAGCAACTGTTTTCACACCAGAGATGTCACTTAGATGTGTTTACAAGTGTTTACATACATTTTCATGATGGTACATTAACTTAATAATATGTTACTCTCCTGAAAACCTCTTATACATATAGCTTCATATGAGTATTTAACATATATAATCAGTGCTTTACATA
>CAIGQW010000298.1:253833-268210 GCA_903798125.1 Danio choprae | reverse complement strand
GTGTGTGTGTGTGTGTGTGTGTGTGTGTGTGTGTGTGTGCGTGTGTGCGGTTGTCTCACCCACAGACCACGCACCCTTGTCATGTTCCTGTCACATCTGGAGCTGAGAAGAAAGATGAGTCCTCACGCAGAATGACACAATGTCTCAATGTGACTGATAGAAAGGTAGAATGTGTCTGCGGCACTGGAGAAATCAATCCTTCCCTCCGTCCGCTGTCTCCCTCCCTTCTCCCTCAAACCCATATCCACAGAATCCTCCTCGCCGATTAAATCCAATCTTATTTTTTTTTATCTGCTCTTTACCACAATTAAGCCAAAGTTCATCTGAAAAAAATCTCCCTTTGTTCTATGAAGAGGTGAGTCTGGGTCTCCGTCCGGCTATTACGTATGTATGTATGTATGTGTGTGTGTGTGTGGGAGAAACGCGGCCTCCGGAGGGATTCTTTGTGAAAATGTTGTTGTGTATTTATTTTTTTCATGTGTTATGACACTGTTTGGGCTGTGGGGCTGATTTCCATCCCTCACGAGGCTTTGGTCTTTGTCTGCCAGGATTCAGGGGCGGTAAATAAGTGGTAATGGAAGTGAATGGGAGGGACTTGGGGAGCGCTTTCTGTCATCACTTTAGAAGGTTGTGACCCCTGAGCGCAGTGACACCGAGCTGCTAAATTATTCAGCCGTCGTCTCTCGCGGGCCTCGGGAGGAGTCGAGGCTGTGATTGCTGGGAGCTGACTGACTGACATTTGCACATGAAAATCAGCTTGGTTTTCCCCTTCGAACACTGGCGCTGCTTAAGAAAAACAGTGCAAGGCCTCTGCAGGGAGATGGAGGGCAAGGTACTGTAATGACAGAACCCCCAATCCGGCGAACACACCGCACGAGGCCTGCCAATGAGAACGGCCTCGGGAGATTTTAAAAGGCATCTTTCATATGGATCTGAAGGCTTTGGCTGAACAGCTGTATTAAACATGCAAATAGCAGCTTTTAATAATGATCATTCTGGTAAAACATCTCCATCTGCATACATAAATTTGCAGGTCATCAAGAAAGTCTACTGTTAGCAAGGGTGATCTGTCAGGATTTCCATTCAATGGAGTGGAACAATCGGGCCATGGAAGTAAGAACTCATTTTATTCAAAGCAGAATTGATTTTTTAACGATAAGTGATAAACCTTTACAGACAGTTCTGTTTATTAATCGACTGAATATGCTTATGTTGAACAAACATTAATTTGCATTAGTTTGCATTGATTTAACTTATTTATTTTAATATTTAATTCATGCAGGCTGTAACTACATTACCCACGATCCGCTACACAAAATTGAAGTGCTCGAAGCACACCTTTAGCCCCGCCCACTCTCACAAAGTACTACAAATGTCATAATCAAGTCAGCCATTCTCAGTATTGGGTAACATACTTAAAGAGCCCCTATTATGGGTTTGTGAAAATTACCTTCCATGCAGTGTGTAACACAGCTCTAAGTAAAGTGAAATATCCAGCTAAGGCTTAAATCTGAAAGTGCACGGTGTTTAAAACTATCGATTCATCTATAAAAGAGTCGACTCATAGTGTTTGAATGAATCGCTGCGGTAACGAGTCTTTAGCCATGCTGGCGTGACATCGATACGGAATTCAAGCCCCACCCATTTGTTGCACGTAGATCCGGGAAAATGTAAACCCCTGGCCCCGCCCACAAACACTGTAGCAGATCCCGGTTAAATCATGTCGCAAAGACGCTGTGCTCTGAAGTGTGAGGGAAAGTTGTTGTTATTTTCCCTACCCAAACATGAGTTTTTTAAAAAATACCTCAGCATTATAGCCCCAGCCTTGTGCTGTGTTTTACTTACGGTTAAGAATAGAGCAATATGATGGTGTTAAACTGCATTGCTTTAATGCACTCCTGCATTGGGCCCACACATACATCCGCATGCACTCTGACTACTTGCCGTGCTGGCATTTCTCTCTGTCTCACGCTGAACGCAGTCGACCAATCACAACAGACTGGGTCATCGGACCATTCAGCGCAGATTAGCATTGCGCTAAGGAGGGGTTTGTGAACAAATGAATCGCTGAACGAATCATATGGGAGTCGTTGAGATAATTAGGTAAAAATAAATGCATATTATAAGACAATGAAAGTGTTTTTTGACCTTGCATGCATATCAGACTGTTGTTGGAGACCCCCAAAACCAAAATATGACCTTTTTTAATGCATAATAGGGGCTCTTTTAAAAAAAGTAATGTAAAAGTTAATTACTAATTATATAATAACATTTTTTACTTAAATTAATGGCGGCACGATGGATCAGTGGTTAGCACTGTCGCTGGTTCGAGTCCCGTCTGGGCCAGTTGGCATTTCTGTGTGGAGTTTGCATGTTCTCCCTGTGTTCTCGTGGGTTTCCTCTGGGTGCTCCGGTATTCCCCCCAGTCCAAAGACATGCGCTATAGGTAAATTGAACAGGTTGTTTTCACATGACCTCATTGATGATGTGCGAAATTTAGATGGAGGGCAGAAAGTGGTTCTTCTACATAGGAATCGCTATCAGAACATCAAAATGTTTCTGCTTTATGTTGTTTTATAATTGTTTAAATCAGCTAAAATAAGAAATGCCGAACAGCTTTTATAGACTTCCCTTTATGAGCTAAAACTTTTGGGAGAAAGTTCAAGAAACTAGCTGAAAAACGGAAGAAAAGGCGGCATTTTTTCAATACATCCATGTGTACAAACTTTTTTTGAACACGATAATTCGTTTGACAGCACCAATAAGGATTATATACAGGCCTAGCTATGTGTATAAATATGTTAATGTGTTATATAAAAGTCAGATACAAACACCACCACACTTATACAAAATCCAGGAGAATATAAATAACGTACCCTGCCCTGTAATTGCTGAAATGAAATCACCGTCTTGTTTTGCAATAATCCATGTCTTTACTGGCGTTTCAGCAGAATAAACAACCGTAATGTGAACATCGAGATGCGCAGCAGCGGTGACTGTTTGTTGATGGTAAGTTCATCAACAGAACAAAAAAGAAATGCAACCCTTGCGACAAAACTAGATGGTTATTATTGTGGAGCACTTTTCCCCCTGACAAAAATAAACAAATAAATAATAATGCAGACTACACGTCCACGCTTTTGTATGCTTTCATCTGTTATTTCGGAATGTCTGGAAGATATCCGCATAGGGAAAAAACTATAGTAATTTATAATAAACATGTTTTTGACCTGGGCCTCACAGTGGCGCAGTGGGTAGCACGTTCGTCTCACAGCAAGAAGTCGCTGGTTCGAGCCTCGGCTGGGTCAGTTGGCGTTTCTGTGTGGAGTTTGCATGTTCTCCCTGTGTTGGCGTGGGTTTCCTCCGGGTGCTCCGGTTCCCCCCACAAGTCCAAAGACATGCGGTACAGGTGAATTGGGTAGACTAAATTGTCCGTAGTGTATGAGTGTGAATGGGTGTGTATGGATGTTTCCCAGAGATGGGTTGCAGCTGGAAGGGCATCCGCTGTGTAAAACATATGCTGGATAAGTTGGCGGTTCATTCCGCTGTGGCGACCCCAGATTAATAAAGGGACTAAGCCGAAAAGAAAATGAATGAATGAATGAATGTTTTTGACCCACATAGTAAAGTGTACAGTATAATGTGTATATAACTATTTCTTAATGAATGCTACAGAATACAGCACAGTAAACTGATAAACTGTAATAAATACTGTAATGTTAGTGTAAACTGGTGCATTGTTATAGCATAGAAAACTGAAGCCTATTGAATAATTTGTTTATTACTACAGTTGTGTTGTACCACAGCAACAATATAATTACTACGACAGTTTAATTTAAGTAATTATCTATAGTATGGTTCCAAACACTATAGTATTTTTCATGTAGTGTAATTATACAGTATGTACCGCCTCGATGGCAGGCAAATATATTTTAGTTTTGTAGAAAACTCGTCCCACTTAATGATATAAGGATCATGCCCAGCATATGTGGTTATTTTCTATTTATATCTCATTTGAAAAATGGTATAAATCGCAAAAATACGGACTTTCCTCTATGTCTCCCATTCATTTTTTTCACTTCCTGTCTTCCATCTGAATTTCGCACGTCATCAGAACCACGTGATTGAAAAGGCAAGGCAAGGCAAGGCAAGTTTATTTATATAGCACATTTCATACACAGTGGCAATTCAAAGTGCTTTAGATAAACAGGAATAAAAGAGACAAGTATAAAAAATAAAAACAAATAACATGAAAACAGATAAAAACAGATTAAAATGTGTTAAAACGGGTTATAAAAGAATGAAAAAGAAAAGAAAGACATAATAGTGCGATCTGTGGGACGTAGCACAGTGCTCATTCAGTAAAGGCACAGGTAAAACAGCCTATTAACTAAATTGACCATAGTGTATGAGTGTGTGTGTGTGTGTGTGTGTGTGTGTGTGTGTGTGTGTGTGTGTGTGTGTGTGAATGAGTGTGTATGGGTGTTTCCCACTACTGGGTTGCGGCTTGAAGGGCATTCGCTGTGTCAAACATATGCTGGAATAGTTGGCGGTTCATTCCGCTGTGAACATCCCTCTAAAACAGAGACTAAGCCGAAGGAAAATGAATGAATGTACTTGACTTATTTTTCTTATTACTTATTCTGAAAGTAATTTATTTACTCAATAAGCAATTTACTTTACTTAACTCAATACATGTCTATAAATCTGAACACATAGAAATTAAACTTCTAAGTCTTAAAATTTTTTTTAGCTTTATTTTAAAAACCTAATACCTAAAGACAATTACAATAATGATCAAAACATGAAATGTTTTTAAAGTAATGACCACACGTTTAATTTTGTCATTAATTTCTGACTCAGTTCAGTTTTTCCTTTTGTGAATTTTTTTGTTATTACGCAAAATATCTGAAAGAATGAATAAATAAATGAATGAATGAATGAATGAATGAATGAATGAATGAATGAATGAATGAATGAATGCATAAATAAATGAATAAATAAACGAATACAGTTATTCTGTTCTGCTTCTCTGAACTAATTTATACAGACCTGTGGATTTATGAACAATATTTAAGGCAAGTACATTATAAGTAACTCTACATTCTAAGTACAGTAATTAGTTTGTATATAATAATGGTATATTTTAAATATAAAAAAATCAGCAAAGCAAAGTCAGCATGATTTCTTAAGCGTTATATGATAAAATAACTTTTTTTTATTAATGTGCTCATGGTGTTTCATTTATCCGATTTTTGAACTTACCCATGTATAATGACTTCTGGAACTATTTTACCAATGTAATACTGACCCTTACGAAAAATCCTCAAGTGATATACTGTTGCTATAGTTACCTCCTTAATCACAAATTTGGTTTGCAAAGGTCAGTTTGGCAGAAGGTGAAAATGTGATTTTTTTTTAAATGATTATTATCATTATATGAAATCTTATGAAACATTTGTCATATAATAAGTAGCATCAATCTTGTTTAACAGCACAGCATCCCTCAGCAGTTTGTTTTAACATCATTTGTGTTAGGGTTACAGCTTTGATTTGTGATCTACAACCCCCTTAAATCCTCCAATAATTTGCAGCTGTTTTATACCAAGTTTTAGTGTTGAGCTGATATTTTCCTCTTCTTTCAGGCTGGGGTTTATGCAGCCTGACAGATATTTGCCTGTGTATGGATTGATTACCTTTGAGACAAGTCTTCGAATCCAGAGTGTCAGGGTAATGAGACCAAGTCCAATTAGTTAATCCTCTGAGCCAATAAAACCGATAGGCAGTTTGTACAGGGTGAAATGTAACTAAGATGCTGTTATTTGTGTTTCAGCTCCTGTATTCTGGACTTGAAGGATGCTGCATTTGCTATCCACCTATTTCCTATGCCCCATGATGCTTTGTGAGAATTATGGGAGTAACTTCCATTAAACTGTTAACAATCAGTGAAGCATTTTTTTTAAAAAACTGGGTACAATGGTGTCATTATTCTCCTCACAGTTCATCCATCGACTATTAAAAGGCAACTTATTAACAAATTGCTTCCAGGAGACCATGAATAACCCTAAAAGCTCGAAAACAAGTGTCTCTTCGGCAGTGTTACGGACACGTTGAATATTGCCGTCCTGTAGCAAAATGCAGAGTGAAAATAAACTGGTGGAACAAAACACAGCGCACTAAAAATATGCTTGCGGTATGTTAAAACACAAAGCATAATGTTATGTCATGATTGCGTATTATTAACAGCGCAGCCTAAGAAAATGTCAAATGACAAATAATGACAAATGTCTTTGAAACAAAAAAGATACACTGCATTAATAGTGCTTGCCTTTTTATGTGTTATCTTTTCAGGGTATACAGGACAATCAAATGGAAATATTCCACAAACTGTTTCATTGTGAAAGTCCACATGAACCGGACGTTTTACTGACTTTTATTTTATGATGTACTTACAACTGAAACGGAATATTGAGTAGGGGGCGGGGCTTTCATTTTGTGCATCATTCCCTCGTAGAATACTTATGATTAAAGAACGTGGCTAAGAATATTGTGGCTGAAACCGATGTCAAGAGAGAATGACCGCTACTCTAAACGCAGAAGCAAATGGTCAGATTTAATTGAAGATTACCAAAGCCATACATTTTCAATCCATTTTACTGAAATGGATCTGAACAGTTTTACAAATGTACTTCTGAATTTTTTTTTTTTTGGCCAGAATATTTATCACACATAGCCATATTATTTAAAATGATTTGCTACAGATCTTTTAAATGCAAGTTACCAAACCAGAAGTGCAACCCATCATTTAAAAAGCAGTGGTCATGTGTAGAAAAAGGTGGTCTTGTTCCCTAACGAAAGGAGGGAACCTTTTTTGGGGTTTTTTTGAATATTCATGGCTTTTTGATCAATCTCATCACCTTTAGAATACAGATTCCAATAATGACTTTTGCAAATAAATAACATTTGTGCGAAATGCTTTGGATTAGTCCCTGAGTCCTCTAAGAAGATGAATGTGGACTTAACGAGAGACTTTCAGCATGCTTGACCATGTCTCTCTGTTTGATAGAGGGAAAGCAATGGATAAGTGGACAGAGAGAGAAAGAGAGAGAGAGAGAGAGAGAGTGAGAGAGAGAGAGAGAGAGAGAGAGAGAGAGAGAGAGAGAGAGAGAGAGACAGAACACAGAAGGGGTGGAGCACAAGGCAGATGACAAATTGTGATTAATAAATGTGGTCCGGGACGGCAGTGTGGAACGATGCTTATTAATGGAGAGAATTAGAGTGGCTGTGCAACTCAATCTACACACTGTCACTCTGCATCAGGCACCATGATCAGAGTCTAATGAAACAGCACAACAGAAACACACACACATACACCAGCTCACCTACTTTGTTACATCTCCCCTTCTCTGGCAAACACACAAACATTGTCGTACACTGCAAAACCATATGCATTTTATATATATATTTATATTCTTTTTTTATTAGATAAGTGTTTTTATCTTAGTTCAGGAAAATAGCAAACATTCAGTAAATATCTAACACAATGACTAGATTTCAAGTTACACTCTTTAAAGTCAGTAAAGTATGGGCCAGTGTGCTTATTTGTTTTGCAGATGTTTTCCTGTATTTGAAACTATGGAATTTATTGGGTTAAAATTTAAAGGAAATGTCTGCCAATTTAACTAGAAATGTTCAAGCAATTTTGTGCTGATTTTTTATTTTTACTTTTTTTAATAGTGTTTTGTAATTAATTACATTTGGTTTTAGCTTGAAACAAAAGTTAACTGAAATAAAATTGATTTTAAAAAAACTTGAACTAGTTGCCGAAGGTAGATTTCCCATGTTTATTTAGCTTAACTTTGTGTACTCAAAATAGCTTAAACTAAAATAATAAATGACAAAAACACAAGTGTAGTAAACTTAATCAATTATATTTATAATAAATTACAATGCATTCGACTCAAAATTGTATTACGTTTAGTTTAGATCCTCAGAATGTTTAAAGAACATAAACTGAATTTCATCTCAGAATGTGTTTGGTATTAAGATAATGTTTCTGTTATGCTTCTGTTAATTTTCTTTATTTATGAATTTAAAAAGCTTTTTTGGTGACTTGTTTTGTTATTCATGATTTATATAAGCATTTTATAAGACAAGAATCCTTTTTTTTACACTGTGCATATGGACACATACTGACTCTGTCGGTGACCTTTACTGTCTCACACCTTCTTCTCAGGAAACACAGATATTTACCTGACATTTATTTGTCATCTTTTTTTCTGACGTCTGAATACACAAAGCGCCTCTTCATGACATAAATAAGCCTCTGGTAATTACATCCTCTCAAGCGCATTCAGTCTACTGTATGAATCCATTTCCTCACTTATACCTTATTCCTGAAGCAGACGGAGAGTCCAATAGGCCTTTGTTTCAGCCCTTAGTCATGTTTTATTAATCTTTCGCCAACACCAAAACCCTCCAAGGCACTGATCTATAGGCTGTTATATTTCAGATCAAGATCCATTGTTTTCCTCCGGGGCAGAGGTCAGGTCAGCGCTCCTTTGACCGTTTGGGAGACTACATCAATATTTTCTGTTTAACCGAGTGTTAATTCATGTCCTAATTTCTTTTTACTGCCCAGTGGTAATCTCATTATCCAAAATGTAACATAAATAATGGCGTATAAATCATTCTTCTCTCCTACTCGGTGACACGAGTGGATCTATGCGCAGAATCCATGTTTCAATAAGTGTCACGGCAAGTCTCGTGGGATCTCGTGTCTGCTAATGATTAGTGAGTCTGTGTTCATGTGTGCTACAATAGTCTTTTTCTTGTAATTTTCCATTAATTTAGTGTTGGAGACCTAGTGAAAATGCAGATCATGGAGAGATTTATTTTAAATAGCTAACCATCAGAATCCTTGTACTAGGTCGCAGTATATAGTATACCTATACTTGCATGCAATGTTGATTTTTCTGTATGAAGCCCAAAATCAAAGTACAATGTACATGCATCTATCTTTAAAAACAAAAACTCAACTAAACTTGTCCAAAATGCTCTGGCTACCATTTAATTTAATCAAAGTGTAAAAGAAAATAGGTTTTCAGGCATCAAAACAATAAAAGTGTAATACAGATTTATATAACTTTTGCATACAATAAAATACATCTTGTTTAAATTTGATCATCTTCTGAATAAAAGGATTTACAGAACATGTTTCTTTCTATAGTTTCAATAGATTTGTAGTGTAACAATAGGTTAGATATAAAAAACAGTTGTCATGTATATTTAGAATAAGTACTGTTTGATGACATGTTAGATTATGTTTAATGAGTGCAACCCCAAAATACTAATTATTTCTCTGTTTAAATATTTATACTTTGCTCTCACACTGTAAATTAACCGTAAATTAGAAGTTTTCCGTATTTTGTGATTCATGTTTTTATTTTTCCCTGTTTATTTATGCCGTAAATTGCATTATGGTATCTTGATCTTTCTTCCAACAACTTTTAACCTTAACATATTTGAAAAAGTGACTTTTATTAGCATTGTAATAGTTTAAAGTGATATATTGTCTGGGTTGGTGTTGTATATTACGGTACAAAAACCTTGTAATAAACTGCCAGACTTAATTCTTAATTCTATATTATTCTCTCTATCTTCTGAATATACATCATATTATTTTTAAACTACTAAATATATCTGTTACGCTGAATGATGATTGGAATATTATTTCACCCAAATTTGACCATTTTTTCCCCCACAAAAGTTATTTGAAACATTAAATTCAATTCTAGCATTTTTATATATACAAATCGTATTTGTAAATGTTATTTGAAGCAGACATCAAATTCTTACATGTCTTTAAAACGTGTAAACAATCTAATTTTCTATATGCATAAAATAAGCATTGAACGATTCATGATTTTTCCAGTTAACATGAAATTGTACCAGATTTTGGTAAAAACTCGAACAATCCAAACATACAAAAGAAAGGTAAATCTGTTATGTATAATAACAATGGAATGACACAAGGAGAAAGTACTGAACTAATGAAATGTATATTAATACTCTGTATATTTTTGTAATGACAGCTTCAAGATGCTTCTTGTATAGAGAATGAAGTCACATGCATTGCTCAAGTGTGATTTTCTTTCCCCATACTTCAACAGAGTCTAATCTTGATGGTTCTGTGACTCTCATCTCTGAACTTTTTTCTTTAGTTCTTATTTTCTATTGGATTCAACCCAGGTGATTGACTGGACCATTCTAGCAGCTTTATTTTCTTTTTCTGAAACAATTGAGTTTTCTTGGCTGTGTTTGGGATCATTGTCTTGCTGAAATATCTATTCTGGTTTCATCTTCATCATTCTGGTAATGTAGGTGTTGGGACATATTAATTTACACTGACAAGAGGCAAGGATTTCAGCTGCTGTCTGGGCTTTCCATGTCTTTTACACCTCCCATTCTTCATGTGTTCATTTTTTCCCTGTGTAAGTTTATTTTATTACACATAATAACTTAATTTCTGAACTACTTAATGTTGTTTTCTTTGTATGTATGGATTGCTTTGGTTGTTATATTGACACCTGAAAATTTGAGACCTTTAGAAATATATTTTCTATTATAAATATATTCTATTATTTTCTAAATATATTTTATATTTTATTGCACAATTACATTTTATATTTGCTAGAAAAAGCTTTGGTTTATTGCCATCTATGCTTTGACATTATTTTGTAGTTAAGTCACTTTCAACAAAACAGATTTTTTTTTGAACCATTTATTTTTGCATAATGATAATGTCAACTCATGACGTCTTTCACTTGCAGAATCAAGAGAGATCTTGAAGTGCGACATCCACTGGAGCACACTGTCTCATTCTCATGCTCAATCCATACCAGCATGTTTGATCTGACGCACACAATATTTCCACAACACTGTGCTAAGACAAGACTAACAGTTTGTTCTAAGAAAGCCGCTCAGAGATCCGATCGCCAATGTCATTTAACACAAATCCTGACAGTTGGATGTCATGCAACAGTCAATAAAAGCCAAATGGAGATCTACAGACACATTATACTGAAACAACCATCGACACTTTGCTTGAGTCATCATCAGTGACTAAAGGCCATCACCTAAAGGCTAAAATGAGTCAGATGCAACAATACTCAAATCAGGATTTGAAAAAAGAGTAGCTGAAGTAGCTGTGTGAATGTTAAAAACCATAAGAGATTCATTTGTTTTTAAGCTCTTTTAGGAAGGGACTAGTTTTTCAGGGGGTCGTTAGAGATATTTGTGTATTTCAGATATCGTTGGTGGTTTTAATCCTGCCTGAGTCTGCAAAGTCTGCATTTTTTCTCACACAACCTCTGTATTAATTACAGGACAAATTTCTTACTGTTATTTTGGCAAACTAAGTGATCCTCTGAGAAACATGAACGTGAATGCTGACAATATTTTACACAACTTGTTTCCTTGTGTGTTTTGGTCAGTGTAAACTATCAAAGATGCTCTTACTACGGCACACATTTTCTGTTATTCATTATGTCTATGTGTTCCTGCCAGCAAAAACAAAACAAAACAATAATAATAACAAAATTACTGAATAGGCTCACGGTGGCGCAGTGGGTAGCACGATCGCCTCACAGCAAGAAGGTCGCTGGTTCGAGCCTCGGCTGGGTCAGTTGACGTTTCTGTGTGTAGTTTGCATGTTCTCCACTTGTTGGCGTGGGTTTCCTCCGGGTGCTCCGGTTTCCCCCACAAGTCCAAAGACATGCGCTATAGGTGAATTGGGTAAGCTAAATTGTCCGTAGTGTATGTGTGTGAATGAGTGTGTGTGTGTGTGGTTGTTTCCCAGTGATGGGTTGCAGCTGGAAGGGCATCTGCTGTGTTAAACATATGCTGGATAAGTTGGCGGTTCATTCTGTGTGGCGACCCCAGATTAATAAAGGGACTAAGGCGAAAAGAAAATGAATGAATGAAATTACTGAATAAATATAAAATAAATACCTAGATTGCATAAACTATTATAAATGGATATACAGTTTTAGCATCAGGTAAGATTACACACTTTAATTTTGGACTAAATTACATAATGTTATACTTACACGTGTATCCTTATTAAAATGAAGTATGCACAAGAATTGGTGTTGTTCAGTAGTTTTAGGACAACTTTGATTAAATGTTTGGATTCACTTATATTGCAATGCAATATAACAGGTCTTCATATGCATGAAATCACAGGTGAAAAGAACTGTAACTTAAACATTGTTTAGAAAAATTGTCCCACCAAATAGGACTTTTGGAACACAAATGCAAGATATTAACCTTAGATATCTGCATTCCATCAAAAGCCTGTTAACATAAATCTTGATCGGAAAAAGTTATAAGTTACTCACAAAACTAAAGTAAAATGTAACAAATGAACCAATCCAAGTCTTTTAAAGAGACACAATCAGGATTGGCTCACATTGGCTCTTAAGCATCATAGCAAGCATGCTTGAACTTCCCTGACTAAATTTGAATGCTGTAAACACTGTAGCTGTTATCAAAGCCTTAAATAAATCTATTCATCCACATTTACAATTATTCATTTACCAGACGCCTTACAATTGAGGATAAAAAAAAACAGCAGAGAGCAGCATAAAGAGTGCGTCCTACAGGTGGTTTGACACACCCACTCACCTGTGTGGTGCACACTCAGAATTGTACAATGTTTTCCAAGATGTATGCAGTGATTATAAGAAGGTGTCTTGTGCAAATGGAGGGGAAAAGAGTGTGCTGGCTTTAGCTGGTCAATTAATATGGAATCCATATTTGAATTTTGAGTGAACATATTATCGTTGATGGGAGAGAAAACTCTCATTCATTCATTCATTTTCATTTCGGCTTAGTCCCTTTATTAATCTGGGGTCGCCACAGCGGAATGAACCGCCAACTTATCCAGCATATGTTTTACGCAGCGGATGCCCTTCCAGCTGCAACCCATCTCTGGGAAAAGAAAACTCTCAGATTAAATGAAAAATATTTTCATCTTAGACATCAAAGATTTAGTCTTAGTTTTTGTTTACTAAAACCACCCTCCTCCACTGTCCTATCAACAAAAAGGCTAAAAAAACAGGCATATTGCATATTGTAAAAGAGCATATCGCATTGCATTCATGTTATAATTTTATTATTCTTGCATTCCATGAGAATCAAACCCATGGCCTTCGCATTGCTACTGTAACATAATGCTGTTTAGGCCAAAAAGACCAATTATTAAATAAAAATAATTAAATTAGCAACTAATTTTTTACAGCACACGTGAATAAGCAAATGATAACCGGATATTTAATTTTGGGCTGAACTAACCCTTTGCTTGCTATGGGGTAAATTGTGTCAGATCCTTTGGTGTAAGCGGAGTCACATATTTACAAATCAAGATCCAGCGCAAACACAACTCACCCAACTCTCCCTTACATGATGAGAGAAGAGAAAGAGAGGAAAGAGAAAGACAGAACGGTGGGTCGAGACCAGAAAAGAACAGTGAATGAAAGACAGACAGCTCAGAGACATGTGCATTTTTCAATATTAATCATCTCAGTAATATTTTAACAGCCACTAAAAATCCAATTCTCACTATATTGCCTATGTCTCGCGGCGATGATTATACACCCATTGTGGTTAAGCCCATTCTGTGTGTGTATGTGTGTGTGTGTGTGTGTGTGTGTGTATAAATAATGGAAGGCACTGACTGACACACAAAGTGGAAATGACACAGTGTTTAACTCAACACTGTAGTAAGTCACACATAATCCTTACTTGGGCTTTGCACGTTCCTCTCCGGTCCTTCCTTTTCTCTGTCCACTTCTTTTGTTCTTCTCTCCCCTGACACTGGTCACATCGGAGAAAGAGGTGTGGAGAGGGGTGGCTGGAAAAAAAAGAGAGCTGTCAATATGTATTCCCCCCACTACCACCTCCACCATTAAACTTTAAAAATGCAGATGTGTGATTAAGCCTGACAGGAAGGAAGATGGGATGAGTTACTCTGAATTCTCAATGGATCTGCCACCAGACCTAATATTTAAACACTGCTAGCATTAGCCTTCGACAGACTGCAATGAGCTCTGTATGAATGTGATCTAAATGAGACCATTTTATAGATATGGGGGATTTTTAATTAGGGGAAGTTAATTGCTGATGATTAATTGTTGATATAGATTTGTATCCACTTATTAGTCAATAGATCAACTGCAATCATGTCAGGTTGATAGATAGCTATAGATTTCATTTTATTGCTATAGATATACATTTTAAATATGAATTTGTATCCATCTAGATATTAATTAGTTAGTTAGTTAGTTAGTTAGTTAGTTAGTTAGTTAGTTAGTTA
>CAIGQW010000298.1:236208-253823 GCA_903798125.1 Danio choprae | reverse complement strand
TTAGTTAGTTAGTTAGTTAGTTAGTTAGTTAGTTAGTTAGTTAGTTAGTTAGTTAATGACTGGTTAGATAGATAGATAGATAGATAGATAGATAGATAGATAGATAGATAGATAGATAGATAGATAGATAGATAGATAGATCGGAATAAAGATAGAAACGGAGAAAGAGAGTGAGGGAGAGCACAATGGTCTCAGTGTCCTTCACTAATGAGCTCTGAAAGCGAGAGAAACTGAGACACACACACAATGGCCTCGAAAAGTCACACTGCTCCATCCTTTAACCCAAACAGATAGAGATGCTTTACTGAGTCATTTTTCTGTGCTGTCCACAACAATTTTGTGTGTGTGTGTGTGTGTGTGTGTGTGTGTGTGTGTGTGTGTGTGTGTGTGTGTGTGTGTAAATACAATTACTTATTTTTATAAGCATTATTTTACTTGGGGTGCTGACATGATAAACGATTAACATTTACACCACTTTCCCTCATTAAATGATGATTAAGGAAGGGGAAAACAGCGGCTGCGTCTCAAAGCTCAGTCTACAGCGTGTTCTAGGTAGGCAGCACAGCGGTGTTTGAGACGGAGCCAGTGAGAGGAGCGCGGATGAGACGAGACGAGACGAGATGAGATGGGATGGAGGGAGGGAGGAGTCGACCGGATGGAGGAATGAGGGGACAGTGTGAGTGTGTGTGTGAAAATCTCACAGGTGTCGGAGTCAGAAGTCCAGCGCTGTTGCTGTATCATTATTTCTCTCGACAAAACGAACGATTTAAGCGGAAGTTTCCCTCACGCGTTCAGTCAAGTAACAGTCCTTCGGAATAAAGGTCAGAAGAGATAGTTGCAACTTATTTAAGTTAACTTACCTATTTGTCTGGTTAGAGCTTCTAAAAAAACGACATTGTGTTGGAATAAATATTGGAGTCTGCGTCTGCTGAAGATGCACATGTACCTCATTCACCGCTAATTTGCTCCGGAACTCAGCAAATGTAAGGACCGACAACACAGGAAGAATTTTCTTTATCGTAAATATCTTCATTGACACCGAAGTGAGGGTAAGTGTCTCTTTAGTGCATTTTCACGGTTATTTAATTATTTAAAATAACTGTACAATAACCGAAGGTTTGTTTTTATGGGTTTCATTTGCGTGTGTGTGTTTTTGTGTGCATAGGCATCTGTTCCGTAAAGACAAAAAAAAAAAAAACAGTTAATAGCAACTGTGGCACTTAGGGGTCATTCTAATATAAAATATAAGAGACGTTTTAGACGCACTTTGCGTTGGCTATTGCAAGAAATAATTCAAGAAAACTTTCATTTTGTTCAATTTCATATTTAACTTTAGAAAACAGGATACACACAGTGTATGTGCTTGTGACAAATGTAGTTGTAATGTGGACGTGATATAAAAATTTCCCTTATTGTCTTTTCATGTTTTTCCTCCTCCAGTTCTGTTTCTGTGGAATTTCCCCAGTCCCATCAAAGCATCTACAGGGGTCTTCCATATGTCCCTAAAATAATAAATAAATAAATAATAATAATAATCCAAAGGATCAATACATAGTTCATCAGGTTTCCATGCAAAGTGTTGGACACATTTATTTGTTAATCATTTTATTTTTTGACACATCTGTCCAGCAGCATACATTTCTGTTTACATTTAGCCCTGAACTCGTTTCAGAGTTGTTCAATTGCACATATTTGTGGATGAGAACTTGAAGTGTAAAAAACAAAAACGGGTTGTTGTCATTTATGCAAAACAGAAACTCAGTGCATCTTCTGTGCATTGGAGAATTCACTGTAGATCTAATGTTAAACAACAAGGAAGTACATCAGGAGATCAGTATTGTTATTAGTCAAGAAATGACAACACTTTAAATAGTCTGTATCGCATTGTGTTCCAAGTGTCAAAATTTAAAAGGTGGCCAAGAGGCACGTAGTGTTCTTGTTATCATCTTTTATTCTTTCCCGTGCCACACCTTTCCGTTGCAGCCGCCACTGTTCCTTTTCATTCTGGTAGATCATCTTTTCGCTTCTCACTCTGTCCTACCACAGGTCCCATTGCACCCTCTCCTTTCTGTATGCTTCATGCTGTTCTTAGTTTCCTTGTCTCATCCATAAATTCATCTCATATCCTTCTCCCCACTGGCCTCATTCCTCTATAGATATCTCTGGTGTTTCTGTTCTTTTGTACCCAAACACATATTTGCTTTCACACTTTAGCAAGTTTTTCCTCAAACTCTGTTCACACTGGCGGGCACTATTCCACCCAAAGGAGAGGAGGACTTTCTAACGCTTGCTGCCTCCCGGCTCAGCCGTCGCAAGCGTGTCATAGGAGCGGCTGTGGGTGTGGCCATGGTTCTGATCCTCCTGGTCACCATCCCTTTACTGGTCCACAACACAAAAGGAGGAGGAGCCGGCACTTCTGGAAGCCATTATGAAATGCTAGGAAGTTGTCGGATGGTTTGTGACCCCTACACCACATCTCAGGGCCAGGAGCTAACCGCTGTTTCACCCGCACCTCCAGATTTTCCAAACCGGAGAGGGAAATCTGGGTATCGGGGAGCTCCGGGGATCCCAGGACCACCTGGTCCACGAGGACCACCTGGAGAGCCTGGAAAGCCAGGTCCACAAGGACCCCCAGGTCCTGGGCCTGGCGGTTATGTGCCGTCCTTCTACAGTCCTAAAATTGCCTTTTACGCAGGGCTGCGCAAGCAACATGAAGGCACTGATGTGCTGAAGTTTGATGATGTGGTGACCAATGTGGGCAACTACTATGAGCCCAGCACTGGAAAATTCACATGCCCTCTACCTGGTATCTACTTCTTCACATACCATGTCCTGATGAGAGGAGGAGATGGGACCAGTATGTGGGCAGACCTCAAGAAGAACGGACAGGTAAGAATCATTTATCATTGTTCACACTCTTAAAAAACAAAAGTTTCAAAAAAGGGTTTTTCACAGTGATGCCAAAGAAAAACCATTTTGGGTTCCACAAAGAACCTGTTCTTACATTTTAACAGTCTAAAGAGCATGTTTGTTCTCTATAACAAACCTTTTGTGGAATTAAAAGTTTCCATGGATTTTAAAAGTTGAAATATTCGCCTCTATTGCCCAAAAATGTTGTAAAAGCATTTAATCACCTTCACGCCATTCCAAACATGTATGACTTTCTTCCTTCTGCAGCACAAAGAGAAGATATTCTTAAGAATTGTTTTTGGAAAGCAAATAGGCTTTTTATTATAAATCCAAAAACCTGATATAATTTTCAGAATTTGTTACACACACGTAAAAACATTACAGTAAATAATGACACAATTTATATTTTGGGGGAAATGCCCATTTAACTATATTTTGTCCCATTCATTTGGACATTGTGTGTACAGTTAAATTGAGTAGTTTCTCAAAGTAGTTGCTCTTCACCCCATTGGGCTTCATCTACATGAGTCAGAATTCTTGTATTATACTGTACTTTTAAATTATACAACTGATTACCAACATACTAAATAACATCAATTCAAATTGGACATAGTTGTTTGCAAGGTGGATCAGGAATGGTGACATTAATATCTGTGTGTCCAAACTCTCTCCAATTGTCCAGTTTTGACAATTTAATAACTGAAACAAACAGCACATTTACATCTCACTCATCACCTAAAATGTGTCACACGACTCAGTAGTCATGCTGCCATGGTGTGGTCTGGTGCCAGTTTGTACATCCGATAAATAATGAATGAACAAAAAAATATGACAGCTTCCACGCTCAGTCATTCATTCCCTTGATGTTAATTAAATTCTGAAGGCTGGAAATGAGCAGGAAAAAAGGGCTTATCTGTAGTGGTTTTAAGTGACTGTATGACCTTTGTGGATCAAGACGCAATCTTGCACCTTTTTATTTGATGGGGAAATCGTAATATTTTTTTTTACAAACAGTTTCACCCAAGCACACCATAAAATATTTATTTGTATCTGACTGTGCAATGAAAGCCTATCGTTATTCTGTTAAAAAAAACTCTGCTTTAATACAGTAGAGCACCTGTAAATGTGATTAGAGTGATAGTAGATTAAATTGGTCTGACCTGTACAGATCTGTATTGTCATGCAAGTCTGCTTCCTCTGCTAAATCATTCATAACTCTTAGATTGAATCCCCTGCATGCTGTACGTGTCCCCCCTTCTATTGCATGTCCGTTGATTGCTCATTAATTATCTTTTCGGTCCACTCAATTATGTCCATTTCGAACACATCAGGTGGCCCTGCTTCACTCTTTTGTAGGGTCTGAAATGTAATGGAGAAGTGTGCGGGTTAATGATCACTACTCCAAATAAACTGCAGATGGAATTGTTTGATTCTTCCCCGAGCGCACAGTCAACAGTCCACTTGCAAAGCAAGTCTCAATTGCCTATAAGATTTTAAGAGCTCATAGGATGAGAATTTTGCAGCCTAATAGAAAGTACAGAGCATGGAAAAGTGAAAAGAATGCTAGATTTTTTTTGACAGATGTTAAGAGACTGGAACTCTCAGAAGTGTCATCTGAAAGCAGACAATGGTCCGTTGGGATTAGGAGGTTTATGTTAATTTGTAAAAGGTTATTTTTGAATGCTGACAAAATGATGTTCAAACAGCCAAGCCTATTGAACATTATAGGGCAGTTTCCCAAAGGCTTTGGAGTGGAGAATCAACATTGTGTAATTTTATTTACGACTGGATGTAGGTTTTAAGACAGGAAAACATAAGGGCGTTGCCTCATCCAATGGCACTTAGATGCTACCGATAATTAATAACAGACTATAACAGATTTTTATAACTTCTTTTCTTTTTGTAAAATGTTGTAAGCTGGATGATTGATTATTAAAAGGTTCATTGTTACTTCAGTTCAAACTTTTCTGCAATCTTATTTATAATAGACAATAATTCAGCTATCAAGCTGGCGATCAAATTATTTGAACAATGCTATGAATGTAAGTGACTCTCACTATGAGCGGTGCATTGAATCACTCAATTTTAACAAGACGTTCAAAAATGATGATTCATAAATTTAAAAAGTGAAATGAAAAAAGACATTTTAAATAAAACGCAACATCATCAGTGTTCACTGGTCTGGCATACTACACTTTTTGTTATAAATAGTTTCTGCATATTTTACTTTTTGTTTTGCATACATATTTTGAATCACATACACTACTCTTTTTGTTTATTGTATTTCTGTGAGTAGATTTGAGCAAAGAACATGTTATTTTATTTATTAAATTTAATGGCATTGTGTTTAGTAGCATTTCTTTTTTTTTTTTAGATTTTGTGAATCACGGGAATAAACATTATTCTTTAATCATTTATTTTTCTTAATTTGTGTTTTTCCCCCTTTAGCATGTGTGTCTATGTGTGTGTGTCCCAGATCCGAATGTTTTTAATGTAAAAACATAACAACCCATCCTAAATTATTACATTTTAAATTATGACCCTAAATAAAACTGGAAAATGTCTTATTGCATTTACTAAACTTTATTTAATTAAAGGGTTTTAAGGGAATTGATTACTAAAAGTCCATAGTGCTCAAGGGTGCACTCACATTTGACAGGTTTAGTTTGATTAAAACAAACTCTGGTGCAAGTTGCCATCCGAACTTTCCCTCTAAAAAATGCTGGGCTGTTTTAACCCGATGCTGAGTCAGATATGAACAAATTAAACAGCTGAGTTATAAAATATAATTTATATTTATTTGAAAAAATGAACCCAACTTTGAGTTTGTCCATATTTGACCCATGTTGGGTTATGATATTTTAGAGATAACATAGAGATAGATTTGGAGATTTGTAAAGATATTTAAGAGTGTAGTTAACAGATTTAAACTTGTGTAAACTGAAATATGAATGCAACAATCCAAAGGCATCAAAACCAACCAATCCCAAAAAACAAACAGATGTCACAAACTGTAATGCTGAACATACCTGTTTTATGGTCATAGTTACAATCTAAAAATGCTGGGTTATTTCTACTCAAATTTGGATAAAAATTAGGCTATACATTTAATTAAAAAAAATTAACCCATCACTTTTTTTGGTTCATATTTTAACCAATTTGGCAGAATATTGAGTATGGCATTCCCCATTACAACTCATTGCAGATGTCTGAAACACATCTCTTTACAGCAGATTCCCTCTTACTGCGGAGAAATTCCCGATGTTGTTATGACTCAACACATTTTATAAGCTCTTAAGTTCTCAAGTGATAAAAATGCCATCATACAATGTACACACAAACATTCAGTGTTTAGCCTAGCAAACAGCATTGTTTCAGACATTACAGAAAGTGTGATTGCTGCTGAGTGAATACTATAAAATGGTTCACCTTCATCATCGTTCACCTTCAGTTTGTACTAAAAGAACCAATCTACAAGTGTGAACATCCTCAGAAAGATGACAAAAGCTAAACGGCAGCAAAATATATCTCAATTTTAATCCCCCATCTTGAAAATAAGTCTTGACACCATCATCTTGTATCTTCATTCTGGAGGCCATGTTCAATATGGCACCCCAGTGGGCGTCCCACAAGCTCAAGTGCACAAGTGAATTGTGAGACGGACTGAAAGAAGGACGCAAGGGCAGCCATGACAGTTAAGAGTCTGGCAGAATCGCCCGGGATGCTTGACAGAAAGATCAGGGGAGGAAAGGAAGACAGATGACTTAATAGAAAGCTGCAGACAGTGGGCAGAGAGATGAGACTTCTTGTACACATGGACCCAAAAATGAATACAGAGCTAAAGACAGATGGAGAAGTGCCAAACGTGTCATGGATTGACGGGTTAACAAGCCGTCTTTTCGGTAAAAACACTGGATGCTGACATTGGCATTTGTTTGCTGATTATGACTCTCTGTGAATGTTAGGGTGCTAATTAAGAGGGAAAAAAGTATCTGCGGTATCCTCTAGAGTGTGGCTTGCATGTTGTCGTACCTGTGACCATCTGGCTGATCATTGTCTGCGCACTGCTTTTGACAGCTAGTGAAAGCTGGTCTCTTGGTAGCGGCTGGTGAAGTTGTGATGGTCGGCTCGTCGTCGGACCTCAGACATGTGAGGCTAAAGTGTCCCAGGAGTGTGGTGGGATTGTCACTGTCGAAGGCTCTGTTAGTTTGTATCCTTTGGTTTTGTCTGAAACGGAAATGATGGAGGTGGAAAATTATGGAGAATTCACAGGTCAGCAAAACCTAAAACTATATACATTTATATATTTTCTATAGGGATTATTCTTCAATTAGTGTAAGTTTTGGGGAGTTTTTAGAAGCAATTTTATATATAAATATGGGGAAAAAATTTTTACCATTTGAATACTCTTAATTTTTAGTTATCCATTTGAGAATTTTTGGTTTTATTCTTTTATTCTAGCTACTGATTATATTTCAAATTAATAAATATTTTAGACACCATAAAATACCAATGTCTTAACTTTAGATGATGTTGGGAATCAATATTTTGCAATAATTTGTAATTTTTTCTATGTTATTGTAACGCCCGGAGGGCGGAGGATAACATTACGAGAGGGAGACGGATGAACATTACAAAACGGGTTTATTTAACACTTACGGGGAGACAGGCAGACACAGGAAGACACGACCAGACGAACCAAAATACCAGACAACACTGGACACAGACGAAAGGGTATAAATGGTAGAGGGGATGATTAGGCTAATGACACAAGAGGGATGCATACAGGTGCAACAGATTAACAATGACGGTGGCGGGAGAAGGACAACGAAAGCACATGACAAACAACGGATGACGCGGACGAACACTGACAGTTATATTTTAACTAAAATTAATTTTCTGCAAAAAACAAACAACAAAAAGATACTCTAAATGACATTGTTGTCCTTGGGAATTTTGGAAGAAATGCTATCAGAAATATATAGAATAAAAAAAAGTAACATTTTACTCACCCACATTTAATAAATCCAGTAAATATACAGTGAAACTGACAGCTTTCAAGTCTTATATTAACATAAATTTATCTATTTAGTTACATTATATATATATATAATATGTATATATATAATATGTAATCTGCTATTTGAATTTGATATTTTAATGGACATTAAAATAGTTACAACTGTTTTAAACTAAAAACGTTTGTAAAAACATTTATCTTTAGACATTTTAGACTAAAACATGCCACTAATTAAAAAGGACTTGTATTTAGATCTGCCTTTTAATGCAGGATTAGTACATGTATGTTTATTTGAATTTAAACCCTATATTCACACTCTTTTGAAGGCACATATATTACATTATATTATATATTAATATATTACAGTAAACCTAGATGGAGTTTTGAGGAATGCAGTAATAATTCATTTGTTCAGTAACAGATGGAAAAGATTAGTGGTGTGATCATAATTGTGCCCTCTTAAATATTTAATGAGGCCATCTTAATTTTTCTTGTAATTGATTTGGTATATTGCCCACTGAATGAGATTCAGGCAGAAATTTCATCAGTGCCACTGTATAACAGCACCTGCTACAACTGAAGGCATTTCATAGAGGAGATTTTTACCTGTCAAATCCCACCCTCAAAAAAAAAAAGGCCCAGTGTCATCAGGGTCAAAAATTGCACATCATTTAATAATAACTTCTAATTATTATGCTGTATAAGTCAGATAACCTCTGCTGTCTGATGGAATCACTGCATGTAGGTCTATAAACATACGAGGAGATTTGTTAAAAGGATATGATGCTGCTAGCGCTATTGCTGGCGTTTTTATTGTGCTTGTTGAATAATGATTTGTTTGTCTTGCTAATGCAAGTTAAAATATGACACTGAGGTCATACATCCTCTGTGATTTAGCAGCTCCATGTCTTCTTCCTCATCATTAATGTGCCTTGTGCTGTGAATCTTTAAATTTATGGCCCATCAGATCCCAAAATCTTAGTCTGAAGCTGTTCAAAGCAGACTAATGTACACTCCGTCCTCTCTGTTGCTTAATCGTTCCACCATTTCTTTTTTTTCTCCCCCTTTTTCACCTGTCACATGCTCTTTTAATAGACCTCCAAAAGGTCGAGCTCTTTCACACGCTAGTGTTAAAAATGCCATCGCCTGTCTGTTAATGACCAGTACCTGCTCTAATAAATGTCTCTCGGTGCAGTGACATGTACATAGTCCGGTAGAAATATAATGAGTGTCTTTGGTAGTCTCTAATTGTAGTAATTTCCTAATTGTAGCACGGCCTGTATTGGCAAATAGTTTAATGGGAGATGTTATTAGCTGATTCAAAAAATGTGTAAAGTGGAATGCATATATGACATACTCATTAAATCTCATCTGCGGCCAATGGATTAAGAGAGGCGATTCCCAAAATAAACAATAAATGGTTTATGGTATGTTCACACTTGTATTTATTAATTGATACATTTGGGCCGGATTGCTTACAGTTCACCCTGTCATTTTTCAATTTGAACCTAAAGATACAAATAAAATGGCTTTTATAATGTACAGTCATGGCCAAAAGTTTTGAGAATGACACAAATATTAGTTTTCACAAAGTTTGCTGCTAAACTGCTTTTAGATCTTTGTTTCAGTTGTTTCTGTGATGTACTGAAATATAATTACAAGCACTTCATACGTTTCAAAGGCTTTTATCGACAATTACTTGACATTTATGCAAAGAGTCAGTATTTGCAGTGTTGGCCCTTCTTTTTCAGGACATCTGCAATTCGACTGGGCATGCTCTCAATCAACTTTTGGGCCAAATCCTGACTGATAGCAACCCATTCTTTCATAATCACTTCTAGGAGTTTGTCAGAATTAGTGGGTTTTTGTTTGTTCACCTGCCTCTTGAGGATTGACCACAAGTTCTCAATCGGATTAAGCTCTTGGGAGTTTCCAGGCCATGGACCCAAAATTTCAACTTTTTGGTCCCCAAGCCACTTAGATATCACTTTTGCCTTATGGCACGGTGCTCCATCGTGCTGGAAAATGCATTGTTCTTCACCAAACTGTTGTTGGATTGTTGGAAGAAGTTGCTGTTGGAGGGTGTTTTGGTACCATTCTTTATTCATGGCTGTGTTTTTGGGCAAAATTGTGAGTGAGCCCACTCCCTTGGATGAGAAGCAACCCCACACATGAATGGTCTCAGGATGCTTTACTGTTGGCATGACACAGGACTGACAGTAGCGCTCACCTTTTCTTCTCCAGACAAGCCTTTTTCCAGATGCCCCAAACAATCAGAAAGGGGCTTCATCGGAGAATATGACTTTGCCCCAGTCCTCAGCAGTCCATTCGCCATACTTTTTGCAGAAGATCAATCTGTCCCTGATGTTTTTTTGGAGAAAAGTGGCTTCTTTGGTGCCCTTCTTGACACCAGGCCATTGTTCAAAAGTCTTCGCCTCACTGTGCATGCAGATGCGCTCACACCTGCCTGCTCACCTGAGTTAACAAGAAGACTACTGAAATGATCTCAACAGGTCCTTTAATGACAGCAATGAAATGCAGTGGAAAGTTTTTTTCAGGATTAAGTTATTTTTCATGGCAAAGAAGGACTATGCAATTCATCTGATCACTCTTCATAACATTCTGGAGTATATGCAAATTGCTATTATAAAAACTTAAGCAGCAACTTTTCCAATATTTATGTAATTCTTAAAACTTTTGGCCACGACTGTATATTTTGTGACAAAGAATATCAAAGGATGTTGTGAAGAGATATGTTAAGGGGCCAAAACAGCACAAGGAGTTCTGAAATCTGTCATGAACACTAACAAAGATTAGCTGATGGGTTAAATTATAATGGGCAGAATTGCAACTAAATAGAGATTTCTCGCCTTTTGTTGTCACATATTGTAACATCATGTCGTGTTTTTGCTTTGCTTAGATATATTTGGTCCATGTTGCATTCATATTTCAGTGAAACCACATCAGAGTTCAATTTGAACATGGGTCGCTCATGTTTTTAGAGTTCTGTGTCTGCATGTTTGGTGCGCACTAAGCCTTTATGCAAGCCTTTATGTTTTTTCACACAAATGACACCAAAGTTCATTTTAGTTGGTTACTTAAAACCTTCCAAGAGTACACCCAAACTTATTCACTCTCTTGTCATTACAAATCAGACAGAAGATATATATATATATATATATTTTTTTTTAATGTGTGCTTTTGGCCATGCAATGATCTATAAAATCCAGTGTTGTTTTAAACCCCAGCTGTCATCTAAATATCCTATTATTTTTATACTGGTTTGAAACATGAGTGAACACTGGGAGTGTAATATATAAACACTTTTGGCACAGGTCTTTTGGTTTGATATGCAGATAAGCTGAATTAATACAATTTTGTTTTAACCACTGCATGTGCAGAACCTCTGTGTGTGTAAACTTCCATCAGGATTGGACAGTTTTGTTTATTATGCTGCAATTATTGGCCAGTTTGTTACTAAATGGGTTTTTCACCAACTTTTTCCAATTGTGATGTTTTTTCTTGGGTTTACTGAGTAATTAATATTTTAGGAATCAACTATTCATTATTTTGCTTTAGATTATTCAAATATTATGTTGCCTCAGAAATCTGTCCAAAATCAGTATACCATGAGGATCCTTTATGTGCAAATGGTGCCTGCAAAGTCATTGGCTAATAGGGTAGGGAACAGGGAACCCATGAGCTGCCTACGTTTTCAGTTGCAGTCATTGACAATTTATTTTTTATTTTTAAATACACACAATCTATTCCCCCGCTCTACTGTCATTTTTGTTACCATTAAACCCCAACTGCCTGTATTCATACAGTGAGAAAACCTACAGTATGGTCACTGAGCTTCAAGCTTCAAGTGCATGTGTATCCTTGAACCATTAGTATGCAACGCCACACTCATACAGTATGCCAATTAAGCACAACTCTCAAAAGGAGCTAAACAATTTTTATTCTCCCTTTGAGGAAAAATGGCGCTATTCAATAAATGTTCCATTTTTTAGTCTTTTCCCTCCCCTCCCGTGTGCTCGGTCCCTTAGGTAAGTTTAAGAGCTAGTTTTCCATTGTCTCTGCTCTAAGAGGTCTGTATATCACCGAGAATGAATCCTGTCAGTTTTATTACCACCGGAGCACAGCACCACTGATAAAAACAAGACTTCATATACCCTTGCATCTCGCTGCTCTCACAAAATAGCCTTGCTTGATCAGACTGTTATCCTAACCTCCCCCTACGATTTTCTCCTTCAGCCCTTGACTGTCTCCCAGCGCTCGCTTCTGCTTATGTACAAAATGCCCCCCGCTTTATCCTTCCCCTCCCTGTAATGAAAAGACCTGGCAGAACAAGCCCCCAACAGGCCCGATGGTCCCTGCTCGCTGCCGGCGCTGAGATCAAGTCAGCGTGGCGTTTCACAAGTAGTCGGCTCTCATGTCAATATCCATCTCCGGTGCAGTCAGCGGTAATCCTAAAATGCCTATTTTCCTCTGCCTCCAAGACAAGCTTTCATATCACTTATATTTGATAAATGCCGGGAAGCATCTAACAAGCAGACTTTGCGGGAGATGTCTAAACCCCGGGTGTTCCGATGCGGTGAAACCGATCCCAAAAAATACAAGATGTGAATCAATGGGAGTGTAGAAAGGTCTTAAACGGTCTTCGCCGGATGTCTGCTAATTAAAGTGACCGCTCGCGTTGTCGTATTGAACATTGGGGTCTGCCGGAGGGAGAAGTTGCCCCTTTGCCCACTTAGCTAAAATAATGAGGAGAATGACATACGCTTGGTGTCGATAAGAAGGAGAGGCCAGGCCGTCACTGTCAGATGTGAAATGAAGCGCGTGTCGTATCGATCACCTCAGATATTTACGTTTCATTGAAACTGCAGTAACATATTTCTGTAAGGAAAACATAATTGTTGCACTGATAGCTGGTTTTATAACAGGGTTTATGCTTTCAGTATAGATTATTGTGTGGAGCGCTGTAGAATTGTGTGGCCGTTAGATCTGGATGTGAAAGATTGTGTAGTTGTCTCAGTTTTTCTCTGTGTGTGCGTGAGTTATAGTTGGAAAAAGGGGTTTCTCGAGGGACTGGTAACCCAACACAACTGTCTGAGGCAAACGCATCCAATCTAAACAAATATCTTCAGGTGAATTAATAGGCATTTTCACAATTAGAAATATAACTGCATATCTGTAATATTGAGTCTCTTAAAACTAGAGTTTTAGATTTATTTATCTTTTGAATAAAATGTATCTTGTCATCATTAAATATAATTATAATATTAAAAGTAACTTATTTCCCAAGCCAACATCTTGATTAACTTTTATCTATATAAGGCTTTTTTATTATTACCATATTATGCATTTTTATTATCATAATGACTACTTTTATACCAGTTCAATTTAATATTCATATTTAATTTATTGTAATTGAAATAAGCATACTGTACTAGTACTACTATACTGTAGTTGATTGCTCTACATTTTTAAGTTGAATTACATTACAATATGAGTCATTGTAACTTAAATTACAATAAATTGACTAAATAAACAACTTGTATAACGTCAAAAAATTAAGCTAGGAACATGATTTACGTGGTTTAATAAGATATAATTAACATTAAAACATAGACTAGATATTTTTGCTCAAACTACTTATTTAAATTTAGCTGAAACATAGTTTTTGAGTTTTGTTTAGACCCAACTTAATCAACTTCCAATATTGTGTGGAACCCAGCAACTTTTACAGTGTATGTTGGCATGACTTATTTGTCATATAATTTTTTACAGTGTACTGTGACAAATAATAATAATTATTGTATTATCAAATATTCAAATATCAAATATTATTGCAGCTGTCCTTACAACAAAACAAAACCTCCTAATCAAGATTACTATTATTATGATGAATGGTAATTGCTATGAATATTATGTTTCTATTGTTAAACAATTCACTTCTGCATATACATTAATAAAACACATCAAATAAAAAAATAGATTTAGATTGAAATGCTATATATCAGTTGATCACTTGTTAAAATCATAATTATTAGTTGCAAATACAGTCCATGCATGCCTCTGTTTAAATTCTGGACGATGTACAGGAATATTTCTCAAATTACAAATGACAAATATCTATCACTGCTATCCAAAATCAATTTAAAACTGATATATTTGTCCTGCAGCACTGTGTCGTAAACCTCCCTAACATCATTATACAGATTGTTATTCAATAACGCATCTAAATGGCTGCAGTCTCCAGTCAGGACGTGATGCGGATGTTGACAGTATCGTGATGGTAATGGAGTGGGGTTATTAGATTATGGATATGGGAGGGAGTTTATCTTTGTCTGGGGTCAGTCTGTGTTTTATGCAGGCTGTGGTTGTGGGTGATTCTCAAGGGAATAACATGCCCAATAAAACAAGAGGCATTTGAGTGAGTGATGGCATGTTGTATGAGGATGTTTACTGACACTATGCATATCTTAGTTGTTTTTTTTTGTTGGATAGACGGAGCGTATGTTTAGGAAACTTGACAGAGATTGAGTGGCTATAACACGGCCGAGCAAAACGCCTGACAATCACTGTCTGTTACCTGACATCTGTCTGCTACGAGCCTGCATTTTGCATTTATAATAATGGAGAATATACTAAAAATAACGACTGAATATCACATGGATAATGTCTAAATCAGGGCTGTCAAACAAACGTTCCACGGAGGTGTACAATGTGGCCTGATGGATGATTCGAACAGTAATATAAAGCCTGCAGAAAAACAATGAACCATCACAGGCAGTCTATTGGCTTGCACTACAAATACTGTTAAAACCATTACATTTTAACAATTAAAACCAGTACATTTTAATTATTTTAGTGTGTTTGGGACAAATTCCATTAGAATTTATTGGTTTCATCATACCACCAACAGAACAGACTGCAAAAAATAGCCCAAAAAGATCATTATTGTTTCCAACAAAACACATAGCTTCCATTATAACTATTAAAATCCTTATGTTCTATGATGGGTTCTGTAGTTAGTTACTATAGTAGTACTATATAGTACTGTAATTTATACTTACAGTCTACAGTTATAATAAATAAAATGTTATTATGAAAATTAGATGTGAAAAAGTATATTTGCTGCAGTATTTTATTCAGGATGCCTTTGAACTTAGGATGGAAAAAAGTTCAGATGCTTGAGGTATGTGACGTATATTGTCTGCTATTATATTGTAATCTTTGTTTCGATGTTGTGGAAGCTAGCATTGTTACTCATGTGCGAAAATCTAAAAAAAGTCATTGAACTCATTTTACGGAGCGCAAAAAAATGTATTGTAAATGTTGTTTTTATGTATTTATGTCATATAATACAGTTAGTCTGACACTGTGTCCTAACAACACATGAGGCGACAAGATTCCAGCGACAAGAAATGCATCTGTCTGCACTAAAAGCGATGCGACATGACAGAAACATTTAAAATAACAGCCACTGCATTCCCAATGAAATGGTAAATGCTTTTACTGTAAATAATACCTATTAAACCTCTTTAACGTTATTAATAGGCTGCTGGGTGACGTTGTTGGTTTGCACTAAATCACAGTTCTGACTTTTATTTTCAAACCGTCTGCTATAGTTATTTTATTTTCAAGATCTGAGGTGAACTATCTGCTGGTGCTTTCAGTAGCATGACAATAAATGTTATGTAAATTGATGTTTAAACTTACATTGGAAACATTTAACACTGAATAAAGCACATTATCTGTACCTGAGATGATCTTTGTCATAGCAGTATATGCTGTTTTTCTGCTGCGATGTCCCAGAAATAGAAAACATTTTTAAAATATAAATTTCGCACGTCGCTGTCGCAGATGGTTAGGACAAAAACTCATTTTAGCATGGAAATTATACCTTTTATAGCATGTTGCGGTGCCACTTTGTGTGTTGTCAGGACAGGGTATTACTATAACATTTACAAGAGTGTCGTTTGCTACATTTATTTTTGCTATGGCAAATTAATTGATTATATACAACAGTTTAACAAATGAGACATTAATGTTAAGTGACTTACATTTCAGACTGCATGTTGTGTTTGCGCTCTGATTCACTGACAAAATTGTTCAAAGCAAAGCTTTATTTGAATGAATCTAGTGAGTCAATGATTCAATGAGCCATTCATTAAAACTCACATCATTTCTAAATGTATCCGCCATCTTGAACAATTAATTTGAATGAATGATTCAACTGATTACTCATTAAGGCAGGATCTTGCTTCTACATATTGGTGGTTTTATTTTAATATTCGTTTATTTATTAACCCTTAATGGACATTTATGTTTTTTTCGTTGTATTTTTATGATGATAATGATGCGTTAGAGTTAGGGTTATTCATTAGGGTTAATTCAATAACCCAATGATCAAAACAACAACATATGCTTACTCTTTAGTTTATGGAAAATAAATTAATTTAATAAAAATTTTCCCCTTAAAAAAACAACAAAATAAAAAAAAATAGACATTTTAAATATTTAAATAAAATTAACAATTGTTATTATTTGGTACTTCTGCTGGTATCAGTAGATAAGAACCTCATTGTGAGAAATCTGTCAGCAAAATAAGAATGAAAAAAACCCAGAAAAATAAGATTCTGGGTTTTAACAGATATTTTTGTCCTCTGTAGAACTATGTATAATTAAAAAAGACAAACATGGGTTAATCTATAACTCAAAAACACTCAAAATAACTCTCAGTTGTCATTATTCGAAAAGAAAAATTATAGATAGATAGATAGATAGATAGTTAGATAGATAGATAGATAGATAGATAGATAGATAGATAGATAGATAGATAGATAGATAGATAGATAGATAGATAGATAGATAGATAGATAGATAGAGATAGATAGATAGATAGATAAATTCTATATTAATATAGATATATGTAACTAAATACAATATTTGATTTTCACCTGTTGCTTCTTAATTGCATCTCTATGCAGGAATGTTCGTCAGTCTGACCACATGACTAATCTCAATTTAAAATGTTAACAAACAAGTTTGAGATCCACTGCTGAGAGTCAATACGGCTGATCTCTCAAGCTGAATTTAAATGAGTGCGAGTCTCCAGTCTCATAGCACTTTGCATGATACGTGCATTTGCGATCAAATGCAACAGGTCAATATGAAGAAGGGATACGTGGTACAATTTTAGCATTATCCATATAGGTGTAGAGACGCTCCTGGATAAATACGAGAGGGTGCGAGGGTTTTCTGATGGAGGTGGAGGTCAGCAGGTTATCTGGAGCTTCATCTTTTTAACCCCACCAGTCCTTCTTGTCAAACAAGAAGTCGCATTTAATAATGACTTGATTCCACTGGCAGACAGATAACAAAACAAGGCCTTTTATGTCAAGAGAGCTTGTTGAGCATGTTTCTAGTCTTATGCAACCTTTAGTCTTAATGTCTTACAGTTTTTCATTTAGTAATATGATTAAAATGGATTAGTTTGGATAATATATGTTATGGATGATATTTTTGTGGAAATAAATTGTGAAATAAATGACAATTGATTATATAAAATGTTTAAGTGATTTATAATTATTATTTATTATAATATAAAGCTTTATCTGTTATTATATATTTTTAGTTGTATAGGTTTAATAAACTAAAATAATTTCAAGTTGGG
>CAIGQW010000298.1:212556-235808 GCA_903798125.1 Danio choprae | reverse complement strand
CGCATGTCTTTGGACTTGTGGGGGAAACCGGAGCACCCGGAGGAAACCCACGCCAATACGGGGAGAACATGCAAACTCCACACAGAAATGCCAACTGACCCAGGCGAGGCTCGAACCAGCGATCTTGCTGTGAGGCGAATGTGCTATCCACTGCGCCACCGTGAGGCCCCATTTATTTATTTATTCACCATATTTGTATTACAAGTATTTTTACATTTATGCTACTGAGTAATGTGTTAATAAATATAAATCTGGAACTGTTCATGTTTTTTAATTAATGTCATTAATAATTACTTATCAATTTCACCTTTCATGATAATAATAAAAAATACTGCTGAATGCAATCTGTGCTTAAAAGATTGGTGACTGGCCGCCAGGACTGGAGAGTACCCGGTGACATCAGATTTCACTGCATAGAGTTGATACACATCATATAAAAATATATAATTTTTGGAGACTACAATCTTTTCTCATTTCAATTTTCACATGTAACTTGTGTATTTATGTTTAAATAACAACATTTATATATAAATATTTATAGTAGCAATGACACACTGAACAATTTCAATAACAACTCACACTTTTCTCTTTGATCTAATGATTATCACTACATCATAACCAATAGTTATTCCAGATTACTGGAATATTGTGGCAATCTTCTGTTTGTCCTTCCTCTAAGCATGGCTTCATTTGTCCTGTGCGTGTGTGACAGGTGAGGGCCAGCGCTATCGCCCAGGACGCTGACCAGAATTACGACTACGCCTCCAACAGTGTGATCCTGCATTTAGACGTGGGAGACGAGGTCTGTGTGCAGCTGGACGGAGGCAAAGTCCACGGAGGAAACACCAACAAGTACAGCACGTTCTCCGGCTTCCTCATCTATGCCGACTGATGCTGCTCTGATGAACTGTGAACGAACAAACACACACGTTCATACAGTTACACACACACCCAACAGGCTTGAAGAAAGCGGACATGGTTTATACCGAGCAGAAGGGCTTTACAGACACGATGGCAACCAGTTCCTTTTGGATTTCTGACATGCTGTTACTCCCAGACATAAATTGAGGCAAGACACTGCAGGTTGAATAGAGTGGGAAAATGAACAGTTATCCTCATACTTTCCAAATTGACTGATTGCATCAGGAATTGCATTAGGAAGTTTTCTGAAATAAACTTTAGATATGCAAATAAAAATGCAAATATCTGTTTATTTGCATACATTTCTAGCAAAAAAACAGTCTAATCAGGTTCGAAATTTGCAGTGATGTTTTTTTTTTTGACAGACCCCAGCAACCATTTTTTGTGTTTAAAAGAAGATGTCTAATAGACATCTAAACTAAGGCTGCACAATATTAGACAGATTTGACATTGCAATATTTTATTTTGCTGCGATTTATATTGCGAAATAAATACAACTTCACCAGAGAGCTTGGATAGCTTTATTTGGAAGAATTGTTTAATGTAGACTGAATATTCTGGAAGATTATGGGGGTTATTCCGGATTATTACAGTACTGATGTACAGAAATTGAATAATCAAATGTAAAATAGACTTCATTGTAGAAGTAATTGAATAAATATGTTACAAAACAGAATAAACAGTTTCATGTGCCTGAATACTTTAAACAGTCACAGGCCTTAAAAACACATGCAAATGGTAAACTTTCACTGCATTATGGTTAAGCTCTTCAGTAACTCAAAAGGACTTCTGTGTTCTGAACTGTGGCTCCTGGTAAACTATCATCCCAACATATAAACTCAACATTCCTGTTATGTGCACTTTGCGGATGTGCACAATGCGATATCGATGCTGAAACGATATATTGTGCAGCCCTAATCTAAACATTGACGGCTTGGCTAAAACAAGGCTAATTTTGGCCTTGCAGTGAAAATTTAATAGACGTCTGAGAATAGCTCATCAGAAATGAATAAATGCACATGTGAAGTCTGTCTAATCTGTTTATTTTTTATTATTATTATTACTATAGTTTTGGGCAATTCTTAAATGTCTATTAGATATTTCTCTGACAGCCCAAATTTAGTCTCGATTTAGCCAACCCTTATATGTTTAGTCATCTATTAAATGCAAAATTGCTTGGTGGGATTAGACTTAAAAGTGGGGGGTTAGAGTCTCTTTATAATTCTTTTACAGAGGGGGTTTAGGGTCTCTTTATAATTCAGAAAATACTACAAACTGCCAGAAGTTTTTCATTTTATGTACAATAAAATGTTAGCCAAATTCTGTTTGAACGTATCCCTCTGTAAAAGCTTTCCGAAAATGAATCCACAAAAACGTTTGGAGTTTGTATAATAAAGTGCTGATTTATGACTCATTTTAAGAAAACAAGCTTTAAAAATATGTATTGTAATTGAAATCTACAGACGAAAGTACTTCCAACTGAAACTGAATATTGAGTAGGAGGCGGGGTTTTCTTTTTGTGCTTCATTCCCTCATAGCAAACTAGTGGTAAAAGGGACGTGGTTATGAATATAGTGGCTGAAGCCGTCCAAACACAGAAGCAAATGGTCAGACTTTGATTGAAGATTACCAAAACAAAACAATTCAGCAGATTATCTTGCATTAATTGTTTACCTAAATAATAACAATGTGTGCTATCAAAGTAAACATTGTAAAATTTGATTTCACACAGATTTTAACTGTTTTTTTTTTGTTTGTTTGACTATGAAAAGCCAAAAAGCCCAATATCTCAATATAGACAGTTGCCTAGAGTGGTTTTTCCAGCAGTGTCTTGCCTTAAAATGCATATAAATATGTCTATATTTATCCTGAACAGCAACGCGCTCATGTTTTCATGTGTGTACTTGTTGGTGTACGAGTCTCCATTTTGTGTGTCAGTCAAATCCTGTCGCTCTCTGTAGTCAACATGCTTTATGGTGAACTGAGCTGCATTTACACATGGCTGGACTTGATGCAAAATCAGCACTCATTAGATGCAGTCGTGGTGCAATATAAGCACGTATATATGCGCACGCACACGGCTAGTGATTAATCCAAGTCCTCTTGTTCAATTCATTTGACTTCAAGTGACTGTTTTGGTTGTCTGTGTGGAACTGGAAATGTAGTCAATGACTTTCCAATCGGATGGATTTCCAATCACTCGAAAGAATCTGAAGTGGAGCAGAATGCTAATGTATTGATTTACATTGATAAGGCTCTTGATTTCTGATTTCATCCAATACATTGTGTGATCTCATCTTTTGATCGCGTCAGAGAAACAGTGACTTTTTTTATTTAGTACTTTTTATAGAGGAAATAAAGTACTCTGATAAGTGAATACAAAAAAGATTTCACTCTTAACAAGGCAGTATTACATTATATTAACATTGGTACATAATTAGGTCTCACGGTGGCGCAGTGGATAGCACGTTCGCCTCACAGCAAGAAGGTCGCTGGTTCGAGCCTCGGCTGGGTCTTTTGGCGTTTCTGTGTGGAGTTTGCATGTTCTCCCCGTGTTGGTGTGGGTTTCCTCCGGGTGCTCCGGTTTCCCCCACAAGTCCAAAGACATGCGTACAGGTGAATTGGGTAAGCTAAATTGTCCGTAGTGTAAGAGTGTGAATGGATGTGTATGGATGTTTCCCAGAGATGGGTTGCAGCTGGAAGGGCATCCGCTGCGTAAAACATATGATGGATAAGTTGGTGGTTCATTCCGCTGTGGCGACCCCAGATTAATAAAGGGACTAAGCCGAAATGAAAATGAATGAATGAATTATTTATGACTTGTAGACTTATGGATTTTCACTTTGAGAGAAAGTGAATTCTAAGACACTGTAAAAAAGATTTATTTGATGTCTTTAAAAGAACTATATTTAAAATGATCAGATTTAAGACAAGGAATAATATGGTCAATACGTTTTCACAGTAATTAAAGTTTGTATATTACTTTTTAAAATCTGCTTTATGGGTCAAAGATGAGACATTACCTTTCTGGATCAAATTACATCTATAAATGTGTTTTTTATTTATATATATATATATATAAGGTATGTTATATAAAGTGTTTCAAATAGTTTTTGACAATAAATGTCAAAATATGAGTGAAATAACGTACCATCATCATGCATTTAAATGAGTCAACATATGTATTCTGATTGGGTAAAACCAAACATTTATAAAGATTTAAAATTCTAATTAATTAGTACGCAAACGTCATCAAATGAATCTTATCCCAAATATGCCTGACAAGATTTGCTTGGTAAATTGATACAATATATATAAAATTGTTACACTCAATGACATCTTAGTATCTTCTGCAAATCATAAGCGTGTATGACCGTCCTTATATTTTGCTCACAACAAAATACATAAATCGAGCTATATTACTTTTTACTGCTTGAAACCCTCTTTTGGTCTGTGACTCATATATATATATATATATATTTATAAATCAAGCTTACATCTATCTATTTTTCTGTAATATTAAACTCAATATGTTTTATGAAAACAATCTTATGATAAGTCTGTCCTTGCAAACTAAATTTTAGTACATAATCTTTTGTAAGAAACATGACATGAAATGGTTGTTGAAGTCGAGCCATGTGCAAATACGCTTATATAACATGTCAAAAACATTCCCTATTCATAAACAATTAAATAATAAATAAAGCTCAAATATCTCTGCCTCGTTTTTATGTAACATTTGTACAAGACTATGCAAAAACCTTACGATGTGTTCGGAGAATGCTAATAGACAATACAATTTACAGATGTCTACTGCTGGGTCAAATTAGCACAGCTTTTGAGATTAAATGGTTTAGTAAATGTTGAAATTAATATTAACTGCCATTATGAGCAAACATATATAGCCTAATATTTTGTTTTTGTTTGTATGTTTTTCCCTTTCTCTAAATAAGTGGAATTAAACAATATTTTGCTGTGTGCATTTGTTGTTAACTTTGCTGTCTTTAAAAGAAACACAGAGACCGCCAGTAAGTGGCAGTAAATCTGTGTAGTTCAGTCAATCCAAAAGATTCATTCAGAAACCAACTAACGATGTTCTGTATGTATATGGAACTATTTCTGCAGGCGAAACAGAATATGGTGTTTCATACAATGTATAAAATGTGTTTTTAAATGTTACCCGCTCAATATTAATGTTATAGTTTACCCAAATATCTAAAAACTGCTCACAATTTACTCCCCCTAAAGTGGTTCAAACCTTTATGAATTTCGTTCTTCTTTAGAACACAAAGGAAGATATTTTGAAAAAAGCTGGAAACCTGTAACCATTGACTTGCATAGTAAGAATAACAAATACTATCTACGGACGTCAACGGTTACAGGTTTCCAACATTTTTCAAAATAACTTTGTGTAAGAAACTAATTCAGGTTTGAAACAAGTAAAGGGTGAATAAATGATGACCGAATTTTCATTTTTGGGGGAACTATCCCTTTAACTACCCGTTTAACTGTTAAATTCAGTAACGCAGGCCCTTATGATTTGTGTGAATTCAAATGTTGTCTACTCGATACCTCATACACTGTCAAAACAACCAATATTATTATACGTTATTATTTTAGACAATAGTTATATAATTCAAAAGCAATTAATTCAAAAACAGATTCATTCAGAAACCAAAAATGAACGACTGAGTATTTCTGTGTTATAGAATTATTTTTGTTGGTGAGAGAATAAGGGCCTAAAAACCTGTTTTTAAACCCACTCAATATTAATGGTATAGTTCGTCCCCACCAAAGTACAATTTACTTACTATCAACTGGTTCCAAACCTTCTGTTGAACAAACAAAACAACGATATTTTGAAGAAAGCAGGAAACCTGTAGCCAGACACTTCCATAGTAGCAATAACAACTACTATGGTAAATGGTTACAGGTTTCCAACATTTTTCAAAATACCTTATTGTGTAGGAAACTAATAAAGGTTTGAAACGAGTAAAGGGTGAAGAAAATGACAATATTCGTTCATGGGTGAACTACCACTTTAACCTCCTGTTTGTTTAACTGTTAGGAAAAAAAATAAACAGTATCACAGGCTTCCGCATTGTGGGCCTTATCGCGCTGTGTGAATTCAATTGTCTACTTTTTTTTACTAACATAGGCTACTTGATACCTCCTACACTGTTAAAACAAAATATAATATATAATCTTAGTCGATAAATACCTAGCATGTCTACAACTAAGATTGATAGAAGTTTTTGTTCACGTCAGCTAACGTTAACGGTTGATACTAAATTAACATTATTAAAGTCAATTATCCACTTCATTTTAAATCGTCCTCCATGTTTAAAACTGTTTATACCAAACACCGTTACGAAAGAAAAAAATCAGCCACTTGGAGAGAAAGAAAAACAAGCAAAACGAATTCTGGGATTCTACCTGGGCATTATGTCGGAGGCAGGAAGCTAAAACGAAGGCAGAAAGCTTTAATTAAAAGCGAGAGGTAATGACATTCCGGCCTTAAGGCTTTGGTGAATCCGCAGCCTGTGGGAATATGTGTGGGATCTCGGCGTGTCCGCGTCCAGCCTCCTCGCGCTCCTGCCAGACTCCGGCTGAAAGTTAATTGGACGGGGAGAGTCTGAGGAGGCCCGCTCTGAGGCCCATTAGCGATTCCCCTGTCGAATGCAGAGCCACGAGGATCACAGACTCACAAATAGGCAGATTAAAATAATCAATACACTTCACTTGCCTCCGACACATTCGCACGAGTGCGCGCAGAATCAGAGCTGCACTGCACATCCACACACATCCGCGCTGAATGAATTCAGTAATTAGTGGAGGAGCTATTCAGCAGTGCTGGATGATACTTGGCTCTCTCTGCCTCGGTGTGTGTGGTCTAATGAGAGGGGAATAGTTCTGACTGGTGCCGAGCAGAGAGAGAGAAAAGGTCAGTGAGCTGTTGATGGGCTCGTCTTGGCACACAATGCATCATGGGGTATTTCAGCACACCCAAACAAACCCTCGGATTATAATCATAGGTTATCTTAAATCATCATATGATGTCCTTTTACCTTTAACACAAACAGATGCTTAAATAAGATTAGGTATTACTTATTTACTTACATATATTAGCCTATGTAGGCCTACTGACAGACTCGTGTATAAAATAGGCTGTACCTTTTATTATATACAATAGCCAACATTAGATGTGGATCAAAATAGTTAAAATAAATGTCCTTATACATCAAAGGGTTTTCAATAGTTGTTCAACTTTGATGAAAGGTGATGATCCACTATATACAGTATGTGTGTGTGTGTGTGTATATATCAAACTATTTTTGCAATAAATAAATGTATTCACCTTTAAATGACAGATGTATTAACTTCAGAACTTATATAATCATTTGAATAAAACAACAAATATAAAAAATATTCTTTATATTTTTCCTGTAGTTAAAAAAATAAATAGTATATATATATATATATAAACACACACATTGTTTGTGTGTGTGTTTTTGTGTGTGTTTTTGTGTGTGTGTCTGTGTGTGTGTGTAAAGATGTAAAAGCTTAAAGCTGTTAATAGATGGGGACAATTTAAAAAAGCTTGTCAGCCTGGGGTTTGCCCTTATAACCAATTGAGACAAATTAGCCCTGAGCACTAAACATTGTGGTGCCAACAACATTTGCTTTTAATTTAAGGTGCTGACCCAAAACCAAATAGTGATCATTTGGATTGCATTAATCTAACTGCACAAGTTCAGCAATTTGCTCTCATTTCACTTAAGACAGCTTGGTTTTTACAAGGAAGCACAATCAATTTAAAGGAACTGAGGTCAGTTCAGCTCTCAACAAGTGTAAGGACACTGCCATCTATCTACAAACAACAGAAACGCAAGACGTAGTCAGAATCACAAACAATAAAACAAGAGTAGTTCGTTTAAAATGTACTTTATTGGACCGCGAAAACATTACGAGTTAATTAAAACAAAACGTTATTGCCTTTCCGATTTATAATTTCTCAAATTGAAAAAGTTATTGTGAAAAGGCCAAAAACAAACATCTGGCCAGACACGACATTTCTACTCCAGCACAGTTCAGCAGAGATGCCTGAGGATACACTGGATATTGCGTACACGCTGCCGATATGTGCTGCATCAAGAGCTTTTATTGCAGAGCGCTTCAGCACACAAGAGATCTTTTTCATATCGCTATATGGTTTGAATACCACAGGACAGGAGCTCTATCTCTTGGGGAGTCATATGGGAACTTAAAGAAGATAAAGGCACTTCTAATAATAATACCCAAATGAGTGCACACACACAAGAAAAAGGACTGGAGCCATTAAGCAAATGAAGGTGAGGGAATGAATAGGAAGAGAGAAAAAAAAAAAAATACACAAATTATTACATAGAAAATAAGACAAACAAATGGATGTGGTCTTTATCTTCAACCGCTCATGACCATGCGGACGAGTTCTGTGAAAAAGAAGAGAAGAAATAAAAAACAAGTTAGTGTCCATTGTGCATCAAGGGGATTAACCCAAACTACAGCATATTAGGGGTAAACAAATGGTTCTAATTGTTCAAATGTTCATTTCAGTGTTTAATCAGGTCACATTTTTTCCTACTCACAATGTAACATTTATTAAATGTTGTTTTAATTACACTTGTAGTAGGGCTGTGCAATATGACTAATATATATATATATGACTAATATGGACAAAAAAATCATATGGAAAAAAAAAAAAAAAAAAAAAAGTCTAGTTTAATCGTTGCTCTAGCATCTATTACATAGGCTACGTTCACACAGCGAGCCTTAGTGCTCAAATCTGATTGTTTTTTTGCATAGTTGTTCACATTGTTGTTATAAATGTGGCCAATATCAGATTTTCAGTGTGACCAGATCATGGTCCTAAACTCAATGGTTAATGAGCAGCCGCAGATTGAAGTACTTTTAATTTGATATAAAACAACATAGGCTGTATCCAGTCAAAACACAAAGTGAAACTGAAACATTGCCTACAGCATGCTGAAGGATCTTGACCTTAAAAGCATTATCCTGTTGCAAGACTTGTCACGCAGTTTTTCTTTCAAATTTGGTTTTGTTAATGTATTAATTATTTAAGTGAAATTTATTTCATGTAGGCCTATGTATTTTATTATTTTTATACATGCAATTTTGCTATGGTGGTATTTTAAATCTAACTGAACAATCCTTTTTTGGGGTTACAGGTCAATGGTTAATGTTTAACGTTTGGTGAACGAGCGCCAGTTGTCATTCAAACAATGTTCAAAATAAACAACCTTCAATTTTTGGGTAAAGTATTTTGCTCAATGTGCATTTGCTCTATGCCGCTAAGGGGAGGATGTTTGCAGCACAAATCAGTACAGAATAATAACGCATGTCGATCAAAAATTATGTTAAAGTCATATGAATTTCTATTTAACTGTTCACACTGCAGTCGGATTGTATAAAACATAAAAGTGGCACAAATCAGAATTGAAAAGATCAGATTCCATGCCATTTGGGCTGTTCACACTGTCATGACCAAAACAGACCTGTCACATGTGGGCAAAAAAAAAAAAAAAATCAGATTTGGGCCACATTTGCCTGCAGTGTAAACGTAGCCGTAGTGTCGCAATTATTATTATTTTACAATAGTACTTTCATCATTTGGATGAGAGCAATCTTACATGCCCCCATGAGAATACAGCATTTACACCTTGCATTTGTAATCATTACTTTTTGGAAATTAATAATTATTTTAGATTTCTACATTTTTTTAAAAATTGCCCCGTTTTAAATAAAGTGAGAAAATATGAACATACGATTGAGTACATTTGCATACAACTAAACATAAAAAAACAATAGCTGTTTTTATGTGGTCAATACATTAACTACTATTTGACTGTATTAACATAAAATGTATTGTGATATATCATTACCAGGATAGGAGATGACATATAGTGATAGAGATTTTTGTCATATAACCCAGCCCAAAGTTGTAGATTTATTAAAAGTAAATCTTTTCCGAAAATTATTTCTAAACTTCGCTTTTGGCCACTGGTGTACATAAAGCCAGATGCCCTCTACAGATCCTCACCGACCCGTCAACTGATCTCTGCCTGCCACATTTGCTGTAGTTTGAAGCCGTTCCCCAGTTCTACTCATTCTTAAGTGGTGAGAAACAGGGTGAGAGCAAGATCATGGCTAGCTCCTAACTCAACCTCAGCTCAAAGACTTAACCAGGTCTAGGAAATCAAGAAATGTTAAAGAAGCTCCTTCTGGTTTTCCTCTACAGGGCAAGAGTGGAAATGGTTTTACAGCACAGCTACAGTAATGAGAGATCGTAGAGTTGAGCTATGGTTCAGCCTCCATCAGGAAAAGGGAGAGAAAGATCAGCAAAAACAGCCAAAAATCACTGCAATTTGATTGGTTAGTTTATAATAAAAGCAACTGCGCAGCTTTGATGAGCACAGGAAGGGAGTGTACGGATTTTTCACAACACCGGAAATGAATCTAAAGCCCAAAGTATACCGTTCACAGTCAAACAGCACCACACACAAACAGGAAAACGACACGTGTGCAATAGAAAGATTAATCTTTGTCCAATGTCTATGCTTTTTCTGTCCAAAACGTATGAGCAATAAAAGATAGTTACTGGTATCTTTTAATTCCCTCACACTTGAACAGCACAGGTGTCATATTTCATGAGTTACACATATGCAGTATTAAAACTTAAAACACTGATCAAAATTAGAGAACTCTCATTAGAGATTCCTCCCAGATATTAGTGTTAATCTGGATCCTGGTGGTAAATTCTTCAAAGCAACACTATGCAAGTTTCTAACGGCTCCCTCTTGTGGTTGATATGTGCAATTGCCCTTTACCATGGGTGTAAAACTTCACTGTGGGCAGCGCAACGTACTGCATAGCCATTGACCAGGTAAAATAGCTTCTTACACTGCATTGTGTTTGATAAAAATCATTTCAGTTAACGTGATCGAGTGTAAGCCAGTCCAATAAAAAACAATATAAATCGGTATTTGGGCTCATGTTTGATTGGTTTTTCCTTCGCTTCCTTTGCCAAAACCCTTTCGGGTTTCTTTAATGGGTCTGCCATGGTGCTTGTATTCGATCTGTTTTGGCCAACTCCACCTAGACTACAAAAACAACATGCAATATTTGCCTTAAAGTAGATCGCACTGTTCCGCTCATATGTATTTCTATATAGGTCCATGGTGGCGGTGTGTACTGGGTCGTTCACCAAAAAGCTGCATTGTGATTTCAGGTGACGAGAGGCAGATCTGGTAGTCAGAGCATCCGAATACATCTAGTTATTCTACCACTGATATAATTTTAGACTTTTTTTTTAAAGGTCAAAAACTTCCATAGTGCTGCTTTAATTATCTAACAAACCCTATTTAACTGGCAGTCCAGATGAAGACAACAGAGATGATACTTTCAGCCATAGCAAGCTGCTCATTCCAAATCTGGTTGTTCACAAAAGACAAATTGCACAAGGGGACGAGATAATGTGGAGAACACAGCAGCTTAAATTGCTCACTGACTTGGGTCTGTCTTGCCATAACTGGTTTGCACAGTAAAATAAAGTTAACAAGTATGGTACAGCCTAGACTAAAATCACTTCAAATTTTGAACAATGATGATTACATTGCTGAAAATAAAATATACACATTTATAAACGGTTCTCTAATTTTGATCTCCACTGTACATTGTGTACGATGGCAAGATCTGCATTGCACACAAACCCTAGTACACCTTGGGCTTTAGAACGAACATATGCTAAATCCTTTGACCTGTGCTCACATCTGAAGCAGTGCAGTCGCCCTTTTGCCTCTGAGAGCCGTTGCAGGGACGGCCACATGCAGAGAGCATGCTGCAGCCAGGGGCCAAAGAAAAGGCTGCTGCAGAGATAGGGAAAATTCCAACCATATGTCAAAACCATCAAACTGCATCCAACCAGGCTCTCTAGCTCTAGACGTCACATGATGCACAGCTACCCTGTGAATGACTATGCTGAAAGATGCGAAAAGATAAGGTGTAGACTATGCAATCATGTGCGTCTAGAGCATTAAAGAAAAGGCCTGGATAGATTGTTGCTTCACGTGTTATAAATGTGAAGGTCAGGAGGCGGACATACACCCGAGGCATCTCTCAGCCAGACATGATGTGGCGAACGAAAGCTGTGGAAGATCAGTTCAGTTACAGTTATGGCATACTGTCATCATTGGATTTTCGCTAAGAGTTGCATAATAGTATAATACAGTCAAAATAATAATTTACTTTCCAACTAAATCCAAAAGTTTGGACTTAAATAACAACTGTTAAGTTCATCAGATAAACAGTGAGAGCTCCATCTTCATCAAACTAAATGCATAAATCAAACTTCATTCTTTACCTTCGTAATTGATGCAACCGTTAGCATCTTCATGTCCGGCTAGAAGCGTTTCTACCTCCTCTTCGGTCATCTTTTCCCCTATAAAAATGCAGGTTTATCAACTACAGCACTTTATCCTAATATTCTATTCAACTATTATGACATTCAGTGGCCTAGTTGTGGAGGAGTCGGTGGTTATATATATCCTCACAGGAGACCTGGCCGGCTTACCCAGTGTGGTGAGAACGTGGCGGAGCTCAGCACCCATGACTGTGCCGTTGCCTTCCTTGTCAAATACTCTAAGCCCCTCCACAAAGTCCTCAAACGTGCCCTGGTCTTTGTTCTTGGCGATGGCCTGGAGCATGGGCAGAAACTGCTCAAAGTCCAGCAGTTTATGGTTCATTTCTGAGGAACAAAGAAGCCTCTAATCAGACAAGATAGCATTTATTTCCATATTATACAGGAAACAAGACCTATTATTACTGACACATTTGAAGTATTAATGTTTGTGCAAAATAGAGGGCACAGCAATAATGATAGGATAGTTTCAGGCTAACTATGAGAATTCATGCCCTATTAGGCCAGTGATGTGTTGTTACAAGAGTAGTCAAGATTTGAAGTGGATCAAAACCTTTCACTAAACATTATCCTAAAACCAAACTAAGTATTGAGCAATCCCATTCCTGTCTTCAAATTTTGCACCATAGGCCAATATTGAAAACAAACATTTAGTATTTTTACATATTAATATATTTTAAGAGGGGGAAAAAAAACTTAAAACAAAAAGAATTAATAAAAAGTTACTACTAATACTATTGTAAATTTTGTGGGTTGAGTAAAAATATTGGCAGGAAAAATGCATTTAATTCATGTAGTTGAGCTTTATACTATATCTTATACTGCAAACACACGCACAAAATTGGATATAAATCCACCACTAAAGAGCACATTGACAAGAGTGACAAGCTGGAACAATCCTTTGCCACAGTCTTTTAAGATTTTCCTATGCAATTTTCCAATGGGTTTTTTCAGTATCAGTACAGTTACTTCTATAGTAAACAATTTGCTGTACAATGTGATAAAGCCATATTGAACACCAACTTTTATACAATTTGCATATTTAAAAAAAAGGCTTGTCTCTAATAAGTAACTAAATAAGAACATGTGGGTTGAGAGTCGATACTGTTTTATGTTTATACAGTCGTGGCCAAAAGTTCAGAAAATTACAAATATTGGAAATTGAAAAAGTTGCTGTTTAAGTTTTTATAATAGCAATTTGCATATACTCCAGAATGTCATGAAGAGTGATCAGATGAATTGCATAGTCCTTCTTTGAAAATTAACTTAAAAGTTAATGTTAAAAGGAGGGTGATGCTTGAAATCATTGTTCTTCCATTGTTAACCATGGTGACCTGCAAAGAAACGCGTGCAGCCATCATTGCGTTGCATAGAAATGGCTTCACAGGCAAGGATAGTGGCTACTAAGATTGTACCTAAATCAACAATTTATATCATCAAGAACATCAAGGAAAGAGGTTCAATTCTTGTTAAGAAGGCTTCAGGGCGTCCAAGAAAGTCCAGCATGCGCCAGGATCGTCTCCTAAAGAGGATTCAGCTGTGGGATGGGAGTGCCACCAGTGCAGAGCTTGCTCATATATGGCAGCAGGCAGGTGTGAGCGCATCTGCACACACAGTGGGGAGAAAAATTTTGGAAGATGGCCTGGTGTCAAGAAGGGCAGCAAAGAAGCCACTTCTCTCCAAAAAAAAAAAAACCATCAGGGACAGATTGATATTGTGCAAAATGTATGGTAAATGGACAGCTGAGGACTGGGGCAAAGTCCTATTCTCCGATGAAGCCCCTTCCCGATTGTTGGGGCATCTGGAAAAAGGCTTGTCCGAAGAAGAAAAGGTGAGCGCTACCATCAGTCCTGTGTCATGCCAACAGTAAAGCATCCTGAGACCATTCATATGTGGGGTTGCTTCTCATCCAAGGGAGTGGGCTCACTCAAAAACTTTGCCCAAAAACACAGCCATGAATAAAGAATGGTACCAAAACACCCTCCAACAGCAACTTCTTCCAACAATCCAACAACAGTTTGGTGAAGAACAATGCATTTTCCAGCACAATGGAGCACCAGGTGCCATAAGGCAAAAGTGATATCCAAGTGGCTCGGGGACCAAAACGTTGAAATTTTGGGTCCATGGCCTTGAAACTCCCCAGATCTTAACCCCATTGAGAACTTGTGGTCAATCCTCAAAAGGTGGGTGGACAAACAAAAACCCACTAATTCTGACAAACTTCAAGAAGTGATTATGAAAGAATGGGTTGTTATCAATCAGGATTTGGCCCAGAAGTTGACAGAGCATGCCCAGTCGAATTGCAGAGGTCCTGAAAAAGAAGGGCCAACACTGCAAATACTGACTCTTTGCATAAATGTCAAGTAATTGTCGATAAAAGCCTTTGAAACGTATGAAGTGCTTGCAATTTTATTTCAGTACATCGCAGAAACAACTGAAACAAAGATCTAAAAGCAGTTTAGCAGCAAACTTTGTGAAAACTAATATTTGTGTCATTCTCAAAACTTTTGTCCACAACTGTATTTTAAGTATTGTTGCGTTATGCTTACAGACTTTACTCATTACATGAAAACCCACATTATAAAACCCTATAGGAAAAGCTTGAAAGAACAACCAAATTAATTTTCCGGATTTTGACATCTCTGCACAATGTTACACCGAACTCAAAACTAGCCACTTCATAGGACCCTCTGTGGCACTAGGGTAGAAATAATTTAAATTAATCTGTTTGCTCAAATGATTTTTGCTAACATTTTTGAGCCACTATGGATGGTAAAACCATTCAAAAGGGATGGATCAGGCCACAGGAACATGCTCTTCAGAATGTCTTCAGGTCTTACCTTCTGCTTTTGGGTTGCCCAAGACCTTGAGCACCTCGGCATTGACAGGATTCTGGCCCAGCGCACGCATCACATCCCCACACTGATTGTATGTGATCTTTCCATCTCCCGTCCGGTCAAACAGGAGGAAGGCTTCTTTGAATTCTGCAGAGATCAGTGAATAAATAAAAGTTAAGCAAAATGCTTCGAAATGAGCAGAGAACAGAAAATAAGAAAGGATGAAAAACATGCATGATAGACAGAAAAAAGCAAATAGAAATAAACAGGGATGACACACGCACACACACGGTAGGTTTTATAACGCACTAAAACAGGACATAATATAATATGGCTCGATGGTAAAGACATAATGGCAGGCCATTGCTTTAAAAAGCCTGACTTAATTTAAGGAGCCCAATGGATCAGCACAATGAGAAACCCTGCACCAGCCATCAATATTAATGCCACTCAAGGCTATTTTCTGCGGTCTCTATTCAGGTTAGTTGTGGCAAGCTAAATGACCACAGACATCTTATCCGTCCACCTTCAGTCTAATGACTGAACACTACACTTTAGAGACCTTTAGATCACATTAATAAGCTAGTGAAATAATCAAACATTAGCCATTTAAGAAGACTTTTGACAATCTACATTATTATTATTATTATTAATTATACATTATTATACTGTACACACTCTGTAAAATTACAGTCACACAACATTTACTTCTTAAATATCACATTAGCAGTAATGTTTAATTTGACCAGGAATACATAAGCATAAAAAAAAATCATAAAACAAAATTAATTTGTTTTTTTATTTTTTAAAAATAATGAATAAAGTTTTATTAATTCACATACTTTATTAATGTTTATTGAAACAAAACTTGTGGATAAAGCAAAACATACACAATATTTATATATTTTGGTTATTTTGGTAACACTTTAGGTCACAATTCACAGTATTTACAAACCATAAACACCACTAGCTTAATAAACTACTAATTAGCTGTTTATTAATAGTAAGGTAGAAGTTGGGTTTAGGTTTTGGGTAGGATTAGTGATGCAGAATAAGCGCAGAATAAATAGTGATGAATTATTAAGTGTTCCCGTTATTTCTATTCAACGTGAACAATGTGACAAATATGCTAAGGTATATACACAATCAATAGAAAATAATAGAAAAGTTCTGTTTAAAATTGTAATGCAGATCACAGAGTTTGTCAGAGTAATAAAAAAAAGGTTTCTAAAGTATTTCAAACAAACTAATTATAAAAAAGTTTTTCCTTTTATCTATACATCCAAACCTTTTAAAAATCCAAACCTTTAAAAGTCACAACATAAACATATAAACTAATAACAGCTTAAACTTAAAATCCTTCATAACTGAGTGTTTCTCTTGACCAGTAAAACTTTGCGTGGTTATAAATAAACTATTCTTTTGACTCCAAGCCAGAGTTCGGCAAAAGAACTGAATGTTACCCGTTAGGACAGGCCTTTCCCAAAAACAAAAAAAAACCCTCCCATGTCTGTAATGCTTTTCCTGCTCACTGGAATGTGGCTGTTCCCTTGCATGCCTTAAATTGAGCCTTTAACCATATATGGTATGATAGGAAAACGCCAGAGTGAGCAGCATTATGCCAACCTCCTTTGCTTAAACAAACACGAGCAAAGATGAACCCTAAATGGTCAAACGACAAAAAAAAGCTCACACCCTTGATGGTAACACAGATTATGACCGAAATCATCAAGTTAAGATGAAACTGTTTTACACGTTAAGGCTGTTAGCAGTCACACTCTTTTGTTAGCAGAATTTCAACACTTCCTGACTCAGACACACCCTCTACAGATATGACTGTGAATGTTATACAAGAAACCCATTCGCTGATAAGCCTACACTTTAAAAACTAAATTATACTTCACAGATAAAACAAATAATGATTCCTGCAGGTGATTTATATTTATTTATTACTTAATTCACTTTAAATTGTGTAGGCAGGTGAGGTGTTTTCAGACGCACAAACAAACAGCTTGGTGTCTTTTTAACACCATGCAAACTAAATGACACCATAACAGAAAAGGTTTACAGTGCACTCACCATGTATTTGCTCCAAGTTAAACTCAATCTGGAGGTGACATACAACCGTGACAAAGGAAAACAATACATAGGTAAGGAAAGAAAGCCGGAGGAATGCAGGGGCAGAGTAACATGAGCAGAATAGCATAGGTGGGATGGAAAACGCAGAATGTCTAGGAAGAAATGGGAGAAAATAATACCTATAATGAAACAGAGTAGCATGTATTTGAATGAGACACAAACTCACCAAGAATCTGATCCTCGTTGAAGTCAGACTGTTTGAGACAGAGCGACATTTAATGAATATGAAATGATGCACAATTGCAAAGCTGTGAATCAAATGGGACTTCTGATAATAATAATGATAATTAAACAAAAATAATCGATGTCCATAAAATCCGTCTGGGAACGCATTTCTGTCCGGATGGAAAAGTTTGATAAGTTTTTCATGCCTGGCTAAAACTGTCCAGCTAATACTATCCGCTAACCCACAGCCGTGCTACCGAGTGAAAGATATACTAAAACAGGCCATTTTAAATGAACGTGAGTTAACTATCAAAGTCTTAAATTCCTGCAAAGTAGATTAATGAACGATTAGCATACGTATTCAATTTTCTTGTGTACTAAATGGCGTAACACTCTGTTAGCTAGCATGAAACAGGCTAACAACATATTCACAGTACTAACCTTGTATATAGTTACCAAACCTTACATTTAGCTGTGTTTAAACTCAAAAGTTGTAGTTAAGCATATTTGTTTAATAACGTTTGTAAATATTCGTACCATTTTTGCAGCGGCTTGTTTTCCGGGTGTGTGTGTCGCGGCGGGAGTGTGAGATGACTCGTTCTAGCGCTGCTGAGTTATGAAGAAGACCGTAAACGAGTCCTTCCTTAGAGTCGAATCTTCTGAATCGCGTCACAAAACCTGAATGAACGATTCGATCAGGAGTTGGAGTGAGTTGGCCCAAACAGTTGTGAAGTGAGGAACTTCATCAACTTAATTTTCATTCATTCATTTATTTTATTTTCGGCTTAGTGCCTTTATTAATCAGGGGTCACCACAGCGGAATGAACCGCCAACTTATCCAGCATATGTTTTTACGTAGCAGATGCCCTTCCAGCAGAAAACTTCATTTTCACACGTATTTTATTTACTTATTTATTTTGGGGGGGAAAAGCGAAAGGTGAGCTACTTAGTGTCATCCATGGTTCACGACTTTAAACTAAAGGGACCGACTGGGAAAAAAAACTTGAATGGACCATGGTAATAATGTATTATAGTAGAACTTAACATAACTAGAAAATTATTTAAATATAATCTGTGTTTAATTATTAATTGGCCATCGAGTTTTAAGACTTTATTAATAAAGTTAGATCTAGATCTAGAAATCACACTTAGACTTCCTAAAATAAGACCATAGGCCCAACTCATATTATACGTTTTCCAAAGCATAAATGTCAAAATTTAAACGGATTCAAAATAATTTTAAGATATATTAAAAACCCCAGAACCCTAGTTGTAAACAGATATTCATGTTTCATCAATGCATATTTACAAAATGTATAGGCCAATACAATTTTAATATTTCAACAGAGATATGTAAACTAATTTCAGTTTTATATTATGTAAATTCCTATGTGTGTGTATGAATGAGTGTGTGTATGAATGAGTATGAATGTTTCCCAGTGATGGGTTGCAGCCGGAAGGGCATCCGCTGCGCAAAAACATATGCTGGATAAGTTGGCGGTTCATTCCGTCGTGGGGACCCCAGATTAATAAAGGGACTAAGCCGAAAAGAAAATGAATGAATGAATGATGTAAATTCCAACTATAACTTGGTTGTAAATGAAGTCGAGGCAACAAACTGTTCCAAGATGAATATAAATTAATTATTAATAAAAAAATATTATATAAACAAATAAAATAACTAGTATTATTAAAAATCTACTTAATTACTAGATTTTAAAACTTCAACAAATATGAACAGCACTATATACCTAAAATGGATTTATTGAAACGCTTCACTAGAGAAAGCCACGCCTGGAATTTGCTATCGCGTCATACGTCATGACGTAAAATCATCTTCGAATCATTTTTTTTAAACGAACTGATTCGCGAAAATGACTCGGTCTTCCCTTCAGTACTATGACTGGCGGATGAGAGTCTTGTTACACACAAAGACTGACAGACACACGCCCAACGCAGATCACTACACCATAATGATTGACTACACAATAAGCAAAACACGTGTGTCGTGAATGCTGATGGTTGTCATGTTTGTGAAGGCATGCGAATAAGCTTTTGTTTGTAAGATTCAATTTCTCTACTTCAATTATTCATATAAGCACATAGAGGTGTTCGTTATATGTCATATAAGAACATATGTGAATCATTTAGCAACACAAAGGACATTATAAAGGCAATTTAATCAACGACAGGAAAGATGTAGGTCCTAATTTGTTAAATTCCTACACACAAAAACATTTAGCTGTAATTCAATATCTGATTGTTTATGAATGATCTGCTCTTATTATTCCAACATAGCTCTATGAAGAAAATCAATTATTTAGCACGTTCAAGGGACATTCAAGTTGATATTAATGCAGCTCGGCTTGGACCAGCTACATCGCTGCCCCATTTCTCAATCCTGATATAGCTGGAGTATTCTCTCAAGATTTGGGGGCTGGGTTGACACAGTTTCCCCTGTGCTATGCTGAAGTAATCAGAAGCTGCATAAAAAAAGATTACCTTGATGATTTATTCATAACAATCCAATTCAAATTTGATGTTTGGGTTGCAATAGAACAGTCTATGTTGTTATAGAGAATATAAATAAGTTCACACTATAACATATGATCCATATTCTATTTTTGCTATACATTTTCCTATTATTTTAGTGGTACGTAAAAATGAACTGTTGCTCACAATGATTCAAATCTCTGTTGCCAGGCAGTCACTTACCTCTAATGTGCTGGGGTCAAAGGGGGAATCCGAAGGGCGCAGCATCCTCGGTTTAAACTCTGGAGCTGCTTTCGGTGGTGACGGTGTTGTGGTGGGGCAGGGAAACGGTGGTCCGTGCCTTGGTAACGTCCCCCCTGATGGAGACTTTTTAATTGACGGTTCTCGTTTCGGTGCCATCTCTAGACCTTGCAATGTGTCCTTGAAATGCCAAGATAAATCAAGGAAAAGGCTCGGTCAGATGAAATGCATGTACGTCCTCTGATAGTGGAAAAGGAGAAAGAAAGAAAGGAAGGCGAAGCAGGCAGGTAGAGGGAAAAAATCTAGGATGAATTGATGCAGTGGATGTGCATGCAGTGAGAGTGTGCGTAGGAGTGCTGTCTCACTGAGTCTGTTTCACTCTCTTCGCTTGTATTTATATGTAGGTCAGAATCGTGTACATATGTGGGTGTTATAGGGTGTTGGTGTCAATAATAGACAGCAGTGTCAGTGGGATAGAATCTCATTTTTACAACTGCATCGAGACCTCTGTGTGTGTCTGTGTGCTTTTGGAAAAACTAGATATGTAAGCTATGGGTATTTATAGGTATTTCTATTTTTATTTTCTCCCTTTCTTCTCTCGGAAGATTTCTCTTGGTATTGCATTCATCCTCAATGTTCTGTTAAATATATTATGTGTTATTGGTATTATTGTCATTGATGGCAATATTATACACTCACTGGCCACTTTATCAGGTACACCTGTCCAACTGCTCGTTAACACAAATTTCTAATCAGCCAATCACATTGCAGCAACTTAATGCATTTAAGCATTGTAGACATAGTCAAGACGATCTGCTGCAGTTTAAACTGAGCATCAGAATGGGGAAGAAAGGTGATTTAAGTGACTTTGAACGTGGCATGGTTGTTGGTGCCAGATGGGCTGGTCTGAGTTTTTCAGAAACTGCTGATCTACTGGGATTTTCATGCACAACCATCTCTAGGGTTTACAGAGAATGGCCAGAAAAAGAGAAAATATCCAGTGAGTGGCAGTTCTGTGAGCGCAAATGCCTTGTTGATGCCAGAGGTCAGAGGAGAATGGCCAGACTGGTTTGGGCTAATAGAAAGGCAACAGTAACTCAAATAACCACTCGTTACAACTGACGTATGCAGAAGAGCATCTCTGAAGACACAGCATGTCAAACCTTGAGGCGGATACAGCAGCAGAAGACCACACCAGATGCCACTCAGATAAGAACGGGAAACTGAGGCTACAATTTGCACAGGCTCACCAAATTTGGACAATAGAAGATTGGAAAAACGTTGCCTGGTCAGATGAGTATCAATTTCTGTTGTAACATTTGGATGGTAGGGTCAGAATTTTGCCTCAATAACATGAAAGCATGAATCCATCCTGCCTTGTAACAATGGTTCAGGCTGGTGGTGGTGGTGTAGGGGATATTTTCTTGTCACACTTTGGGCCCATTAGTACCGATTGAGCATCGTGTCAACACCACAGCCTACCTGAGTATTGTTGTTGACCATGTCCATCCCTTTATGACCACAGTGTACCCATCTTCTAATGGCTACTTCCAGCAGGATAACGTGCCCTGTCATAAAGCGCGAATCAACTCAGAATGGTTTCTTGAACATGACAATGAGTTCACTGTACTTAAATGGCCTCCACAGTCACCAGATCTCAATCCAATAGAGCACCTTTGGGATGTGGTGGAACAAGAAATTTGCGTGATGGATGTGCAGCCCACAAATCTGCAGCAGCTGCGTGATCCTATCATGTCAATATGGACCAAAATCTCAGAGGAATATTTCCAGTACCTTGTTGAATCTATGCCATGAAAGATTAAGTAAGTTCTGAAGGCAAAAGGGGGTCCAACCCAGTACTAGTAAGGTTTTTTTCCTTTTTTCATTATAAGATTAATCAAGTAATAACTGATGCATTTATTCTGTTAGTCAAGTTTTGCAACCCAAAAATAATTATGAGTATTTGTATCAAATTTGGGGCCTCACGGTGGCGCAGTGGGTAGCACGTTCGCCTCACAGCAAGAAGGTCACTGGTTCGAGCCTCGGCTGGGTCAGTTGGCATTTCTGTGTGGAGTTTGCATGTTCTCCCCGTGTTGGCGTGGGTTTCCTCCGGGTGCTCCGGTTTCCCCCACAAGTCCAAAGACATGCGGTAGGCTAAATTGTCCGTGGTGTATGTGTGTGAATGGGTGTGTGTGGATGTTTCCCAGTGATGGGTTGCGGCTAGAAGGGCATCCGCTGCGTAAAACATATGCTGGATAAGTTGGCGGTTCATTCCGCTGTGGCGACCCCAGATTAATAAAGGGACTAAGCCGAAAAGAAAATGAATGAATGAATGTATCAAATTTGTTTTACATTAGTTTAATGTAATGTACAATAAAAACTTAATGCTACATCACACAAATGCATTCTGGAGAATAATGTGTTTAACCTTTTTGGATTAATTACAAAATACTACTGTTATATTTATGAATTATGAGTTTGCAATTAAAATATAATTAGTTAACCATTCAGCTCAAGTTTAGGGCGTGACAGCGCAAACGCAAAGTTGTGCTTGCCTATAACCACTAGATGTCAGCATTGCCCAAAAATAAAACTTCAACCTGACGAACAAAATGAAATAAATGCCATTATTATTAAACAGTGTTATACAGTATATTCTATATAATTTCTAATTAAGCCACACGAAAGAAAAGAAAAACACAAACTATCTGGGTGCAACCTCCATATTAATGGTAAATTATTGAAATCTAATTGTACTGATGTGAAAGACAAACCTATTCTAAATTATTTAAATGCCATTTGTACAATTAAATGTCATACTTGTACATGTGTATGTCCCCAATCAGGATATATAAGCAGTATCATGCAATCGTTTTTGAAAAGATGCCCGTTTAATAGGCTATCTATCTATCTATCTATCTATCTATCTATCTATCTATCTATCTATCTATCTATCTATCTCTCTCTCTCTCTCTCTCTCT
>CAIGQW010000298.1:192752-212456 GCA_903798125.1 Danio choprae | reverse complement strand
ATATATATATATATATATATATATATATATATATATATATATATAACATGAATTTTAAATGTAACATTATTAGGCCTACATGTTTATTGACGACACAAGTTTTCTAAAAACGTCCAGATTTAGTGCACTTAGTGGTATTTTAGGGAAGCCATCGAATAATCGAAGTTCTCCGCCCTTTAATAGATTTTACGTACAATCCATCGCGCGCTCAATGGGCCTTGAAATCACCGTTTGTGTCTCGAGTGCCAGAACAATGGTGACACACAGGACCCCCGCCGCGCGACCAACGGCACTCTCAATTCATTCATTTATGCGCATTTTGGTTATTACAAGTGGTCGGCAGACCTGTTTAATTCGAATAAGTGAATCCAATTCAATATAAAAATATTTTTGTAATCAGCGGTGACCTCACGTGCTCGCACGGTGAATGCAGAAGTTTCAACAAAGCAAGTCTGCCGAGTGAACAACTTCCAACCGGCTAAAGAGATTAATTTCTGCGCCTCACGTTTCTCTTAATCTCTGTTTGTAGCTATAGATAATCTTATTACCAATCCAGTATGTAAAATTGTTCCGAATCTTTTCTGTTCTTCTTATGTTTGCTGTTGTTTGCTGCTATTAGCCTACTGACTTTACCATGGTTTTGTTAGCCATGGTTTTGTTACTTGTTTTTTTGTAGTAAAACTGGTTATACAAATGGTAATCAATAGTCAAAGCTTAAACATACTGCACTAAACTATACTTCACTATAATAAAACCATGGTTAATAGTGCATTATCAGATTTAAAAGCTGCAAGCCATTCCACCATATATCAAAACGTCCTTCCAACATCTGCTTCTCTTTTTTTTTTTAGACACAATCCCAAAATTGATCGTTCTGTTGGTTGATTTTGCCAATTAGAAAAGTAAACTTTGTATTTTGCCTTCCTCTTTTCAGGCCTTTGATGAAAAGAAATTGAATTATGCTGAACTAGGCAAAGGGAATCAATTGTTCCTCAGAGGTTCCCCCAGAATGTGTAATAGAATTATAGCAACTGCCCCACCTAATGTCTCACAGAATCCCCGGACCATGCCAAATCATCAAACCACCTGATTTATTTTTAATGGCATTACACCCCTTACTCCGTAGTGTCATGGTAATATCTGTGGCTCCTCCAGCTGCCTCTATATCACATTAGCCAAGCTTAATATTGACTGTGTAGGGCTCGCAAAACAATAAGCCTAGAAGACAGGCAGCTTAGAGGCAGCCAGCCAATCGGAAAGCCCTGTGGTTGGTTGGAAGGGTGTTAACTAAAGCACTGAAGTTGCTTTTGCCCTGGAGGAGCAGTTCAATCAATGGGATGCTTAACGCTGGGGTACCCACACGGACAGGCAGCTTTCAGATCCAGGCATCCCTCAACAAGTCAGAGCTGACGAGAAACCATGAAACCTGATGCAACTTGATTCCTTTTATTTTGCCTCTGTCTTTCATGCAGCAAACAAACAATCACTTCTCGTCTCATTTAATCAGAAGCCTTATAGTGTGTTTCTTTTTCCAGCTGGCATCTGTTTTTCTGCATCAAAAAGTATGCATAAAAGTGGAAAACATGCTTTTTTTTAAATGTCGGCTCAGTTAATTGGTATTACCCAAGCTGTGGGAAAATAAAGCAGCTGCATTTTTGCTTTATTAGAGAAGACAACAAACAAGTTTTATGCAAGATTACTTTTGTCAAATCCATTTACAAAAATGAAATCAAACCACACCACATTTGTGTGTCAAACAACAGTAAACCGCAAGGGGAATCGGACTATTCCACTTGTGGGCTACAGACGCACCTGATCACACACAATCCGTGGCCCCCTGCCAAACACTGCGCAATCTTTTAATTTGTTGAAATGAGACCCTGCAAATCTGCTCACTCATGTCATTAATTACAGAACGCCAGTTGCAGTTGGTTTTATGACACTTATGAATCTTCTAATGAATGTGTTTGTTGGAGAAGCTGGAATAAGGAATGGGCAAAATCTGCCTATTGTGTTTGGGTATACTGATTATGGCCTTTGATTAGTGCATGGGTGCAATCTATTCAACTTCTCGCACTCCCTCCCATCCTCCCCTCCCGCTCTCCTTCCCAGCTCCAGACCCTTGGGGTATGCCCATGTCCCAGAGGACAGCCAGCAAAGCAGATGGAACCCCCCTCCCCCTCTCCCTCGCCTCTCACAGCTCACCCCAACAGGGTTGGGGTTCAGGACTGCGATTGGATGAACACTTCATTTTCTAAAATGTGGTTTTGAGAGGAATTCTCTGACCACCCTAATTGGAACTGTAAGTGATTGTATTCGGCTCGTTCGAATGGTTCAATTATTCTCTGTTAGCTCTAAGAGCCAGTGTGACCCTCAAAATTCCCCAACAGAATGGAATTTGCACGACTTCCAAGCAATCGCTAGAAAAATTGCAAGAGGTGTTGCATGGACACTCTCCAGCCATCGTATCAATAGCAAAGCAGCTTAGAGAGGGGTTGCAGGTGGCATATTGTGCAAATGGGCAATTTTACGCTTCCAATTATGCAGTGGGCACTTGATATAATATGGGATTGATTTACAGAAACTGGCAGACTGGCTTTTATTCCCACAGTCCCCCCCCCCTCGCCCCCTCATCACACTTGCTCCTCATTGGCCATGATTTCAGTGTGTTTAACGAAAAAAAAGAAAGAAATGGTTTTAGCCTAATAACAAACTGAGTAATACTAAGGTTAAAAAGTTCATAGCCATTAAATTCGGCCCTACTTCTCCCCAGTGCCAGAGAACACGAGTTAGGCTGTTGGCCTGTCCCTCAGGATCCATCCCAGAGAACTCCTGTATTCAGCTCCAGTAAGCAGCAGATAAGGCCGGAGCTCTGGGATTACCTTTACAACACATATCTTTTAAAACACAGACGTACACTTACTCTCTGTTATTCTCTTAAGGGAATACAGTTCAGTTTTTATAATCTGTTTTGGACATGGAGACTCCAAAAATAAAGGTTCTTTAGTTGCATGGATAGTTCTACGAAAATCCTTTAGATTCATGGAACCTTTAAAATGTGCTCATACTGTTGCTATCTGAATTTAGCTAGCAAAGTCCAGTATTTTCCTGTTAGAATCTGCATGATCGAGAGTTTCATGAGAGCGCTTGTTAAAGTTGGTCATGCAAATTCACTACACTGACCAGCAGAGTCCACCTTGGTTTAAACATGTACTCTTAAATGTTCTCTATTGGCATGAATGATTCCACGAAGAGCTTTTAATATCAATTCAACATTTAAAACTTGTTAAATGTGGTTACATTTACCACTCCTCTGCTAACTTTTCTAACAAATCCCAGTCATATCAATATGATTCCACACAATAAATAGGTGAAAAAAGTTCCAAACAGATTTAGTTTGTTCAGTTTGGTCATTTGAATTCACCACATTGTCCAACAGAGAGCAGTTTAGTTTGAAGTGTGTCAGCCTGATCTCATGAGGAAACATAACACTTTTACATATTGCCAAAAGAGTGGCTAATTCATACAATTTCTTATACGAAAACATAACGTTTGTAAAAAGAGATGTGCCTTCAAACTCACCCCTAAATCCAACCGTCATTGAGGGATGAGCAAATACTAAATGACATCATACAATTTCATAAGAACAAGCCATTCGTTCATTCATTCATTTTCTTTTCGGCTTAGTCCCTTTATTAATCTGGGGTCGCCACAACGGAATGAACCGCCAACTTATCCAGCATATGTTTTACGCAGCGGATGCCCTTCCAGCCGCAACCCATCTCTGGGAAACATCCACACACACCCATTCACACACATACACTACGGACAATTTAGCCTACCCAATTCACCTGTACTGCATGTCTTTGGACTTGTGGGGGGAAACCGGAGCACCCGGAGAAAACCCACGCAAACACGGGAAGAACATGCAAACTCCACACAGAAACGCCAACTGACCCAGCTGAGGCTCAAACCAGCGACCTTCTTGCTGTGAGGCAATCGTGCTACTCACTGCGCCACCGTGCAGCCCAAGAACAAGCCACTAAATCAAAAAATTACAAATTGCCATGCGGTTGTGTTGAACATATGAAGGTACATTATTTAAAGGATAGTTCCATAAAAAACTTTGCATGAGAATTTTTCATTTTTACTGTGCACAAACCTTAAATGTTCCACTTTTAATGTTAATGTTCATGGAACCAGCAATGCAAATAAAAAAAAAACTTTCATTTTTAAAAGTGGTCATTCTAATAAAAATTCACACAATGTGGAGTTTTCCATTCAGAATTCACAGAATTCCAAACTGTCTAACAGAAAGCTGCTTGCTTTAAAAGTGATTTCAGAATCTATTGGGACAATCTTAAAAATAAAAGCTGCTTTATTGGCACGTATGGTTCTATAAAGAACCCTTAACATCCATTAAAAATCTTTCAAACGCACAAAAGGTTCTTCATAATTGAGAACAGATTTTAAGATGATTAACATTAACATTTATTTAGCAAACATTTTTGTCCAAAATGATTAGCAAATGAGTAAAGCAAGAAGCGGGCAGCACGGTGGCGTAGTGGATCGTGCTCTCGCCTCACAGCAAGGTCGCTGGTTCGAGCCTCAGCTGGGTCAGTTGGCATTTCTGTGTGGAGTTTGCATGTTCTCCCCGTGTTTGCGTAGGTTTGCTCCGGATGCTCTGGTTTCCCCCACAGTCCAAAGACATGCGCTATAGGTGAATTGGGTAAGCAAAATTGTCCGTAGTGTATGAGTGTGAATAGGTGTGTATGGGTGTTCCCCAGTGATGGGTTGCAGCTGGAAGGGCATCCGCTGCGTAAAACATATACTGGATAAGTTGCCGGTTCATTCCGCTGTGGCGACCCCAGATTAATAAAGGGACTAAGCCGAAAAGAAAATGAATGAATGAATAAATCAAGAAGCAATTTATGAGACAGACACAAGAAGCGCTTGTAATATAAACTTTCAGACATAATGAAGTGCAGAAGAAAACAAGCATCAATGCAGTTACAGTAAGTGCTCATAGAAGAGCTGTCTACTCTATATAGGATATATAGAGGTATAGTTTCAGCACGTCATGAGTTTGCCAAGTATGATGCGATCCTGGATTAACATCTATGTTGATCCTGGAACATCATTTTTATTCAAAAATGTAATCCAACCTATTCCTACCCCTAAACCCAACCATAACTGTAAACTATTCCCAGAATTATTGAGGAGTAATATCTGGATAACAATTACGTAGAAGTGCAAAAACCTAACCATAAGCCTAAACTGAAAATAAACGGTAAACTTATCCCTTAATTCTGATTGGCTGATTGGAATGTTGTTCCAGGATCAACATCGATGTTAATCCAGGAGCATGTTCTACAGGGTAAAATCAGGTTGACATATTCAGCTTTGCAAAAGGAATCTAAGATACAATCACATGAGGGCGAAACATTTCTCAAACATATTCTATGCATAGTGGGCAGTGTTGACACACAAACACTGTAATTTAAGAGAGAAAAAAAGTTATACAGAGGCGTTCTTCTAAGGCACAAAAATGGTTGTTCTGTGGCTTGGAAATATTATTTTTTAGATTGTAGTTAAAGATTTGTTTGGCTGAATAGTTTGTTTGTGACTTAAAGAAAATTAGGCAGAACAAGTCATTAAGTCCACATTTCTATCAAAGTTTTGCCCAACAGCCCAGCCCCCCAACACCCAAACACACCCCTGCTTTTATAATTATTACAAGGGGCTCAGCTTTCAGGAGACATGGAGGGAGCATGTGTGCATGGCTTTAATTCCTATTGTATTCGTTCAATCTCGGCCTAAGCGAGTGTGTCTGTGTCTGAGCTCAGGAGAGAGGGAGTGAGGGAGAGAAAGACAGAAACAAGGACCCATCTGTCAGAGAGGCGGACAAATCCCCCTTCCCACTCCAAACAGGTCTCCTGGGACTGCAAAAAAGGATAACTCACTTGTGGCAATAGTTGTGGGTGTGTGGGGTTTTTTGGCACAGAGAAGGACTCTCGACCAGGGGAACTACAGCAGCATCACAACAAGCTAGTAGAGTAAACAACTGCTAAGTCATCGCTGGTGTGCCCAAGGAGATGCGTCCCACTAACCGTCGCTGATGCGTTGACAGGGGGCGGTGGCACTTCATTAGTCTGTTTTGATTCATCATGTTTTTGCTGAAGATTTGATGGGTTTTTATGTGTGTAATTCAGCAAAAAAAAAAAAAACACAATAAAGCTCCAGGCTGCAATGTGCGACAAAAACAATAAATAAAATTTAGCAAAAACACTGAGCAAATCTCCACACTGTGACTAAATTGGTTGCTAATTTGACATAAAACTGCAACAGTAATAGTTTTGGCAGATATAACTTCATTAGAATGTGTATGCGAGTCATGTCTCATTCTGGACTGAATGGTTCTTTTCAAAGACACTCAAACGGATTCCCAAAACTATTTTTTTTTTCCATTTTAAATTTCTTTCATTCACAAAGTTTACAAATGATTCCTTCTCTTTATACAAGTAAAGCAATTAATAACTACACTCTAAAAAAATCCTGGTTGCCTTAAATTTTTAAGCTGAATCAAATTAACCTTATGAGTCCATTGAACTTATGTTAAACTGACTTAAAACAGCTTGTGTAACTTACAATTAAGTTAGAACATGATTAACTTAGTTTACTAAGTTACAATGACCTAAAAACATATCCTGTCAGGACTAATTGATCATTAATTTCTTTTACAGTGTAGGCTATATTTCATTGTCTAGACTACGTTTGGGTACTTGGGGTAAAGTTGGCAGTTCATTTCGCTGTGGTGACCCCTGATTAATAAAGGGACTAAGCTGAAAAGAGAATGACTTTATTAATCAGGGGTCGCCACAACGAAATGAACTGCCAACTTTACCAGCATGTGTTTTACGCAGCAGATGCAACCCAGCACTGGGAAACACCCATACACACTTGCATTCACACCCACACGTACACTATGGCCAATTTAGCTTATTCAATTCACATATAATGCATGTCTTTGGACTTGTGGGGGAAACCGGAGCACCCGGAGGAAACCCACGCTAACCAGCGACCTTCTTGCTGTGAGGCGATTGTGCTACCCACTGCGCCACCACGTCGCCCTATATATATATATATATATTTTTTTTTTTTATTAAAATTTTACTGATGGTAAGCAGCAACTGTTGTTTAAAGTCAAAGTAGAAAATCTTTATCTATACCCATATAACGATATATCTTTATCTAAATAATGTGTAAACTACAAATAAGTATTTGCTTCTAAAATGGTTTATGTCATATTTCATATTTGCAAAATACTAAACAACTCATCAGTACTCTTCAAATAGTTGCAGATCACAAGTCTTCGGGACTTCAGAGGGGGTTGCAGGACAATCAGACAATAAAACGGGTCATGGGAGTTCTGTGTGCTGTTCCTCTGGATAAAATTTGAACTTTACACCATCTCAACAGGAGGTTGTCTATTGAGTAAAACGCTGGTCTCGTGGCTTGACATTCACAGATTTGCATAAACATTTAAGGAACCCCTTATTAAAACTTGAGCATTGAGGTCAGATGGTGAAAAAGAGTAAACGGTCTCTTGTGACCGCAGTGTTCACTTCTGGTTGAGGTGGACTAGAAAATGCAGCAGGCCTCGGTCCCCAAGTTGACTGTCCCTCAGTAGGGCACAAGGGATGAGAGTTTGGGCTCGGCACAGGAATTCCCAATGCAGGTTGCAGGTGTGACACAGCATTGTGAAACACTCCTGGGAGGAAAAGTTGTGGAGAAGCAGGGCTACCATGGGATCTTTGGGGAAGCATGACACAGTTATACCGTTGACACACATGTGATTCCTGGTTCATATGGGACAACACCACTTCAGATATGCATATATGCCTGAACACACTTATGCATGTAAATGTATGTCTAAGTTACCCTTTCAAAGACCCCCAAACCAAATGGCCAGTTTCTCAGAATCGAATGCTGTGAAAACAAGAATATACAAACTTTAAAACTTAATTCTATTTCTGACTGTTTTCTTTCAAAGTAATCGTGATTAATTGGACATTGATTTTTAACTGTTACCATAGCGAGGACTTTCTGTCTTCATCAGGGCATAGATTTTCGATCTTTACATCACTTCTGTGTCGCCAAGTGGAAGCCTTCCTCTCTTTGTTGGGAGGGAAAGAAGCGTCACCCGAGTGAACTAGCGGTATGGATATTGTCCTATTGTGTTGATTGTGTAGTCGCACGAGAGATTATGGTAGGCAGGCGACTGGCGCGTGAGCGCTGGTGCAACAGACGCATCACTTAAGCCCATCTGTTCATTTATCAATCACCAGTGTCCGGCTTCACTTAAAAGTTTATCTATCCCTATACCAATTATCTCCTAAAATGTGTAAATGGCAGCTACATTCTTAAAAATAAAAATTACAAATGTTCTTCAGAAAATAGAAGAACTATTTTTGGTTCCCTAAATAACTTTTCACTCAATGTTTCTATAAAATAAATATTTATTTATTAGAGTGACAAACATTTGAATGAACCACCACTTTTAATAAACTTTTCTGAAATCCAAAGGAATCATTAATGTCAATAAAGAGCTTAAAGAGTGTATTAATGGATATAAATCATTTTTAGAAAAACATATATAACATTGGTAACATCAAAAGCAAACAAAACTTTAATGTTATTTAGGTGATCTGTCAGCATTATTTCTATAATTAAAAGTTCATTTTAAGTGTTACAAAACTTTTTTTTTGTAGAGAGAGAGCATGAGTACACTGTCTAGGCCACAGATGTGCGTACTTGGCTCATACAATGGGATCAGTGTGAGGACACGTGTGACCTGAAGCCCCACAGTCAATAGCACACTACAACAATAGAGCCCCTACTGTGGTGCAAACACGTAATATAAAGTTCCATTCGGCCAAATAAAGTCAAACTTCATCAATATACCAGTGTAAAATGGCATCAATTGTGAAAATCCAAACAACTAAATATAAATGTTAAAAGCAGCCACTTGTAAAATGTGTGCATAATTGCATTTATGGTATTTTTTTAAGGGAATGTTCACCCAAATTGAAAATTTACTCATTATTTACTCACCATCAAGTAGTTTTTAAGTAGTTTTTCCCCCCCTGTGAAACACAAACAATATATATCCTTTGAAGAATATTAAAAACCGGTAACCATTCACACCCATAAGAAAAACAAATATACTGAAGTCAATGGTTACCGGTTTCAAAATAGCTTATTTTGTAAAGGTGAGTAAATGATGTCAACATTTTCTGTTCTAGGTAAACTGGGTTATACAATTAAAAAATATTTACCTAAAAAACATGATACTATAATAAAACCATGGTTAATTTTCGTAAAGTGACAGATTACTGCATTTTGAGGTTCCTTCTATTATATAGATAACTTTACAACCACGTCAATTAACTTTCGTTGATGTAGCCTGTTGGAAGACTAATTGAAGACTTTTAGGGAGTTGACACAGACAACTTACATTCTGACTGGGACCACCAGAATCAAGTGTTTTTTGCATACTAGTTTACAGCTATTCTCATGGAATGTTATCAGGTTTGCCTATATTGTTGTCGTTTGTTTATTTTTTGCAAAAACGTTTTAAATTGCGTCGAATTCGACGTATTAAAATACTGCACACAACAGCATCTTTGGCCAAACAATAAACATGGCGCCCATATAGAAAAAAAAAAAAACATATTTGCGATATTATCATGTTCTTTTCATAATTATACCTCTGTGAATTAAAACATACCCAGCATATGGTGAGTATCTGCATGTGGAAAAAGTCTAATAAATCTATTCAGAAAAAGAGTAGTTTCATGGGGCAAATCACCCTCAGGCAGCGCATGCATGGTTGAGTGAGTTATCTTAGCGAAACAAAACCGTTTTGGCTTGATTAATCCAGCAGTTATTGAGCGTTATGTTTTGGTGGGCCGAGGGGCGCTAATGAGCGGACGGAGCGAATGAATGAAACGGGTGAACAACACACACACCTGCTCACACTGCACCAAGCTGTCACAATCGTTTACTGGGACGCGCGCGCGTCTTTGTACACTAGACTACTGTAATTAGAGTTAAGACCAACGTTTGACCTCGCCATAAACCAAATAGGGCTCTGGGGTATTAATCCAGCACTGAGAGCGCTTTATTGGGGCAGAAAATTACGTTAGGTCACGAAAAAAAGAGCGGAGAGTGATATTTGTATGGGTTCCCGATGATAGGCTATTTTCTATTTGGAATAGTAGTGCACTACAAATCAACTGGTGTGTTACATAATCCAGTGAACGAAAGTACTTTGTTGACCTTGAAATCAGCAGTAAAGAAGTTGTTTGTTTGTTGTTTATTTATTTACCAATCAATAGCCTACAATTTTCTTGTATTTTATTTAAAATAATTTATGCTGATAACACACCATCTAAATTACACGTAATTTGATTCAGACTTGTGCTAACTTTATTATATATATATATATATATATATATATATATACACACACACACACACACATTTAGAATGTTAATAATCATAATTTCTTATTTACTTTTTTTTTACTCATGCACACGCTGCCACCCTCAACGTTCAGTACTGTCCTGTGTTTATATGCCTGAATTGTCTCCCACAGTTTTTATGCATATCATATATTGTTTGTTATACAATATGTGGGTTTAAGTTTGGTAAATCTGTTTCCGAATTATTGTTATTCTTGTTGTTGTTATTATTTGTTGTTATTTTCACTTTTGTTCTTGTTTGTTTAACTGTCATAAAAAAATCTAATAAATAAATAAATGAAAAATTATAACATTTCTTTTTTGCAATATTTTATTCTGTGATTTACATTGTAAATTCATTTTGAATACACTTAAATATTGAGTGGGGGATGCCATATAAGAAAAATGTTTGGTTGTGTTAAAGGCTCTGGATGTTAAAGGTTTTACAGAACTGCTAATGTCAATAAAGAACCTTTATTTTTAAAAGTGTAACGTAATAGATCAAAGTATCGCCTAGACTATATAAGCGTGACGTCATGGTCAAACACTGTCAGAAACATTTGCAATCGTCTTCCTTTTTCTGACAAATGAATTGCGGAGCTTCTCACGACGCAAAATGTATATGTATAATGTACAAAGGAAGTTGCATTGTTTCCTGCACACATGCAAACTCCCTTAGACACAAAGCCCGGGGGATAAATGCACACTCTTAAAAGTCGTGAAACTTTTGGCCACGAGCGCGCCACGCGCGTTCGGATCAGCTGGAGAGGTGGGGGGGCTTGTGGGCGGAGCCTGTGAGCATCGCTAGAAAGTCAAAGCCGGGAGTCAGTGCGCTTCAGTGAGGCACGAGACGCGCTGTGATGCACCAATGGAGAACTAACGGACATGCATTATTAGCGCAGACGGACTGTTGACAAACCAAACCATCGGTGGAAAGTGTGGAACTTTGGCTTTTTTCTTTTTTTCTTTGATACATTTTGACAGATCCTTCAGGCTCTCTGAACACGCTTTTTTTCAAGTTTTATCAAAGTGAACACAGTTGCTACATTAACAGGTACGTTTGTTTTCCATTTTTTCCTCATCATTTGTAAATACGTTTATATTAGTTTTCAGCTTTTACGGAAATTTACATTGTGAAAAAAAATTAAGGTTGTTTTTGAAACCTGATGATTAACTGTAGAATATTTCAAGGTTATTAAAGACTGAAATCCGTAATGTTACAAATTACTTTAAGAAATAAATAAAGCAAATAGTTGCAGAAACAAGAAATTAATATTCCAAAGTCAAAACAGTCTAAATAGATTAGCATTTGATCTAAAAGGAGTAGCTCATCCTCACTATAACATGCTTTTATAACGAATTCTAAAATGTTTGTTTTCATTATTTTTTTAGGTCACGATCATGACTCAAATACGTCTATACAATCTCCGTCAAAATGCATGTATATTATTTCAATTTATCTTTTACATATTTAATTTTTAAGTCATTTTAATTAAGTCGAAATGTTACCTATATGGTACATTCATTTTCACAAACCTTTGTGTTTTGTTTATACATTAAGGACTCGCGTTAATGCACAAATAGCCTGCCAGGAGTGTTTGTAAAAGACACAACAGAATTTAACTTTAATTAGACTCTAATCTCGCTAAAAGCGCGCGCTCTGGAGTTTTAAAGGAAAACAAATGTAATGTTCCGAGGCTGACAAATCTGTTACAAAAAAAAAATCATTTAGAGACAATGCTCAACGTCTTTCAATCAAATCAAATTCAAAACTGTTCTAGTAGTATTAGTGTGGCTTGGTCCTGTGTTTGTTGATTCCGGTTTACAGACTCCCTCAAATTAAATCCGAGCGCTTTATCTGTGGACTAAATCCATTCGTGTCCCAGATTGGACAGAGTCTCCAAAATGACTGCTGAAATCAAAGGGTTTAAACAAATTCTTTGCCATTAGATGGAGCATTAAAACCGAGAGAAGAAATGGAATTGTAGAGCTGTAAGCTATATAATAATCATCACAATAATGGTGCTCGCTACCATGAGGGTCTTAACTCTTGAGTTAAAAGCACATTTCAAAAACCCCAGTCTGAGCATCTAAACATGCGTATGTGTAAATAAGGATATTTTTTTTCACGTATTCACAAATCTTTACCTTTTGCCCTCAGATCACAATGATGACCAAACCCTACGGAAAACCAGGAGATGTGACTGAGCTGGTCAGCTCCCTTGGATGGATGGATGAAGACCTAAGTTCACAAGATGGTGACCAGACCCCTGAAATAGGCCACTATTCATTACACAGGAGCAATCGTGGACCTTTAGAGATTGGCAGCGAAGATATGGAGGAAGAAGAGGAGGAGGATGAAGATGAAGAAATGGGTCTTGATGGAGAGAAAGCACCCAAGAGGAGAGGCCCTAAAAAGAAGAAAATGACCAAAGCAAGACAAGAACGTTTCCGTGCCCGCCGAATCAAAGCCAATGCCAGGGAGCGCTCACGCATGCACGGCCTGAATGACGCATTGGACAACTTGCGGCGCGTCATGCCTTGCTACTCAAAGACCCAGAAGCTCTCCAAAATTGAGACCCTGCGGCTGGCCCGCAACTACATCTGGGCACTTTCAGAAGTTCTGGAGAGCGGCCAGTCACCTGAGAGCCACGGATTCGTGGAGATGCTATGCAAGGGGCTTTCGCAACCTACCAGCAACCTTGTGGCTGGCTGCCTCCAACTTGGGCCCACAACCATGCTCAAGCTGGACGAAAAGTGCGGGGTCCCAGGAGCAGGTGTTCCACAGGGTCACCCCATCAGCTATCCCTCACCAGGACTGCCCAGTCCACCCTACGGGACAATGGAGGCCTCACACTTGCTTCATCTAAAGGGCTACAAGGGGCCTCCCTATGAGAACTCCTCACCCAATGAATGTAGTAGTGGAACTCCACCTTACGACGGGCCTCTAACTCCACCACTCAGCATCAGTGGCAACTTCGCCCTCAAGCAGGAACCATCGCCTCGTGAGGCCGAGAGGAACTTTACGCCTCACCCAACCCACTACATCTCCTCACACCCGTACCCGCCGTCCTCCTTGGCCGGTCTTACAGCACCTCAGGGTCACCCGCTGTTCCCCAGCTCCCGATACGAGCTTCCTTTAGACATGGCTTTCGAGCCGTTTGCCCCTTCGCACATTGTGACATCACAGATGAGCAGCATTTACAGCGAATAAACAAATATGAGCACCAGAGACGCTCCTGCTCCTCAGTGTGCCTCCAGGGGCCCAGCACATTTAAGGAGACACTTTGCATGTATCCTGTCTGATCCCTTAACGCTCACTGAGAGAGTATCTGAAACTTAACCTACCTGTGGCAATTGAACTACTGAGAAAGAGAAGCATATTTTTGTTAATTTATTCTTGTTTTTTTTAATTATTTTTGTTGTCACGACTGAGTTTGTTACTATTTTAAATGTTATTTTTAATTGTTTTGGGATTTGTGTTCTGTATACGCTTGATGTTCTCCTCCTCCTCAGATTTGTACGATTTGTTTGATGCACATGCCATAAAAGTGAAGCAAACTGATGAAAACTGGAGAACCTTCAGAGATGCTGATTTTCCACACAGCAACAATAAGAAAAAAAAATGAAGGAAAAAGACAACACATTTAGTACACTACATCTGCCATAACAAATGGATTTATTTATGACTGTATTTATTATTTATTTTGTTAAGATGTTTTGAAAATTTGTTAGCACTGTTTTTTTATTTGTTTTCTTGGTACGTTGCCAGTCACTGCTACCGAGTCTCATAAAGTATCTAATTTATTTATTGGAATTCTTTCAGTTTAATGTATTATTTTTGTCATCCTCCACAATACTTGTAATTTTGCATTTGTAAATATTTACTTGTTTCGCACTTAATAAAATAAATATTCTTATATAATATCACACTATTTTGTTTCTTTACCTTGTTTTTTATTAATCTGTGTATAAAGGAGCCATTAAAATATACTAAAACACAAAAAAAATTATATTAATATAATGCGATACTTAATTTTATTCCTTTGTAATTGAAACCAAATGCTATAAGTTTAACATTGTTTCAATATGTAGCATCTACAAACTAGTACAACTATAATATTTAGTGATGTTGTTTCCTAAATAGATTTTGCAATGTTTTTACTATTTTATGATGTGCGACCACGAAAGGTTGCAGCACGTCAGAATAAATGCATATAAGCAGTTTTATACTTAAATTAAATGTAAAAAAGAAAATAAGAAAAACCTATATACATAGTAATGTATTAAACTTGCTACTGAATTTGTAAAGCAATGCTAAAAATAATAATAGACCCTTTGGTGATTAATATTGGTGTTATGATGGGTATGGGAGCATGTGGAGCCATGGGAACACATAGCTGTGGAACAGGTGACTGTGTCATGGGATCCCCTTTCACTCTCACTTGCGTTTTCCCAGCCTTTTCATTGCCAAAATGGTTGTGGAAAACCGACAAAACAAAACAAGCACACACACAAAAAAGGGGGGTTAATGATGTGGAGAGCAAAAATAAATTACAGTCTAAAAAAATCTGTCGATTGGCTCCGCATAGCTGTACTGAAATGTCTTTTTCCACAAACGATCGTTGACTTTAGCTCTGTGCTCGTACTGAACAAAGCAATGCCTCTCCAAATGGACAAACAGAGGGATGCTGGAGTGACAAGCCGGAGAAGTGGTGTGTGTAAAAGTGTGTTTATTGTTGGAATCGGCACTATGGGCTTTTTCCTGAAGTGGACCCCGCCTCATCCACAGCTCCAAAGGTTTGTCTTTTCCAGCCCTGAGCGAGGCGAGAGAAGTGAAGGAGAAAAAAGGAGCGATTGTTTTAGCGGGCGCCACTGGTCTATTGTAAGTGCAGTGTGTTCTTTCTCTCGACCTCTGACCTGCATTGTTGTGAGGCTGTTCGTTCGGAGAGTCGAGACAGCTGGGAGAACTGCGGGGGGCTGATGGACAGCTGGGGCCGAACTATACCGAGAGACAGAGAGAGAAAGAAAGAGAAAGTGGGAGAGCGAGTAAACCAAAACAGAGGAGGTGAACGAGGCCCTATTCTTGATTGACCCCTTTCCCTGTGCTCTTGTGGGTCAGCTGGGCATTGGAATGAGGCTTGCTCCACACGTTGAGATGGTTGGAGTGGGTGGTGAAGATGAGAAAAGGTCAGGATGGAGGGAGTCAAGTGCACTGGAGGCTCTCAAGCTGTGCTGTCAAGAGCATTCTGGCTCCAATAATGGCAAAGTGAAATCAAATTGGGGCAAATGAGCCCCAGAGTATACACTTTGGTTTTTATGTGTAGATTGGGGTTCATGTACAGTGTGCTTGACACCAATTGTGTCATCACAAAACAATATGGCAGATTTTTGTTTGTTTGTTGTAAATTCACGCACTATTCAAACTGTTTTTGCAATACTTGGTTTGTCCACAAGGTGGAAAGTAAATTGGGCTTTTGTTTAACAGTCGATAAAGAATCGCAAGAGTCTAAAATAAACAGCTCAAACAGCAGATACTCGAGTTAATGAGTGCATGTGTGAGAAAATAACAAAGACTAAAGACTACTATTTTAAATGAGTTCAAAATAAAATGTTATTGCTCATAACCTCTGGAGAGAAAGTTGTCAGAATCCTGACAAAGAATAATTTTTTTCAAGTCAAGCTTTACTGTAAATACATTTATGAATATAGTTAATAAATTATGTACTTAAATTATGTAATTACCCTAATGAAGTCAATGAAAGTCAATGTAACTACTTAATGCCAACTATTTCTCTATATTAATCTATTATAGATATGTTACAGCTCAATTAAGTGTCAGTTGAGCTTAATATTATGCAGATATATCCAATACATTTTGCCAACCAAAGAATGTTCAATGTTAATTTATGTATTTTGGAAAATCAATAATTTACATAACAAAATTACTTAACTATATAGTTAACATTAAACAGCATTTCCACAGCATCCAATGGTAAAAATAGCATGAAATAATTCATTCATTCATTTTCATTTCGGCTTAGTCCCTTTATTAATCTGGGGTCGCCACAGCGGAATGAACCGGCAACTTATCCAGCATATGTTTTACGCAGCGGATGCCCTTCCAGCTGCAACCCATCTCTGGGAAACATCCATACACACTCATTCACACTCATACACTACGGACAATTTAGCTTACCCAATTCACCTATACCGCATGTCTTTGGACTTGTGGGGGAAACCGGAGCACCCAGAGGAAACCCACGCCAACACAGGGAGAACATGCAAACTCCACACAGAAACGCCAACTGACCCAGCCGAGGCTCGAACAAGCGACCTTCTTGCTCTAAGGCGAACGTGCTACCCACTGCGCCACTGTGAGGCCACATGAAATAATAACAACAAAAAATCAATCCAAAATTACATTTTTCAATATTCAGATACAAAAAAAAATCTTCCAAAATGGTAATTTTTCCTATTTCCTTCCGTTTATGATCAGTCACAAAGACTAAAGAATACACCTTAAAGGGACTTTGTCAGATATTTCACATTAAAGGCAATTAAAATAATGTATTTTTTGCCATAAAAGTGAAATTACTAAACTATTTTGACTATTTTAATTTATGTGTGAACCATTCCTTAAGGTGTGGCGGAAGTCTCCAAATTCAGTTTAATCCTCTGCAATCTCAGCAAGTTACAACTGTGCAATTTACAACTGTGCAATTTACTTCCAACTGAAGTTATATACAAACTGGCATTGTTCGTTGCCAATGCATCAGCCGTCTGTGTAGAACTCAGCGGGGCTGAAATAAGGGAACGATTTCAGAGATGTCAGCTGCTGTCGACATATCCTTTGAAAAACAGATGAGAAGAGGAGAAATGTGCTAGGAAAACTGAAAAGGCATGTGAAGACTGTTGGATTTTCCCATAAGGCAGATGGTCAGCTCTTTGACCTCTGAAAATATCCATACAAAGTTTATGAAAATATAAGAATACTTAAATGTTTTGTAAATGGTTTTTAAGATTCAAAATTTGTTTCATTCTTATTCTAATTCAGCCAAAACATTATGAATTTATTTGACCCTGTCGGGTGAATATAAATGCCTTACAGTCTGATTTACAGTAGCCCAAAAAGAACATTTTATCCATTTTACATTTAAAAATGTCAAAAATAATATACAATTTGATTAAAATATTTGGAGACTTTATAGTGCGTGGCGCAGTGGCACACTGGGTAGCGTTGTTGCCTCACAGCAAGAAGGTCACTGGTTCGAGCCTCTGCTGGGTCAGTTGGCCATTCTGTGTGGAGTTTGCATGTTCTTCCTGTGTTCGCATGGGTTGCCTCCGGGTGCTCCGGTTTCCCCCACAAGTCCAAAGACATGTGCTATCGGTAAATTGGGTAAGCTTGTCCGTAGTGTATGTGTGTGAATGAGAGTGTAAGGGTGTTTCCCAGAGATAGGTTGCTGCTGGAAGGGCATCCTCTGCGTAAAACATATGCTAGATAATTTGGTGGTTCATTCCGCTGTGGCGACCCCTGATTTAATAAAGAGGCTAAGCCAAAAAGAAAATGAATGAATGAATGAATAAATGAGACGTTATAGCTTTCATGCTTATTTAAACATATTTTATGCGGATAGGTAAAGGAATAAATGTGTTTTATTTTTTTAAGTAAATCAATTCACAAAGTGTAATTTATAAAATAATACAATAAATATACAATTTTATATAAAATCTGGACATTTTGTTTATCATGCTTATTTGAGCATTTGATATGAATGGATGGATATAAATCAAATCAATAAACTTTTTAGATAAACGAGTTCCAAAAATTTGATTTATAAAACATTAATTCCTTAACGTTTTGTTAAACAAACATTGTCTAAACCTAAACTTTGACAGTTTTGAAAAATTGGTGTGACAAAATATAATAATAAATATTTTTCGACACTTTATGATTATTTACACACAAAAAAAGATTCATGAATTTAAAACATATTTTTAAGGTAAGTTGTTGCAAACAATTAATATGGGCTAATTTTAACAAACAAATACAATTTAGTAATGTTCAACTTAATTTGTTTGTTTAAATTCAGCCCATATAAATTGTTTGCAACCACTTACCTTAAAAAATAATCAAATGAATCATTTTTTTCAGTGTATGATTATAATTCTTATTTGAACATAGATGATTTGCATAAATAAATAAATTGTCAAGCTTTATGTTTTTGTTTAAATAAGACAGTATGCACTGATATTTGTAATTTTATCCATATAAAATCAGCATGAAAATATTTGCACTTACTATGCATATCAAGCTTATCTGAAGAGTTATTGGTGACCGAATCTCTGTTTGGAAAACCTGTATGAAAGTGAGGGTATACAGACTTCAGACTGTACATCCACTAAAATCCCCTCGACACCTAGTTAAAACAATCATGGTTAAAATTAATTTCAGGGTTCAAGACCTTCTGCAATATATGCGAGACATTCATCCATAATACTCCTTAAAGTGTAACTTCAGTGTCTACACACTTTTTGATGGGCCTGTATATTCAATAGCACATTTTCCTTTACTGCACGAAGTTGTTAAATATGCCGTATGGCATTGTTGTTTTACAATTTGAGTCAGAAAGGAGGAGTGGATGATGGGACGTTAAAGTGCAGTCTGAAACCTCTTTCACTCCTCCCCAGCTTTTTTGTCTCTCTGGCACTAATCCACTGGCCAAACAACGCAGTCTCCCTCTAAATGAAAGGTCCTGATCCATAGGGGGGAGTTGGGGATAAAGCATTGTGATTAAGATTGTATTAATGGGGCCATAGGAGGCTGGAAGGCTTTAATCAGTGTCTGTGCTGCCGTAATCCCCTGCCTTTAAGCTTCAGCTAACGCTGTGATCCTCCTCCTCATGAGTCACATCACACACTCACACAAACACACTGGATAGGCTGGAGAACAGAGAGGTCAAGGTACAGAGCTCAGTACTATGAAACTGATAGGTGGTGCACAAGAAGACAGCTGGACCAGGAGACAAGGAGGAGCTCAATGAGGGAGGAAGAGGAGAAAGACGACAAGAAAATATGCTGAATCAGATAGATAGATAGATAGATAGATAGATAGATAGATAGATAGATAGATAGATAGATAGATAGATAGATAGATAGATAGATAGATAGATAGATA
>CAIGQW010000298.1:178442-190498 GCA_903798125.1 Danio choprae | reverse complement strand
GTTAAAGAGGAATCATGGGCTCAATAGTGCCTATAGTACCAAAATATCTTCATACAAAGGTACACACAAAAAATAATAATTATTATATATATATATACACACACACATGAATAAATGCAAACTAATAACTATTTGAATAGTGTATTAACTTAATACATGTCATTTTGTATTTTAATCTGTGTTTGTTTGTAAAATATATTTTATATTTTAATTAGATTTTATTAATATTGTAATTCTAATATTTTTCTCATGCGCAGACTTATGTAATATTACCGTATGAATTAATATACAGCCTAATTTGTCTGTTGTTGACTGTCTTCTGTTTTTTATATTTGATTTTTATCATGTAATTTGTATCTCTGCATAATAACAATAAAAATAATAATATATTCAAAGTAAAAAATAAAAGATTCATATGTATTATTCCCACTGAATATAAATACTTCATTTCTACATTTACAAAAATGCATTTACTATAATAATAATGCAGAAATATACATAATATTTGATATCTTTGATTTTATTTGATACAGTATAATTAATCATTTAAAGTTTGCCAACTTGATGCATATTCCCATCAGTTATTTAAATACATTTAAATATAATATTTTTTAAAAGGGTCTATATGTTCTTAAAATTGGTAATCCAGGTCTTTGTTTGGCCCCTGCATGAGCTAATCGACGCTCTTCCAGGTGAGTCCCTTAGCATTAATTTAGCTCAGTGTGTGATAAAAGCTGAATGGGGTGGGAGTTGAATAATGTGTGAAAGGAGGGGATGCTGCTGAGTGGAGGTGAGGCAGGGGTGTGTGCGGAGCCTCTTCTGGTGTAAGATGAGGAGAGCCGAGGGGGAGGACCCGCGCACAGCAACAGATGGGCCCCAATGGCGCTCTCAGGTTGTAAACTTTCTGTTGGGAACATCTGTCAGTTTGTCCATATGCCACATTTTGAAAGGAGAAGCCCCAGTCACAGTGAAGTGTGGACACCTGTCAGTCCCTGTGAAGAGACTGGAAGTGATGGACTGTGCACCAGTTTCTTACGATGCTCATTTGTGGTGGAAATCAGAATGACTAAACCTGAAAAGCAGAAAACTGAAGAAAGAGATTCTGTCATCATTTACTGACTGCCGCCTTGTTCCAAACCCGTTAAACATTCATTCTTTATTACAAAATAAAAAAAGGTAAACATTTATAAAAAATTAAAAAGTGTTTCAAAACAAATTTCTCACTCTCTGTTGAAAGCATGCTCATCAGAACTATTTGAAAAATAAATAATAATAATAATTTACCTTCTTAGAAAAACTGATCAGAAAGCAAAAACAAGCTATACACAATAGAAAAACCTCATTGGCTCTCACAGAAGCTCACAAGTGATGGAAGAATGAATCTCATTGGTTCTTGCTGAAGCTTAGACATGTTGAGTCCTTTGCAACAATGTACCTAACTGGTTCCTGCAGTGTACAATGCTGGATGTGCAAGAATGAACTTGATTGGTTCTTGTGGCAGTGCAAATGTGACACTAGATAGAACTTTATTGCCTTTTTTTTTGCAAGAATGAACATCATAGCTTCTTAGATAAGCTTAAATGGGCATATGACACAGAAGCTGCAGAAGTTCAAACATCACGTAACATGAACAAATCCCACTGGTTCTTGCAAAGGCACAAAAATGCCACATGACACACAAGAATGAACCTCATTGGTTCTCGGGAGTCAAGAAAGCATGCTTGAGCTTCTGTAACAAAATCTGAACACTGCAATCCTGTTTGCCTGAAAACAATAGTGATGTAATTTATTGAGAAACGAATATTTTAGTAATCAACTATTCATTATTTTGTTTCAGATTATTCAAATATTATGCTGCCTCAGAACTGTCCAAAATCAGTACCATGAGGTGCCTTCATGTACAAATGGTGCCTGCAAAGTCATTGTCTAATAGGGTATCTATAGCATCTCTTTCAAAGTGTTGGGTTTATTTTTCGATCTCTGTATAAACATTCTGGAGAGTTATACTTTTTGAACAAACACTTTCAGTGAAAGGAGACAAATATCTGTTATGTTTAAAACTATATATACATCCTAATTTGTGTTCCAAAAACGAATTAATGCATTTGGAATGACATGAGGGCAAGTAAAATGATGACAGGATTTTCACTTTGGGGTAAAACAAAATGCTAACTCAATTATTAACACAGATCTAACGCATCCAAATTGCCTATAGCTCATCTGTGACTGCACACATATAGCAGCGAGCTGCTGGACAATGCAACATTTATAAGTTGCGAAAAAGAAACTTCCACACGATGATGCAACTACACGAAATCAAAACTGTGATTCCAGACCATCATTATTTTGAGAATTTAAGGGGGTCTCCATTGAGCTCCTCCTCTAGATGACTGTTACATCATCTCTCTCTATTTTTTTATTATTTTTTTTTAAATGTCTTATTTTTCTGTTTGCTCTGTTGAGAGCGGATAAAGGAGAATTAAGCAGTTGATCAGGGCTCAGTGTCCAGAGTGTTGCATTAGACTGTAATCCAGGACATAGGAAGGGGGAGATGGGATAGCATCTCTAATCCCCAGCCTACCCCATCCCAAACACACAAACTGAGGCAGTTTATATGGTTATCACTAAAGAATTCCTCTCTTATATGATTTCAAAGTACAGCAGAGGATTCACTCAGAAACAACACCGTTAATACAAGACTTTCTCCCCAATCCTCAGCACCAGAGGCCCTCCAGTGGTAGACTTTGTTTTTTTTTAGCCCCAACTCCACCAGCATCTATAGTGACAGATGTTACAGGGGCAACAGTTGGTAATAAGAAGGGGGGTTTATGGCCATCTGCCCAGGGTCAAGGTTTGGGTGGAAGAAGGTCTTGCTAAAGAGAAAAAGTGGCAACTTGGGCTACATAGCCAAAATTGTGTTGAATAACAGAATGTTTCTGTTAAATAAGGTCTGTGGTTGTAATGCCGTGATACTGTAGGTGGAGTCAAAGAACAGACAGGCGTGATGGGGGAAAAAAAATAAAAACTTGATGGAACGAACATTTAATTTATTGATGGAAGTTGGTGTACAATTAAAATAATTTAGCTTAAATTTAAATAATTCGACATCAAATAAGAGCTCTCAAATTTTTGCTAGTGGCCTCCACCTCATCACGAAAGTAGGCAATCTTTCGGTGACCCATCTTTTTCTGGAAAGAGGGGAAGAAAAAAAAAAAGTCAATAAAGCATTTTTGTTTATTATTAACATGGTATACTTAAGTACAGCATTATAAATTGACGTCAAATTATTATTTTTTAAAATTAATTATATAGTTTGTTAGGTGGTCAGCCTGATATTGGTATAAAATAATAGCATATCAAATTGTTCAAATAAAATGGAAATTGTAATCAGGCTTTTCGTTTACATGTTTGTTTATCTGCTGTGTTTAGCATGGCATCTTTGTTTTTCATTTTAATAAATAATAATAATAATAATAATAATAATAATAAATCAATTATTGCTTAAAATAAATAAATTATAATACAAACTGTTTATTTTTTAATTATTTTAATCAGCAGCAGCAATATAGATAATTTATTAGGTTGCTTGGAGATCATCAGCTTTACATCTACATTTTATAATTGGAATATAATCTATTATTATTATTATTATTATTATTATTATTATTATACACAAAGTTAACAGCTTATGGTTACAATAGTCATAGTTGCAATAAAAAAATAGGCGATATCACAAATGCATTCACACTAACAATGTAGATGCGAAGTCGCTCCTGTTCCAGATGAAAATACTCAATGGCAGTGAGCTCGTCAAACGTCTTACTCATATGAAGAAAGGCACAGTTGGGGGAGCGTTTGGCGTGCTCAGACCTTAATGACAACAAAGAAATTCAATAGTACAAAAAAAAAAAAAAAAAAAAAAAAAGATTTACAACTTCCCCCTTTTCCATGCACCTAAAGTTAATTACTACAATCTCAGTGAGAAACAGTGTTTGAAGGTAAATAAAAGGTGTGCAGAGAAGAACCGAGCGGATGTGCTGATGAAGGTGTGCTGCCACTGCTGGAGCTCACCAGGGGTTGTCATCTGGTTCCCAGCCCTCCAGCTCGCGGAGACAGTAGAAACAGCAGGCGACGTCTGGCTCATTCTCACTGGGACAGTGAACAAACCCTGCCTTCGCCATCTGAGGACAAAATTCACACGATTGTCATTACAGTGCTTATACATTTGATTTCTTAACAAGTCTTTCCTCCCGCTTTCCACTCACCAGTTCCGGTGTACACTGGCAATCTTCTCGAAAAGGCCACTCGGAAAAAGTCTGAAGTCTCTTTTCATAACTATACATCTGATTAAAGGACAGAAGTCTAGCGGCGATGACGTCTGTGTTCGACATTTCTGACCCTCACAGGACCGAGCGCACTAACCGCGACTCACCATTAACCTGGTTGAGGGTGGCTGTTTAATTGGTGGTTTTGATGATTGATTGATTGATTGATTGATTGATGAATCGCTGACAGCTGTCAGGAGGATAAACGAAAGCGAGAAACTTGCTGCAAAATGACACGTCGAAATGACGAAATTTGTGATGTTACGCATTTTGATAATATTTTTTTATTGGCCTACTGATTGAATAAACATTCGTTTCATAAGTGAAGATGTTTACTTCCGCTAAACTTGCTGAACTTAATGTTACACATTTGAAGGACGATGTCTCCCTCTGCTGGACGAAGATAACTGAGTTTTTAAAGGGACATTTCATGCCGAACTAAAAACATTCTGTCATCATTTAGCTACTCCTGCTCCACTTATCACAATTCTGTTTGAATTTCTTTTTTTTTTGGTCAATGTAAAATAAGATACTTTGAAAGGTGGTTGACGTTACCATTGTCATCCATATTAATTGTTTTTCTTATTATGAAAGTCATTGGTTACTGGTTTACAACGTTCTTCAAAAATACATTTGTGTTGAAAAAGAAAGTCATAAACTCACTGTTTCCAAACGGGGATGTCATAAGTACAACATAAAGGCCCACTGAGGGTCATTTTGAGATTTTAGTAGGGGACGAAAGGACCATTTTTCATAAAAATGTATCTATCTATCCCTTGAATATTATAGTTAGGTGTCTGAGTAAAATCCAGTTTGTTTTTTAAATTCCGCAATCTACTTATGCCATTTCTTCTCATTTACAACTTTCTAGACAAATACAATTGTTTTAACCTCAGAAGAGTTAAAATATCAACATTTGTATAATATTGAATAAATATATTATCTTTTTACCCTGATTTACAATTCCAAAAATTGAAAACATCTGTTATTCTGACAGGGCTGCATGGTGGCGCAGTGGGTAGCACAATCGCCTCACAGCAAGAAGGTCGCTGGTTCGAGCCCCGGCTGGGTCAGTTGGCATTTCTGTGTGGAGTTTGCATGTTCTCCCCGTGTTGGCGTGGGTTTCCTCCGGGTGCTCCGGTTTCCCCCACAATTCCAAAGACATGCGGTGCAGGCGAATTGGGTAAGCTAAATTGTCCATAGTGTATGAGTGTGAATGAATGTGTATGAATGTTTCCCAGTGATGTTTGCAGCTGGAAGGGCATCCGCTGCGTAAAACATATGCTGGATAAGTTGGCGGTTCATTCCGCTGTGGCGACCCCTGAAGAATAAATGAATGAATGAATATTATTCTGACTACACGAACAAACCATTTTACTAATAAATCCAGTATACATTCCAAGAAACCGGAAATATTCAAATATTATATACTTTTTTCAAATAAAGTCTTAATTTTTTTGCATTTATATTGCATGTATGACTTTAAATCAATCACAGAGTTGTTGTTTTCTTTTTCATTACATGATATAAAACCGCCCAGTGAATGCTTTGGAATGGAGAGCACATGTCAAGCCTGATCCTAACAAGCCGTATAAAGATTCCTGTGATGTCTAGTTAACCGCTACAGGCTGCACAGCTACTTCTGTGGTAGAAATACAAGATTCCCTGGAGCTGCACATCATCAGCCATTTATACTAGACACACACAGAAAAAAAAACACGAGTCCAGACTCAGATGAGCTGCACCCTCCAGCTGCTTCTTACTCAAGCCTAACCAATTACTGTAAGCCAATACATGTGACATAAAGTGAGATGACAGTGAGTGGCAGACAACATTACTGGTTTGCGGCGTGAGTGTTTGGAAGCTGTTTATGACTGGTGGGTACAGGAGGAGGCCCTGTTTCTGTCACCATGTTCTGTAACTGTATCTCACTGCGCTGGGCTGTTGAAATGTGCTTACTGCTTCAGAACATCGGCCCCTCCACCCTTCCCTGCCCTTCATCTGAAGTATCGGTTTGTGCGTCACAAATAAATACTGCTGTTAATATGTTAATCGCTCTGAAAGGGGTGGGATGGCTGTGCTGAGTCTAAAGGAAGTTTTCAGTGAGATGATTTGTGCCATTTTGAAGATTCCCGGCTGCTTGTTCTCTCTTTTGTGGTGGTAGTTTGTCACTTAATATTGGGTGTAAAGTTTCACATCAGACATATTTGCCGCATTCATTTCTGGCCGGAGCCCACACCAGAGCTGTCAGTCATCTGCAGAGCGGTCAGGACTCATTCAGCGGGAATTCTCTGCTTGTTTGTTTATAGTTACAACAACAACAATAAAAATAATAATTTTAAATAATAAGAAATACAATTGTAATTAAATAATAATAATAACAACATTCATACATTCATTCATTTTCATTTCAGCTTAGTCCCTTTATTAATCTGGGGTCGCCACAGCAGAATTAATCCGCCAACTTATCTAGCATATGTTTTACGCAGCGGATGCCCTTCCAGCTGCAACCCATCTCTGGGAAACATCCACACACACTCATTCACACACATACACTACGGACAATTTAGCTTACCCAATTCACCTATAGCGCATGTCTTTGGACTTGTGGGGGAAACCGGAGCACCCGGAGAAAACCCACACCAACACGGGGAGAACATGCAAACTCCACACAGAAATGCCGACTGACCCAGCCGAGGCTCGAACCAGCGACCTTCTTGCTGTGAGGCGAACGTGCTATCCACTGCGCCACCGTTGTTAATAACAACAATATTATTATTAATAAATATTATTAAATTATAACATATTTGTATTATTAAAATAATAAATTGTAATAAAAGTATAAAAATGGTTTACAAATAATAATAATTATTATAATTAAAACGGTTGGTTATTGTGTTATTATTAAAAGACTAAATAGTACATTTAAAATAATGATGATATTAATAATTACTAATTATAATAATTATTACAATTATATTAATATGACATATATGTCTATATAATATCTATCTGTCTGTATTAAATTATAGTAAATTAACATTCATAATATTATTTATTTTCATAATATTTAATATTGTATGGTGGGCCTCACGGATAGCACGTTCGCCTCACAGCAAGAAGGTCGCTAGTTCGAGCCTCGGCTGGGTCAGTTGGCGTTTCTGTGTGGAGTTTGCATGTTCTCCCCGTGATGGCGTGGGTTTCCTCCGGGTGCTCCGGTTTCCCCCACAAGTCCAAAGACATGCGGTATAGGTGAATTGGGTAAGCTAAATTGTCCGTAGTGTATGAGTGAGAATGGGTGTGTATGGATGTTTCCCAGAGATGGGTTGCAGCTGGAAGGGCATCCGCTGCGTAAAACATATGCTGGATAAGTTGGCGGTTCATTCCGCTGTGGCGACCCCAGATTAATAAAGGGACTAAGCCGAAATGAAAATGAAAATGAATGAATGAATGAATGAATATTGTATGTTTTTATCATCAGTAACAGTAATACATGTTTATTGTTTTTTGCTATTATTAAAATATTAAATATTACATACAATTTGTTTTCAAATTATAAATATTTATATTTAATTTATTAATAATATTTAGGGGCAGCACGGTGGTGCAGTGGGTAGCACAATCGCCTCACAGCAAGAAGGTCGCTGGTTCGAGCCACGGCTGGGTCAGTTGGCATTTCTGTGGGCATGTTCTCCCCGTGTTGGCGTGGGTTTCCTCCGGGTGCTCCGGTTTCCACAAGTCCAAAGACATGCGCTATAGGTGAATTGGGTAAGCTAAATTGTCCATAGTGTATGTGTGTGAATGAGTGTCTATGGATGTTTCCCAGTGATGGGTTGCAGCTGGAAGGGCATCCGCTGCGTAAAACATATGCTGGATAAGTTGGCGGTTCATTCCGCTGTGTCGACCCCAGATTAATAAAGGGACTAAGCCGAAAAGAAAATGAATGAATAATAATATTTATGTATATAATTTACTACTATTACTTCTACTTCTTATTTGTTATAGCAGTAGTACAATAGTTAATTTAACAGTAGATTATAATAGTTGTTGTTTTTGTGTTATTAAAGATTAAATATCAGTATTATTGGATTTGAAACAATTAACTCAACTAACTGTATGTTTGTTTCCTTTTCTGTTTACATCAGAACGTTCCTGATATCCTTCTCCACTTACAAGACTCCCAAACTTCATCAGCAGCGCCGTCAACACAGAAAGCATTTACCACTTTTATTTCTCTAACATAAAATAATCATTAGTCATGCTCCAACAAAGTTGTCCATATTATGAAATAAGACCTCAATGTTCCACTTGGATTTGGTCACAGCACTCATGGGAGACATTAAAGCATCTACATCTTCCAAGCTATCAGGTGTGTATCTCACATTCCTCAGCCTGCACCTCTCTCCCTCTCTATCTCTCTCTCTCTCTCTCTCTCTCTCTCTCTCTCTCTCTCTTGCCAGTTATGAATTTATCTTTTAGATTTACAACACTAGAAAAGGAAAAGTGTGACAAAGTTTAAGTGGCTGCATCAAACAGTTTTTTATTTTTTTTATTTGAAGTAATCCAAGATCTTCAATCCAAGATTTTCAGTACACTTAAAATATAGCTGCCTGTACAAACTTATTCTTTGATAATCTTATTTAAAATGAGCTGAAATAGCACAATTCTTGAGATCTTTTGAGGGCAACTTCATTTTTTATCCTCAATCCACTTAAATTAGCTAACTTAATCAATTTGTGTCTGGACAACATGAATGAATTGTGTGGAACCCTGCCTTTTTTACAGTGTATGACAAAACTACACTTAAAAAAAAGAGAAGACGTTTGTTGTTCGTTCAAACTACTTATTTAAAATTAGCTCAAACAACACAATGATTGAGGTTTTTGGGGGTACAACTTAGTTGTTTCATGTTCAATCTACTTAAATTTGTAAAATTCAATAAGTTAACTTAATTCCTTCATGGGCAGCACGGTGGCGCAGTGGGTAGCACAATCGCCTCACAGCAAGAAGGTCGCTGGTTCAAGCCCCGGCTGGGTCAGTTGGCATTTCTGTGTGGAGTTTGCATGTTCTCCCCGTGTTTGCGTGGGTTTCCTCCGGGTGCTCCGGTTTCCCCCACAGTCCAAAGACATGCAGTACAGGTGAATTGGGTAAGCTAAATTGTCCGTAGTGTATGAGTGTGAATTGGTGTGTATGGATGTTTCCCAGTGATGGGTTGCAGCTGGAAGGGCATATGTTATCCAGCATATGTTTTACCGCTGCGTAAAACATATGCTGGATAAGTTGGCGGTTCATTCTGCTGTGGCGACCCCAGATTAATAAAGGGACTAAGCCGAAAAGAAAATGAATGAATGAATGAATTCCTTCATGTTGCCCCAATATGGGAGATTTTGGATATTTTAAAATGATTTGGGTCTTTAAAGGGGTTTTATGGGGGTGACACGGTGGCTCAGTGGTTGGCACTGTCGCCTCACAGCAAGAAGGTCACTGGTTTGAGCCCCGGCTGGGTCAGTTGGCATTTCTGTGTGGAGTTTGCATGTTCTCCCTGTGTTCGCATGGGTTTGCTCCATGTGCTCCGGTTTGTCCCCACAATCCAAAGACATGCGGTATAGGTGAATTGAATAAACTAAATTGGCTAATGTGTATGGCTGTTTCCCCAGTACTGGGTTGCAGCTGGAAGGGTATCCGCTGGGTAAAACATGCTGGATAAATTGGCGGTTCATTCCGCTGTGGCGACCCCAGATGAATAAAGGGACTAAGCCGGAAAAAAAAATGAATGAATGAAGGGGTTTTATGCTAAATGTGATGAAACTTAGTTTATTAGGCTGTGTAAATTATTTTTGTAAAAGTTAATTGTATAATGTCTTTAATAACTCTATAAAAATTTTTTTTATTTAAATATATATTTTTAAAACAAATTGATTTCAATAGTAAAAAAATACTGTATAACTGCAGTTAAAATCCTGGTTTCCTGGTTAACAGCAACTTAATTGTTTTGTTCAATCAACTTAAATTTGTAAAAACCCATTAACTTAATTCCTTCATGTTGTCCCAACACTAATCGATTGTGTGGAACTCAGCATATTTATAGTGTGTGTTGACATATTCACTCTCTCTCTCTCTCTCTCTCTCTCTCTCTTCATCCCAAATCTCCATTGACACTTGACTCTTCATTCCACCTCTCTCTCTCTCTCTCTCTCTCTCTCTCTCTCTCTCTCAGCCACTCGTTTTCCTGCTCTCTCCTTCCTTACACAGTTGTCCTGACTTATTAAGCCCCTGGTGTGATTCTCCGCTGGAATCTCCTGCACTTGTCCTGTATTCTCAGTGTGGTGAGATTGAGTGGGATGGGCTAAAAGAGGGAAATGTGTGCCTCTGTGTGACTGTTCTGCAGGAGACGCAAGTTCACCAGGACTATTTTGACTCCAAATATCCCTAAAGCCTCAAGAAATAGTGTTCGGACGCTCCGCTGTTCATGCCAGCAAAGGCTACCTCAGGGAGTTTGTGGTGTGGAAAGACCCTCGGAGGAAGAAAGAGGAGACGAGAGGACGAATATCAGTCAGAGGAAGAGGGTTTAATGTGGGGTGCAGGTAAGATCATATCTATTTCTGTTTGCAGTCTCAAGTGAACACATCTTAATGAAAAATGGTATTGCTTGGAGATGCTTTTTTGCGGGTAATATGCTGGGTTGTTTCAACACAGCTTCAGATGAATATGGAGAAAGCAACAGTTAAAAATGGTGGTGATTTCAATTGTAAAAACTGTAAAAACGCAGTTTAAATAAAATGGATTTGTTAATTAAATGCTTGGTTGAAGTGAGTTTTGGTTCATCATATGACTTTGGTTCATCATATGACAACCTATGGTTGTGTTTTTGTCTTTGTAACAAAGGTATGAAGTGTAGATGTTAGTACTTAAAAATTGTGTACAACACTTCAGTCCAAATGATTGAAATACGGTATTTTACCATTTTTTTAATGGTAAAATTCTTTTAAAAAAATTTTACCATATATTTTATGGATTTTTTTCTTCTTCAGTGAACTTTGGGCTTACATTTTTACATGTACATTTTGGGATTGGGTTTGTGAATATTTGAATCAGCATTTGTGTGTTTATAGCAGCACACCGAGATGAAAGCCAATCTATATTTTCAGGCTTAAAATTATTCATGTACTATAGCATTTGCAATATAAATATACATAGCTTGAAAGACATTGATGAATAGTTTGGGAGATGTGATACATCTCATGGAGTTACAACGCTAACTACTTCAGTCCACGGCGAGTATCTCCTCCTAATTCAGTCGTGTCAGTGTTGTCATTACCAAGATTGTATTTCGTATGAAGGAGTGCATACTTCTCCAGGACATTTGAACTGGCATTTTCAGTAGATTTACACTTCCTTGTGTCTGCTCATCAGCAAGAAGAAAGCTGACGTGCAACAGTTTTGTAACAGCGTTCACCAATATATCTAATATGTGTTTGGTCTGAGATTGATCAAATAGCAGTAGATGTAGTGTGTGTGTGTGTGTGTGTGTGTGTGTGTGTGTGTGTGGGGGGGGGTGGGTGTGTGTGTGTGCTTGTAAGCGCACATTCCTGTAAGCTTTAATGTGTGTTTAATTGAGCATGCTAACAATTTCAGAATAGATATGCCTCACTTTGGCATAAATGATTTATGTCCCTAAAAAACAATCTATCTATCTATCTATCTATCTATCTATCTATCTATCTATCTAAC
>CAIGQW010000298.1:142863-163442 GCA_903798125.1 Danio choprae | reverse complement strand
GTGTGTGTGTGTGTGTGTGTGTGTTTTATTTATATCGGGTTTTGCTTACTGTTATCATGACTGCAGTAGGCACGTACCGCTATAAAAATTCCACCTGAAACTGATGTTTAGAATGATATTAATCTTGTATGAAATACTGATATCATTATTCGTATTACTTTAGAAATTCTGCATAACTTAAAATAGAAATAAAAAATTCTGTTAATCATTTTATATGATTTTTCTACAAATAACAACATTGTAACGTGCAAATGTAAATGTATTACTATTACTAATGTATAAAATATATTTTTTAATTGTATTATTGTTACTAACTGAAGTCTGGTTGGTAATATAAATGCAAAAAAGAAAAATGCATAAAAAAGGAACTATATGCACAGATAAATTTACAAAAGTAAAATTTAATGTTGGCTGAGAATCAAAATACTGTAGAACCGATATCCCTAAACCTTTGTAATCACCTACAGAAGATTATAATCATATATGTATCACAATCTCTGCATTTGGCTCTAAAATTAAACCTATAAACAAACTTGACAGTTTATTAGTGTTAACCGTAATCATTTTTTACAGTCTTTTGGGTGCTTCAGGAGAGTTCCGTCATTGCTCTAGGCTATAGATATGTGTGTGGTGACTAGAGGCTGCAGCATCTGAGGCAGCTTGTGTTCCTGCAGGGGTTGTGTGAATTAAGTCTCTGCGCTCCATTGCAAAAACACAATCGCATCAGACAGTTGTCATTGTATGGCTCAGCTTTAGGTATGTTAGATTATAACAACATGTCTGTTTTAGAGTACCTGTAGCATACCTGTGCACTGCTGTGCTATAAGTGTTGCTGCGTGTGTTTGTTTGTGTAACACTCTGTGAGGGAACACCAGTTGAGACCACATTGTTTAACGCATGCCTGGGCTAATTTAACAGCCGGGCTGCTACACTTCTCGTCGGCATTTTCCTCGGGGCATGTTTTCCAGGGAGCCAAGCATAATGATTATAGGCCTTGTAACGTCTGATCTGTCTGCTCTATGTATGTGTGTGCGCGCATATGCCATTATTACTACAGATAGAAAGGATTTATATTTGCAGTGCACAGTTATGCACCACACGTTTGTGAAATATATCTCTTTACCAGCTCTAATAAGCACAGTGGGTTGGCTTGTGGAGTATAATCACTATTTATGTTCTGTTAAAAGGATAGTTCACCCCAAAAATGAAAATTCTGTCATAATATACTTACCCTTCACTTGTCACAAACCTGTTTTTTTTTTTCCGTTGAACACAAAATAAGTTAAGTAATAAAAATAAGTTAATAATAAATAAGTTATTTTGAAAAGTGTTGGAAAGCTGTAACCATTGACTTTCATAGAATTCGTTTTTCTCACCATGGTAGACGATGGTTACTGGTTTTGAACATTTTTCAAAATATCTTCTACAGAAATGGAAACTCATAAACGTATGGAACCATTTGAGGGTGAGCAAATAGCGAGCAAATTGTCATTTTTTTGGGTGAACTATCCCTTTAAAATAAAGGAAGATGATTTGCAAACAAGCATGTATTTTCGTCTGTTTTTGTTTTATAGGCTTTTCCTCTTAATTCCATTTAAATTATAATTCTGTCATAAATGAATCATCATCATGCCACTTCAAATATAATCTAAATATAACAAAAAAATGTATTCTTAGTCTACAGAGTTTAAACTGATTTTTTGGAGTTTATGTGTGAGGGGTTGCAAAACTGTGATGGAGCACTTGAATTTGGCCTCGTTGAACAAACAGACGAGCACAGACGTGCCGCTCAGTTCCCATCAAAAGCGGCAGGAATGATGTTTGTGACTGAAGAGATGGGCTAATGGCTTCATTAACCCATCTGATTACAGCTGCGTCTATCCAATCTAATCAGTCACGTCTGACAACCAATGTTTTCAAGTAGGCTACTCCATCTGACGGAACAATGTTTTCGAGCACTCTGTAAGCATCTGTCTGTTCATTAGCACACTTCTTTATTCATTTTTAAATAAGATTCAGACTATTAATGAATGAATACTTGATATCTGTTTTTGCACAAATGTGCTTGGTGACCTTATGTTTAGGTACACGTCTGTGGTATCATTTACATGAAATGATACAGTGCATTCCTCTATATGATACAGATGAATGATACAGTGCATGATCTGTTTTAGAACCTCATATCGTTATAATTACTGTTGCTTGTAATGTAGGATGTTACAATTTCGAGCAAAGACTTTTGTCATTGTGGTGACCTTTAGATTGCAGATGCACTGAGAACGCCACGTCTCTGCACTATTTTACACTCCAGTAAACAAAAACGATCTCACACACTTTGACAGACAATACACTGTACTGTACAAGCTGTAGTGTGATGCCAAACAATCCTTTTATGAACTTCCCTTTTTTATACAGAATGTGTGTGATGACTCATTTTACAGTCCTTATCTGAATATACTCTAAATGACCTTGACCAGATCCCCTTCCTCCTTTTTATTCTGCACCTGCTTTCAGCACATTAATGGCCCATTCAAGCCAATTCCTATTCCTATAATGAAAAGCAAATTAGCATCCACATCAATGCATGATAATCAGTTTGTTAGTCATTGTTGTGCATTGCCGACACTGCAGTTTTGTTGTCTGCCACTTTAAATGCTCAAACTTGTTAAAGATGGATGGATTTTGATTGGGTGTCAATGTTTGTGTTGTTAAACAGCTGGAAAGAAGAAAAACGCACACTTTGAAGATGATAGCAGTGTTATTGTTGCTCAATACTTTTAGCATTGTTGTGGGCTTTCTATTCTAATAAGATAACAACATTTATGAAAACAGAATATAATATCTTTATGAAGTTATTGTCCCTGGAGTGATTGGTCCAAAACTCGACTGTTCTCTAACACTACGTATATGCTTTTTCGCTAATCCAAGTATTTTTGTCTGTGAGTCACTTTATGTAGATTATGATTATAATACTGAATCCCAAATGATTGATATATCATGGGCAAAAAAAATAAAATAAACACGCACAAGTAACTTCTAGGGCTGGGCGATTGATCAAAATTAAATCGCAAACCCGATTGATCATACCTATGATTGTCACATACATCTTTCTGTGTTCAGTAGTAAATCTTCTCTGAAGGCCAGAGGTCACTCTTGTGCGGAAACTCCAACCCTGAAGAAATCCAGGAAATCCCCATAGCCTTGCATTATAAACAAAAGTTTTAACTGCTTTCTTTGACTTGGGGTGACTATAATCACACGACTACAGAATCATCTTACAGAAGGATTCATTTCAAACACTCGACTGAAGTTATGAAGTGAGTTTGGAGCAAAAACATGTTAGTAAATGTGATATTTTCATGTGCAGCATTTACTACACAGTGCTGTAATGCACTGAGAAACAACGCAAACAGCTGTCATTATCACAGAATGGTTATCATAATGTCATTATCGTCCGATTAAATAGATTTCGATTTTAAAATGGCAATTAGCTTGTCATTCTACATACTTGTGTAGTAAATGCTGAGACTTACTAGAATCGGCTTTACTGCCAAAATGTGCATGAAAATCACCTTATTCTATTAATCGCCCAGCCCTACAGTACAGACTTGCATGTCTTTAACAACATGCATGATGTCATCAAGAAGGTGGAGCTAGCGACTGATATGTTTTTTACTGGCTCTAATGAAAAAAAAAACGTAAAGGCTGAAGCATTCACATAGTTGTGGAGGATTGTAAAAAAACTACTATTTCTGTTAGAACATTATGAAGCATTCCACACATAGCATCCATTGTTGGCCAATCGAGCATTATATACAACCAATTCTTGCATCTTGATCACTACATCACACTATGTCAAACAAATTAGCCAAACGCCACAACTGGGATAAAATTGTGTAGTTTAAACCTGCCACCATTAGTGTTTGAACCGGTTGGGACATTTAGTGGTGATGATAGCACAGTTGACTCAGATAATCTGACAAACATGTTCTGCAGTAGAGTTGAGATCCACTGAGCCCCACAGTCACCACACAGTGGCATAAATCCACACATACAGTGACTGTCTGGAGCAGTGGCACACCGCCTGGTCCCCGGTGTTTCTGTCGGCAGGACTGAGACAAAGAGTGGGGTTGGCTGCTGAAGGAGAGGTGAGTAACCCGAGCAGCAGCATTGCGATGTGCATTCACTGCCGCCTGCCCAATGTGGAGTTTCCATTGTGGCCAACCAGTCAGAACGTCCCCCCCTTTTTTCCCCCGCACACCTGCACACCTGTCTGAGTGCACACACACACTTACACACACACACTAAAGCTCTTAGAGCCAGTTCATTTAAAGGAGTAGATCTCAAATTGAATTGTTGACTCACTCTCATGTTGTTCACGAGTTTCACATGTGCTCTGTATTTATATAAGCTGTACAGTAGCTTTATTAACATTTATGCATTCGGAAGATACTGTTATTCAACTAGTTATTCCACTTAATAAGTCAATGCATTTGCTTGGAGTAAAACACATGACCTTTGGGTTGCAACCTCCAGGATTTATTGTTTCAGTGCAGCTTTTTTTACAAAACAGCAGACATTTTATTTTGGTTTCCTCATTTTCAAACAAAGGCTCTTTCTCTATGTGATATTAACATTTGATTTCTATAATTGAATAATAATTGGTCACCCAAGATGCATTGACATTTCCACCTGGTGTTAAGGTTCAAATACATCTTGTGACCACTTGCTCAGATTTCGAAGACGCTCTATATCGCTTTCATGGTGCGCTCAGTGTGACGCACATGTACTATTGGATGAACAAACTATGCTACACATACATTTGTGATTGGATTGGTGCAAATGCATTTTAATACTGGTGTAAATTGGTCCTGTAGGTTATTGCATTTCCTGAGAATCAATATTTATGATTTTGGTGTTGCAAGTGTCATGCTTTATTGTTTGAGAGCAGCTTTATGTTAGTCATATATACTGAAAATCGTCTTCATGCCACGTTTTTTTTAAGTCATGTAAATTTTTCATCTGTGCTTTTTTCTTTCTGCACACTCACTTACAAGACACAATACAGCCCGAGGCATTTGACACCATTAGCCAGATCTGCATCCACATATTTTTATGTGTGGAAAAAAAAACTGTGGCACATTTTTGTCTTTCTCAATCAAATGTATCATTACAGTTGTTCTAATTTAGAACTTGAAGCAGTGACAGTGTGTTACTTGCCATTTCTTTATAATTGGTTGTAAAATTTACTATAATTGGTTACTAAATTTACTTAATTTTAATTATTTACTTAATTCCTACACCAGTATTTTCCCCAAATATGGGTTACTTTTATAGTACTCTTCATTTTGGCAGTTTTGCAGCATGAACAAAAAACAAAAATAAGTCCATATGGGTTAGAAATGACTCAAGCATGAGCGAATAATGATTAAATGTACATTTTTGGGTCAAACATCCCTCCACCACTAGTGTTCTTGGTAACAAAATGCAGAAATAGTGCATTTTTCTATATTTACACATGCCGCTTCTTATTTGTTTCCCCAGGAGGGATCCGTTATGTTTTGTGACATTTCGGCCCAGTGCCCAGGGTCATCTGATGTGTCTGCCTGTTCCGCTGTCTGTCTGTATCTCTGATTTTATGTTCGTTGCAAGCACATCTGTCTTTATGATACGGCATCCTCTCACGCTTCCTGTCTATCTGGTTATCTGTCATACAAGCCCTCACCTTCTGTCTTCCCTTCTCTTTTGCTGCGCTCAACCTTAACACTCACCTGCCCCATGAGGTTGTGAGAAAAAAAAAGTTTGTTTGAGCAGTTCAGCATTTTATTCCTTTTTTTACCTCCTCTGCATGGCCAGAAGAGAATGACACAGCAATTATGAAATCTGTCCTCTAAAGCCCAGTCGAATGCTGGATATTACAGCCCAATTTAATTCAGAGTTCATCTCTTACTGTGTACTTTAGCATGATTTACTGCACAGTAGGGAATGTGTTTTCAGCAATGTGGCTTCTAGATAAAAAGTTTATAATGGTTAATAGCATATTTCTACTGATCATTACCAACAACAAACTACTCTTGTCAAGGCTGGTCTTTTTAGCCAGAAGGTCAAGGTTTGGCTAGGTTTCATATGTCATTATGTGGGTCACAAAAACTATGTCACATTTTATTTTTTGATACAATTCTTACTATTATTTGCTGCTTATTAATAGTTAGTAAGGTGGTGGTTAGGTACTTTGGTACTTATGTGAATTGTTTGTCTGTCTATTAATACATTTATTTCCCTATATAAATTGTAGTGATTTTTAAAAAATGATTGATAAATTGCATTATTCACAGTCAATACATTGTTCACAGAATAGTCAATAGTAAAGGGCTCAGAACATCCAAAAGTCTGTTTATAGCAAACATCATCCATATTTGTAATCATCAAATTTATGTGTGGGAATTTTTAACAGCAAGAGAGGACTATTTAGTGTCATGATTCTTCCATTTATTTATGTACAATTAGCCCCTCTCTGAATATTTATATATTCAAATATATAAATATTTTTTTTTATTTATGCAGTTCAGCAATTTTGTTTTGTTTGCAAATGTAATATTTCAGTTAAAATGTTTTTTTTTTAGGTTTTATTAATTTTACATTATTTTTACATAACTTCCAAACTTTATTTTTACTGTAGTTTTAGTGATTTAGTTCTTAAACCTAAATAATCTTTAATGTTAGTGTGTTTAAAATTTAGATTTTAGTAGAATTTTATCATATAATAATTAATTAAAAAATTATCATATAAAAATTATTTCAATTATTGAAAGCCATTTTTGACAATAGTTTTACTTAACAACTATTGTGTGCCTTCTCATAGTGCCACTTAGCCAATAAAGTGTTGTTTAAAACATTATTTTTATTCTATTACCCGTATTTTTCCTCCATTGTTACATAATTTGCCTTTCTGTTGCCCTTTCATGTTTGTGTTCTTTTGTGGCCGAATGTGCTTAGCAAGAACTGCCAAAGAAATGAGCAGGAATGCTACCAAATAACTTGTTTGATGTTTTCATATGCTTTAACCATGTGGATGTTCTACTAAGAATGCATATCTGTGGCTATGTTTTACGGTGAGGCGTTTAACTTGTTAAATACACAGCATATAAATAGCTAAACATCAGTTTTTCACACCTCTGTTGTTCGCTAGAGAAAAACCCAAACTGTTTTTTCCATGCCGTTTCCCTCTCTCATACAGAAACTCTTTAGTTTGGGTTTATGTGCGGTTCCACACCCATTAAAACAAAACACCTGCTAGTGGTTTTGGCTGAGCAAATGCTGGTTAGCCTCTGCACATTCACTTCCCGTTTTATAACCTAATCAAACCTTATGTTAGCGCTCTGCACAAATGCTTTTGTCTCTGCTGGCGACAATTCAGCCCACAAAACTATCAAGAAAATCCGATATCTGACAAAATAAGCTAGGAAACATTTGACGAAATGGGGGTATGGCGTAATAAATTAGCCACAAGCAGGGAAATCATTACTCACTAAAGCAGCATGAGTGTGTTTTTCTCTCAGACAGGTCAGCTGCGTGCATCGTAGGAGGTCAGTTTATTTTTTTCGCCACATGGCAGGTTAACTGCACTCGAGCTTCACGCTTAAATCTCCATCCACCTCCTGCTCTCTCCCCATCTCTCTTAGCCGGACAGTCAGACTCACTGGGTGCTAGAACACTGTCAATAGTGGGTGTAACAGACACTAATGAATTGCCTATAACAGGAGCTCTGGGAGGCAGAAATGCATTACTGGCCCAGCAGACTGAATGAAATAGTCCCAACTGTATCTTCTCTCTCTCTCACACGCACACACGCACACACGCACACACACACACACACACACACACACACCTCATTCCTGGCCTGAATACATTCTCTAATGGGTTCAACATAGTGTGTGTTAGTGCCAGGTGTCCAATAGAGCCGCTCTTTAAAGCACACGGCCAACCCTCTGCGGGATCCTGTAACACGGTGTATTTTCTAACAAAACACACTTCTGTATCTGTGTTTACTGTGATGCACATGGCCGACCAGATCCTGGCTTTGTTACAGAGCCTGCTTGTTTGCTTTATGGTTTATTTTGTTGTATAGACAGCACTCAGAGAGCAAACAAATCATAAAAGCCTGACTATACAATACCGGCAGTGGGGTCATCCTTTGAATAAGACAGTTTATGAAATACACCCACCAGCATGGATGATAAATACAAACATCCATCCGCAAACTGCACACATTTATCAATAGTTTGAGCACAAATCTATATGACAAATTGGAAGGCTGGATGAATTATGATGCTTATATATCCAGTTTTCTTTTTTTTTTGTAAAGGACTGGTGTGAAGGAGGAATGTTTGTGTTTGTGTGTGCTTCAAGGAAAGAAGCTCTGTAGATGGTCATAACTGGTATTACATTAATTCCTATTGTTGTTAAGGTTTCGGAAAAGAGGAACAAAATCAATTCTCCTTGAAATGCTTGAAGGTCGATGCTTGGGAGTGTGGAGGAGAAATGAGGCAGGGGTGGAGATGTGATAGCTTGCAGCACAGAGGGGAAAATCTAGCCCACTGACAAGACTATCGAGTCTCTTAATACCCTTTCTGGATGGATTCATGCATTGAAACTAAAACGCTTTTTTTTTTTTTTGCAAGTCACTCAGGATGAATGTGTCTTGCCATATGCCTTAAGGACAGTTCACCCGAAAATGACACTCTTGTCAGTACATATTTACTCTCATTTCAACTGATACACGTGTGATGTGATTTTCTTACTTAGCCCTGTGGAGATTAAAAGAGGTAGAATGTCCTTCTGCACTATACAAATGTTTGTCATTTTATCAGAAACAAAAATGTGACAGTTTGATGATTAAGTTGCTAACATATTTTGTAAGTAATTGTTTTAAAACGCTTTAAAGTGCTCTTGATTTAACCATATAAGACCTTACATAAGCAGAAGAAACATGTACTAATTGACTCAAGTTGAAAATATATATTTTTTCATCCTTAGAGCAGTATCTGTACTTTTAAGGCAAATTTGGGAAGCTATAAAATATTACTTCAATAAAAGTTTAATAAGCTTCTAAGGAGGAAGGGCACTAGAGTCAGTTTTAATTTTCTTCATATTTTTATTTTATATAAAATTATATTGATATATGTATAAAATAATATAATTATAAAATTATATTTGTATTGTTTTGCATATTTTATTTGAAAAGTTTATTTTTATTTTGTTATCAACCGTCGTTTTAGTTTACATTTTGTTACGATCACCAGCGGTGTTCTGCTGGAGAACACTCTGTCACCCAAACTACAAATCCCATTGTGCCCTGCAGTCACCCAGCTGCAGTTCATCACCACTGATTACATGGTGACAGTATATATATATATATATATATATATGCCACACACATATCCAGGGATGAGTCTTGTTATAGTGTAAGTGAACATTTCAAAGCTGCATTTAGGTCCTACCCCTGTTGCATTATTTTAGTGTTATTGTTTTAAAATAGTTAGAAAGGATATATTTTATTATCTTAAAGTTATGTACTGTGGCCCTTTATGAATCACGTCTACAGAAAATATGCTGTAATAATTTAAATAAGCTGATTTTTGGTTATAATTAATGGACACATATTATATATCAATTTAAAACAAATATATTTTTTTACAATTAATTGGGAAGAGTAAAGTGTTAAGATTCCGCAAAAAAGCAGTTGTTGTGTGAATTAAGAGTCTACATGCTCAACTGTACCTCATAAAGTTGTATTAGCAAATTAAAAATGGTTAATTTAAAGTTCATATTAACTTTGAATAAAGTACATTGAAACTTGTGTATAAAAATGTCCTATCTTCTTCCATGGACACCTGTGGGGAGGTTCAATCAAAAGTTACATTAAGTAAAAGCAGCGTGACAACTTGTGGGAACAAATTGTTGTAGTGTGATTGCTTTGTTCTGAAGATTAGCTGTACCCTCACCTAGAGTTATGTGCCCAAATGTCACATCATGCTCACTCAAGCTCCAAATTACTGATGCTTTTTTGTAAATCCATCATTAAAAAGTTTTAATGGGCTTGGACACAGTTATAGCTATGCAGGCTGAGCTCAGACCTGCCTGAATGTTTTTAGTGTGTGCGTGTGCGTGTGTGTGTGATGTGTGTTTGAAGCAGATAAAGGCAGAACATGTGTCTGAGTGTGGATCCTGCAGCAGTGTTTGGATGTGGGCCATAGATTCATTTGGCTAGCAGGTAGCTTCACTGGTGAAAAGAAAAGTGATGCACCAGTCAGGAGTTTGTGGTATGCACACCTGCAGCTTCCCCTCCTCCTTCATTTTGCGATCTGGCAAGGGGCAGAGGATATGGAGGGACTGCGCTCAGACCTGCCCCTGCCCAGGAGGTAAACGCTCTCCTGTGCGTGTGCGTGCGTGCATGCCTCTGTGGTGATTTGTCTAGGTGTACCAGGCCCACATGGCTAGCCAGGTCCAGCGGTGAACCTTTCCAACATGGTTACATTTTTGGTGATGCAGGCATGCCTGAGCACATAAGCTGATATTTCAGCTTCCTTGCGGAGGTGAATTATGAACACGTCTCCCATCAGTTTGGTAATCATAAATGCTTTTAGCTTGTGTGGAACTGACCTTATAAGTAAAAGGATTTTTGATTCATAAAAAATGTGTCATTATTTTTCTTACAGGTAGGTCCACATTAATGAAAATCATAAAATTAACAGCATGTATGTACAATATAAATAATTGTCTTTTTAATAAATAGCATTATACTATTAGACATTAGACAAAAGAAAAGGTTATGTGATTATCATATTCTTTTGTTTTCTTTTATTTACCCATTGACTTTTGAACCGGTTCACTAAACAGATTTGTTTATAGCGGTTAATCAATTCAATCAGTAGCCTCTTTTTATGTAGCTACACGTGTATTATGTGTTAAAAGAGAGTCAGTGAGACATTTACACAACCAATACATTAAAAACATTGTTAAAATGTTTTATTCTTTACTTACTTATTAATTCATTCTCTTTTCGGCTTAGTCCCTTTATTAATCTGGGGTCGCCACACAGAATGTACCGCCAACTTATCCAGCATATGTTTTACGCAGCGGATGCCCTTCCAGCCGCAAGCCATCACTGGGAAACATCCATACACACTAATTTCTTTACTTATTGTAGGTGATTTTTCCATTAAACTGTTCAATAAAATAGATGTTTTCTTTAAATCCTTTGATTTGTTTGAGATGATTCGGACCATCTTTTTACCCTTATTTTATTTTCCAATTCCTCCTATTGACTTAATTCTTTTGAATCACTCCTAAAAAAGCTGTGTATATATGAGAAACAATTAACTCGAAACCTACGTTAATATGCAGGTTTGAGTCCTTTATTGAATCAAAATATCAACCCTATTGCTATTGCTCACTTGCCAGTAAATATACCTCCTGGTGCCAGTGTTGGCTTGCATGTTATAGTTCGCCAACCCCTGCACTATTAAATGTAAGTTAAAGTGTCTATAGTCTTTCGCTCGAGCCACAGAGGCAGTTAATAGTATTGTGTTGAAAAGCTTTCAGGACCAGAGCTTTTGGGTTCTTTCCAAAGTCCTCCATCAATGGTCCAAATAACAGCACTGCTGCTTTCTCCTGCACCGTCTTACTGAGATGTGGCCTGTGGCTTAAACGTGTTGTGATGAGAAACTGCAAAGCGGCTTGTGGAAAAAGACGTGGGCCATTTCCATAAAATTAGCTTAGCAAATGGATGGAAGCAGCAGCCCCTGCAGAGAGAAGACAACAGCACGAGCCGCTGGAGAATTCACAATCCTCGCTCTGCAATACGCCCATAGCGCTGATCTCATATACGTGGCCTTTCATGGAATTAAGCATGAAATATCTTTACACTAGCACTAGATAGGATTAAACAGCACATTATACTGGTAAAGCGGTGCTAAATAAGGTCCCAGCTGCCATTTTTCTGTACTTTTGTTGTCTGTTTTTACATAAGTGTTGCTATATTCAGCGATGGGAGTGATTCGGCTTTGTGGCACCCCAATAATCGCAGCGCATACACCACTACATATCTTCATTAGCGGATTAGCTGTGGGAAATGAATCCTGCTTTGTTCCTCCTCCAACCTGAGCCTCATTCCATGTTTTTTTTTCCTCTGTCATTTCTACTTAGGCTTCTCTCTTGTTTTGGACACACACACAGACACACACGTCAGCCTGCTAGCATGCTAGCTTCTGTTAAGCTCTTCTTTTGTTCCCTGAAGGTGCATCAGCCGCCCAGTGGGTGTACTGACTCGAGACAGAACAAATTAAGGTCACAGCAGGCAGTGGACAGCAGAGAGAACCTGTGCTAGACCAACCTTCCCTGTCCACCTTCAGCACATCATATGACACGGTTGAGGCTCGTCGCCAACTTACTCTAGGGAGTCATAATCATTTAATCAAGACCCCTTCACGCCCCTTCATCCTTTCACTCTCCCTGGAGGCCCAATCGCCTATTGTTCGTATACAGAAAAATGATGAAAGGTGATGAGCGTCTTTGAACTTGAGTAGGAAGAGAAAATAAGGATGTGAAGTATATGTGAGATGTGCTGCTGCAGCTCTGAGGGATGTTTTTTTGATATGGACTAGAAAGAAAGAGAAAGAGTGAGAGAGTGAGCGTATTACCCGTGAATGGGCTTGGCATGAGTCATACCGCTCTCTGGTGCTTGATGGTGGAGTTCTCCCACAATGCATCTATTTCGGGCTTACTTTTCTGTCACTCTCTATGTACTTAGAAGCGTAACTTCAGAACACTTACATAAGGACTTCGGTGCTGTGCAAAACAAAACACAGTAAAGGCAATTCACTCTCACAAAAATCAGAGCGCGCGACTGCTGAATTTAGACACAATGTTGTAGAAGGTGCAGGGAGTAGCATGCTCATGGGTCTGTGAGTTGACAAATTTTAAAATAGAATTTGCATCAAAAATGCTTGAATAAACATCTTATAATGAGCTTTTTTATTTATAAAAAGGTGAAAAGGTCGATTAGAATGGGACTATCAACCTTAGACTTCACGTACCCAGACAGAATGGGAAATAGGCAAAATTATTGTTGCATGTCACAAAAATCTTGAAGACCAAAGATCATAAGAAGCACAATGATTATTTGTTATAATGAATATACACCAATGTATGATCAAAAATGACAAAGTATTTTAGGCTCTTTCCGCTAATGCTACTGCTGTTATCTTGAAATGCAAGTATCTTGACCAAAATAAACATGTCATCTAGATGTTTGCTTTTAATCTAGAAAGCTTTAAATGTATCTGTCTTCATTGAAATCTGTGAAATCACCTCTTGTCTCATTCACCATGGTTTTACACTAAATCAGTTAGGAGAGAGTTAGTATGGTTATAAATATGTATATGGCAGGCCTCACAGTGGCGCAGTGGGTAGCACGTTCGCCTCACAGCAAGAAGGTCGCTGGTTCGAGCCTCAGCTGGGTCAGTTGGCGTTTCTGTGTGGAGTTTGCATGTTCTCCCTGTGTTGGCGTGGGTTTCCTCCGGGTGCTCCGGTTTCCCCTACAAGTCCAAAGACATGCGGTATAGGTGAGTTGGGTAGACTAAATTGTCCATAGTGTATGAGTGTGAATGGGTGTGTATGGATGTTTCCCAGAGATGGGTTGCAGCTGGAAGGGCATTCGCTGCGTCAAACATATGCTGAATAAGTTGGCGGTCCCAGATTAATAAAGGGACTAAGCCGAAATGAAAATGAATGAATGAATGAATGAATGAATGTATATGGCAATGATGATGTGTTTGGTCTTGGTGGAATAGATTTGCTACGCTGCTGCTGCTTTGACTTTGAACCAAGACTTGCTACTGCCAATATATTCACAGACATGCAGTCTGAGAATATAACACACTGCTGCTGCAAACATAACATACATGTAAACCCCCAAACAAGGTAGGAGAACATGAAGACAAAACAAAGCCATGGAAACAGTTGTATAAGCAAACATGCTTTTATCCATACGAGTTGACTGAGACAGGACAACTAAAAGATACATCCCCCAAAACAAGCAGATAAATCACAAGACAAGTTTCTTTTCCTTTTTTTGCACCATGAGCCATTGGACCACATGTTTTTATATCTATGTGTGCCTGGGCTACTTTACCAACCGGCTTAACACTAGACTGGGCAACTTTGTTGAGTGGCTTAAAGCAAGAGTACTACACTATTTGGTCTTGGCTACTTTGCTGACTGTCTTAACTCTAGTAAACTAGATTCTGTATGCCTGGGCTACCTTTCCAAATGGCTTAGCACTGGTGTACTGGACTATTTGCGCTTGGCTACTTTGTCGACCATCTTAACTCTACTACTTTACTGACTGGCTTTGCACTAAACTGCACACTTTGTGTCCTTATAGCAAAAATATCATGTTGCAGGCTGATCGGACAAAATATACCCAGCACCACTTGAGCATTTATATATGAAACATTGATTATATAACTGCCATACTCTGGTAGATAACGGCACACATAGTAAACACTCACTTGAATTTCCAAAGTGAGACAGTGCAACACCAAGTGAAACAAGAGACAGTGCCTGGTGGACAATTATATATTATTTGGAAAATGAGTGCACAAATTGAAAATGGGAGAGCAGTAGCTAGTACGAAAAACTTGACTTAACTATGACGTGTTTTGAATTAAAATTTTCCTATCTTTTTAACCATTTTTGTGGGTTAAAAATCTCTTATACGTCACAGACCCTCATATGCTGTATACTCTTGGGTGAATCCCAATGGCTGGTGAAGCATAAACACCTAGGTGGAGGTGGACGGCGATCGGCAGGCCTCTCCTCAAGGACGGTGTCCAATTCTGCTTGTGTGTGCGCGGTGGTGTAATCCATATCTGCAGGGAGGATGACCTTCACAGCGAGGAGCCTCCGAGGCTAATGCGACAGCCAGAGACACAGAGGAAGGAGACAGAAAGCGGTGACATATTTAGAAATTTGCCTCGCTGGCAATCATTCAAGGGCGAAGTCACCACAATTTTGTGTGTTGTATTTCAGAAGAAAAAAAAAAACCTCAGTCATGTTCATTAACCCTTTTGAGGATATTATTTCACTGGAGAACCATGGTCTCCAGACTGCCAGATTCAGGATTTTGTGTCATGTGAGAGTTATAGGAGGGAGGTTTGGACAATGTGATCTTGGTTAAAAGAGTAGTTGCTTATCAAATATTAACTGATCTTTGATGGAGGAGATGAAGAGGAAGCGCTGTGTGACGCTGATTCAGCATTTGGCAGGTGCACTGAACTCATCACTCTTTTTTTGATCTGATAAAACACAGCACAGGTGCCAGTCCCTCACATCCAAAGTAGATTTGTGAAACAAGTGGATTTTAGAGAGTCAATTTTTCTAAAAGTTTCTGGCTTCCTGCAGATAATTGGCATGAAATGCTCCAAAATGCTCTCAAACTGGTTTTATTAAATGTGTGCATATAAAACTAAATGGAACTTAAATAAAATGTAATATTGAATAAGTTAAATTACATATTTACAATTTAATAATGTGGGCCTCACAGTGGCGCAGTGGGTAGCACGTTCGCCTCACAGCAAGAAGGTCGCTGATCGCTGGTTCGAGCCTCGGCTGGGTTAGTTGGCCTTTCTGTGTGGAGTTTGCATGTTCTCCCTGTGTTGGTGTGGGTTTCCTCCGGGTGCTCCGGTTTGCCCCTCAAGTCCAAAGACATGCGGTATAGGTGAATTGGGTAAGCTAAATTGTCCGTAGTGCATGAATGTGAATGGGTGTGTATGGATGTTTCCCAGAGATGGGTTGCAGCTGGAAGGGCATCCGCTGCGTAAAACATATGCTGGATAAGTTGGCGGTTCATTCCGCTGTGGCGACCCCAGATTAATAAAGGGACTAAGCCGAAATGAAAATGAATGAATGAATGAATTTAATAATGTATGCTTGGGTTCAGTAATTTAACTTAAGCAGTGGGTAGCACGATCGCCTCACAGCAGGAAGGTCGCTGGTTTGAGCCACGGCTGGGTCAGTTGGCATTTCTTTGTAGAGTTGGGATGTTCTCCCCGTGTTGGCGTGGGTTTCCTCCAGGTGCTCCGGTTTCCCCCACAATTATAAAGACATGCGGTATAGGTGAATTGGGTAAGCTAAATTGTCCGTAGTGTATGAGTGTGAATGAGTGTAAAACATATGGTGGATAAGTTGGCGGTTCATTCCGCAGTGGCGACCCCAGATTAATAAGCCGAAAATAAAATGAATGAATGAATGAAGGCTAATTAGCTTTTTATTGTTGTTAGCCTGATGAAAATATTAATATCCTAAATATTATAAATAATATTTATATAAATATCCTATATTATATTTAATTTGATAGATTTCATCATTATAAGAAAGTGAGAAGTGGATTTTGAAAAAGGATTTAAAAAAATGATCTTAAGATCTTTTGCTTTAACCCTAAAATGGTATTAATTAAAACAGTTACAGTAGAATAATTTTATATATATATATATATATTGCATAAATTTTAATGATTTTTGTGAATATTTATTTACACAAATACATACAAATGTAACAATATGTAATTAATGTAATAATACATGGGTTTACGTTTGTACATATATAATTTATTTAGGAATAGTAATGAATATTATGAATATGTATATAATACATATAATGGGATTATTCTATATATTGTTATTCTGTATATAATACAACCATTGTTTCATTATTTTATCACACATGAATGCACACACTTTTGCAATGTATCTTACGGTTGCACAACATAAATCTTAAGTTCAACAGTATTTGTTTTCCTATTATCATGTCTTCATATTGAAGAAGGAGCACCACTAACGCTGCCTGTTGGAGAAACATCAGTGTGTGATGCTTCTGTCCTCCACCTGCAGATCACAAAACCACTGACCTCTAAAAGTGCTTCTTTTCAAACGCTATTGACGTGCCATCCATTCTCTCCATCCAATTTCTCTTTTTAATTTCTTTTACCATCTATCCTTCTCCGTCGCCCCCTCTATTTTTTGTCAGAAACAATCAGTGGATTTTCCAGCTGACTGCCCTGCTCTGCCGCAGTCACAGACATGGAGGGGGAAAAAAAACATACATGAAGGGGGACAAATGGAAAAGCTGAAGACTCCCATGATGTGAGAAATGGGTTTGAAAGATGCGTCATATCGGCGTCATACAGTGAGAGCTGAAAGCATTGCGGAGCTGCATTCCTGTACATGCAGTCCTTCTCCAGTCTGCCTCTTCCAGCCATTTCTCTCCCCTTGAGAAAAAGAAAATACGCATCCCGAATTCTGACACCGTACTGCACAGTCCAGCCGGGGAGACCTTCTCCGAGGTGCATTAAATTATATGTGCATGTCCTTTGCTGCCGAGAGACGGGATGCAGCCTTAAATAGCAGCAGAGAGAGACAGACTGAGGAGGAGACTGATAAAGAGAAAGCAAAATCAACATGCGGGAGGACTGAGATAAAAGAGAGGAGAGTGGAAAAACAGAACAGAGACAGATTTATGGGTCTGTGACAAATAAGGATGTCTTAAGTGTCTAGCAGAGGAAACATTTTCAAAATGTAATACTTGAAATATATAATATGTGATCGTGGACCACAAAACTAGTCATAAGTGTACATGTTTGGAAACTGGAGATTAATACTTCACTTGAATCCTGAGCAAATAAGGTTTCCATTGATGTATGCTTTGTTAGGATAAAACAATATTTGGCAGAGATGTAAAAATATATATCTGGAAAATCTCCTTTATGGTTGACCAAATTAAGCTATAAATATGCATATATTACTAATCAAAAAATAAGCTTTGATATTTTTACAGTAGGACATTTCTAAAATATATTTATGGAACATGATCTTTACTTAATATTCAAATGATCTTTGGAATAAAAAAATAAATAAATCGATAATACCTGTGCAACATAAGACTTTGCGGTGCAGAGTCACATATTATTAATGTTATATTTTTTGCTAATTATTGTTTTACTGTATTTTTTCATCAGATAAACCAAATATTTATTGATCAAATTATATCGACTTATACTTTACAATTTTTTTTTACATAAAAAAAATATATATTTGTCTTTATTTATTTACTTATAATTAAATTACTGCAGCCAATTGAGTTTTTTGAAATTTCCTCTAAGCTTCTTTTTAAACTTTCCTTTAAAAACATTTTCATAATACAAAAAAATAAATAAAAACAATCAGAACCACACCATTGACCCAAACGCTTGATAATCGAAATCAGGATAAATAGAGCAAAAGACTGAGCAGAAAACAGTGTAGCGCTTTTGTTTCCACTTCCATTCCTAGTTACTGGCGTCCTGGAAGAATCCTGCCATTATTCTGGATCAGCGGCCATGTTGCCCACATATGTCAGCGGTGGCCAGAGGTGCACATCAATATTCATTGAATCAGAAACTCTGACTTGTCCCGTTTGTTCCAGCTGGGCTGAGAAGGGAATTACCACATGGCTATTTGTAGCTGATAAACTGGCCCTTAAGACAGGTTACTTGATCAGGACGGAGGTGATTTCTAAGCAACTGTAACAGTGATAGATCTGAATGCTTTATACAAACACATGGCCATTTAAAAGAGGCTACTGATCTTTTAATTTGTGGTGGGATGCCATTATGGCCAGAGTAACTGGGGACTTAATGGAGTCTGTAGTCTGTTGTTGAGTTGCGAAACGCAAGAATGATCACACATACAGATCAATGTAATGGTCCGCATGATCGAATCGAGCGCAGGATTTCCACAAATGACTTTGTCCTTAGTGTCCTTCATGCCGCAGGTGGAAAACAGAGCAGATCGGGATTTTCAAGCAGATTTTTGAGCTAGTTTAAACTGAGATTTTTTTGGCTTTTTTTTCCTGCAAATTTCGAGTGCTGGCAGCCGTTAACGTTTTGGCTATGAAAAACGTGGTGATTTTCTCTTAATTGCGAAGAGACATTGATTTCATGGCTATGTGAGAGTGGGCAGAGGAGATAAAGAAAAACAGTAAACATTGTCTTCTCATTGCTCAGTATACCCTTAAAGGGACAGTACTGGACCTTTTTTTTATTGATGCTGACTTGGTCACTTGATTCTATTTATTTTATTTGCATTATTTATTTGTACATTTATTATATTTAATAGATTATTTATAACATTTAAGATTATTTGGATTTTTTAAATTGCATTAATTTGTTTTAAACATAAAAAAATGTGTTTGAACTATTTATTTAAGATATTAATTTATATGCTTAAATGTATTTTTTTGTTGTTGGTTGGTTTTGTTATTGTATTCATTTTTATGTTTATTTGTATTCAGTTATATTTGTATTTTAATTTATTAGATTTATTTACATATTTTATTGTATTTATTTAGCATGTATCAATTTTTTTATTACCTTTTTTTAACATTTTATTGATCATTTATTAAACTGTTTATATGTATTTAAAATGTATTTTTTATTTGATTTTATATATATATATATATATAACAATTTTTTTTTCATTTAAATGTTTTCATTATTATTTGTATTTTTATTGTATTATCAAAAAACAAAAGAAGAAAGTCAAACAGCTTGGATAATTATACCATCAATAATCACCAATTAACCTTACATTAAGGTGTAGTGATGTAGTACAACTGAATGAATGAATGAATGAATGAATGAATGAATGAATGAATGAATGAATGAATGAATGAATGAATAAAGAGTAAAAAATATAGGCACATCTACAAAGGTTACAGCTATTGTGACCACAGCGGCATGAATTATGCATCTGAGCCAGCGAACAGAAAACAATCTCTGTACGTCTCAGAGAAGTCGCAGTCTTATCTAAATGCGTCATCTTAATGCCTGATGAGCTATGCAAAAGCTTTCATCTGCAAACAGCTTTTTTCTCCCCCAATGAAACCGAGACCAACTCCTCAAGCAATAACACCAGATGACATATGAGACATTAGGCCACTTCCAGTCCCAGAGTTCCCTTCGAACCCCCATTCGAGACATTTACAGATTGGGTCGTCGTGACAGCTCAGATGCCATATGTCTTTGGTGGGACAAAAAACAACACTGCAGTTTTTCATTTCATCCAGACTTTGTATCTCTTTTCGCTCCTCCTCTTGAGCTGTGAGGAGAAACGTCGGAGTCACAGAAGCGTTGCAAATGTGCCTACAGGTGCACAAGCAGCCCATCATTGGACGCTTTCCTCTTTCCCGTCTCTCAGTCTCTCCTGGGTAAGCTGGAGATTGGGGTTAATGTATACACTGCGTCACGTGCTTCACACTGCCAGTTTATCTCCAAAGCTTTGGAGGAAAAAAGGGAGGTTTTAAAATAAAGAGAAGAAAAGCAGAGGAATGCAGGGTTGGTGATTTGGGATGCGCAGCACGTGAAGGCCAGATAACCATCTCCTCTGCAGCCCTTCTTCAGCCTGCTGTTTGCTCAATCATCATTTACTGCAGAAAAAGAGAGAGAGAGAGAGAGAGAGAGAGAGAGAGAGAGAGAGAGAGAG
>CAIGQW010000298.1:126432-140711 GCA_903798125.1 Danio choprae | reverse complement strand
TACTACTACTACTACTACTACTACTACTACTACTACTACTACTACTAATAATAATAATAATATAGTATAGTTCACCTAGTTGCACATGCCAAACATCCCTATACCAATGACCGGTGTGCGGCAATTCATTTGAAAGTTTAATTTCCATTCCAGGTCACAAAATCCCAGCAATACAACCTGCTTCAGCCTTACTACAGTATAGACCTTCATAAGCATGCTACTGCTTTTCTGAGGAGTAAGGAGAATTGAGATGCTCATGTAGCCACCAAAAATCTCAGCTTCGCATGGCTGTGTCTTTTCCTTATAGCCTAACCTTGCTTTTCAGCCTACAAATTCATGCTGTTGCTTGATTAAGAGCAACACTTTTTCATGAAAAAATGTGCATAAGAAATGAAGACTGGAGGACCAGGAATGAAAATTGTTTGGCAGCCTTGTTAGTAAAAAAAAACTGTATCAGGACTTCCACAAAATGTGGGACACAGTATTTCAACATAATGAATATAATTCTTAAAGGAAAATGAAAATTGACTCACTATTATTCACCCTCAAGAGGTTCAAAATCCCTATGAATTTGTTTTATTCTGTTAAGAGCATATTTTGAAAAAAAGCTGAAACCTATAACCATTGGGAAAAACCAATATTATGTATGTCGATGGTTACAGATTTCCAGATTTCTTCAAAATATCTTTTGTGTTTAATGGAAGAAACTCATAAATGCTTGAAACAAGTAAAGGGTGAGTAAATGATGACAACATTTTCTTTTTTGGGGTGAACTATCCCTTTAAGGGCAAATATAGGAATACAGAAATACACATTTGTACACAGGAAGAACAAACAGAAATGCCAACTGACCCAGCCGAGGCTCGAACCAGCAACCTTCTTGCTTCGAGGCGACAACGCTACCCACTGCGCTAATGTAAAAATGCATTTTAGATTGTAATATAATTTATAGTATTACTTTTTATTGGATTTTGTTCAAGTAAATGTAGTCTTGGTGATCAAAACAGACTTTCAAAAATATGATATACTAATATTATATACTACTCTTTTAAACAGGAATGAAATTTACAATGGTCATATCTAACTTGTTCACAATAGTTCTGTTTGAAACTACTATATATTACTGTTACCTAAAAAAAGTTTTACTCTTCTTCTTTTTGTTTTTAGCTTGACTGTTGTTGAACTTTGAAGCCTGTCAAGCTTCAAGCTCCTCAAAATTTAAAGCAGCTCCACGAGCCCTTGCACGTTGCGCTCTGTTGGGTTCGGTTTCTGCAGTTGCTCTCCATTCTCATGCCACATGTAACCTTTCTGCTGTCCGCTTATCCTTTCTGTTCAACCGCCCACCTGAGTGTATGCATGCACGCAGAGAAATCTTGCGCAGTGTTGTGTAATAGTCTAAAACACAGTCTAACAGTGCACAAAATACAGCCCTCATCCCAGTAGACTCTTCCCAGTGGAGCCGACTGAAGAGCAGATCCGCCGCCCCCTCCGAAAACTCACAGCAGCTCCAGAAAATTCCAAACCTCTCATCCTGCTCCTCCGAACTGTGAGTGAGTGTGTGTCTCCAGTGCAATTATTCAGATGATATCAGCTGTCAGTCAGCAGCTCAAAGATGAAGCTGGGCTCTTTTACATGATAATGGGATGCCACATTCAATCAGGCCTTTGTGTGGCATAGAGGGGGCAGTTGACTCATTAAAAATTGCAGCACAATACAATGAAAGAAGCGGCATCAGCAAACTTTCACTTTTACGCCACCGTTAAGCTCTCCTCACACACCTTTATGTCTGATTTGTTTCCTTTTCAGTATTACTGGTGTTACAGGGTTGCGAGGAGGAAACAAAAAAGGAAGGACACTAAATGTTTTTAAAAACAAATGAAATAATAATGACAGTGAAGAAGAGGAAGAGAAATGTGGAAAAAAAACTGTAAACAAATCAAGGGGAGGTAAGAAAAAAAGGAGAGGAAGAAACAAGTAAAAAGTACAACAAAGTAGAGGAACGAACTAATAAAAAAAATAAAGCAGGAGATACAAAAAGGAGAAACAATGCTGTGAAAAGGAGAGGAGACAAGAGGAAGCAAAATTAGGTAACACATTATAATAACTGCACAATATTAATAATTTATTAAGCATTAGTAAATAGTTAATTCCTCATTAGTTAAGCATTAACTCTACATTATTTGATTTTTATTTAAAACAAAAAAAAAATCCTACACTTAAAACAATTCTTTAAACAAAATACATTTCATTATACATTATAAGACACTAGTAAGCAGTTTATAAATACAGCTACAAAGGCTGTATTCTTGACTTTATAAGCACGTTATAGATGTAATAAACATTTCAAATGAACATTTATATATCTTATTATTTAGGCATATACTAATAGTTACTTTGTATGTTAATAAATGCTTTATTAACACAACTTCATGCAGTTTTGCGGCCTAATCTAAAGTGATGGCTGTTTATGCTTTATAAATCCCTTCATAAAGCATACAAGATAATAAAGCATACAAAATAATAATCATAAAAAATCAAAACAAAAAAAGAAGGAGTCGAGGAAGCAAAATTGTAAAGAAAAGAGGAAAAGGAAGAGGAAGAATGCAGAGAGAGGAGCAGGAATCCAAATTGTATAAAAGTAGAGAGCTGTCAAAACTAAAAAGAGGAGGAGGATATGAAAATGTAAAAAGGTGAGGAGATGAATAAACATTAAACATTGAATGAAAAAAAGAAGGATCCAAACAAAACTTTAAAAAAAGAATATAAGAGGAAATGAATCTGTATAAAAAAGGACAAACCTGTAAAAAATTAATTGAATAGAAAATTTGAAGAAAGGAGGAAACAAAACTAAAATTCAGTGAAGACGAAAGAATAATATAAAGCAGAAACAAAACTAAAAAATGAAGAAAGAACAACTGTTAAAAGATGAGAGGAAAAGACAGCAAAAAGAAGAGGAGAAAATAAATGAAATTGTTAAAAGAGGAGAAGATGAAACAGCTAAAAACGGAGAGGAGGATATGAAAATGTAAAAAGAAAAAAACCCAAAACTGAATGAAAAGAATAATGAAAAAGGCAGAAACAAAACCGTATGACAAAAAGGGGGGGAAAGGGGGAAAAAATAAAAATAAAATTAAGTAAAGATGAAAAAGCAAAAAAATTAAAAGAGAACAACTAAAAAGAGGAGAGGAGAAAACATCTAAAAAACAGAAGAGGAAATGACCATAAAAAAGGGGAAGAAGATGAAACAACTTAATAAAAAGAAAAGAAACAGTAACAAGAAAAAAGGAAAGGAAAAATACAATAGAGCGGAGTTTGAAATCCAACAATGGTGGTGCATAACTGTGAAAAACTTAAACTAAAAGAAATTAGAGGACACAGCGTGGTGCTACAGTACGTCAGTGGGCCTGCTTTCTCCTCCTCTTTCGTCATGCTACTCCCTTTTCCTCATCTCGTATTCAGTCTGCAAGGTCAGCCCTTGTCTTTATGTAAGGTGACTGTCAATGCACATTTGTTGGACGTAAGCATGTGCAAGAAGGGGTCATGAAAAACCAAACATGCAGTGCACACTCAAGGTTAAATGGGGATTAGACCCTCCAGGAGCAGTGAATGTGTTTTCTAGAGCTTGACAAGTAACCTAAGGAAGACTTATTAATAGCTGGTTCTCGGCGTTCAGTGTGCAGAATGTTGCATGAACGCTTCCTTCTGAGAATCCAATTGTTCTGCAGTCAGTTATATTATGTGACAGTTTTCAGGGGAAAGAGCTGTGAAAGTGTGAGATTCATAGAAGCAGGTCAGGATTCCCTTCTCTCTGTCTCTTCCTCTTCTTTCACACGCCGCCTTTGGGACCTTTACGTTCAAAGAGAATATGTTTTCAGACTAACCCAGTTCCCTGTTCGCTTTTTTTCCCCTTTTGCTCTTTCACTCTTCACTCTGTCTCTGTGTCTGCTTCTCTCAGTTTTAGAGGATTAGATCAGCAAAAGATAAAACGTTTGTTTGCCTCCATGTTGTTACAACCTATATGACTTTATTTCTTATATGGATCACACAAGGAATCACACAAGGAAACATTCGGAATAATTCATTGCCTTCGGCTTAGTCCCTTTATTTATCAGGGGTCGCCACAGTGGAAGGAACTGCCAACATACACTATAGTGCATTTCTTTGAACTGTGGGGGAAACCAGAGCCCCCGGAGGACACCCACGCGAAAACAGGAGGAACATGAAAACTCCACACAGAAATGCCAACTGGCCCAGCCAGGACTCGAAGCAGCAACCTTCTTGCTGTGAGGTGACAGTGCTAACCACTGAGCCACCGTGTCACCCCATTCTGAATAATATACACTGTAAAAAAATATATTGCTGCCTTAATTTTTTTTTATCTGACTAAACATTTAAAGTCATCTGAACATCAATAAAACTGACTAAAATTTTAAGTTAAACTTCTAAAAAAAATGCCTAAACCTGATCAACATTTTAAAATAAGTGAAAGTAACAAAACCCTTTTCTTCATAATTTTTTGTCATATCTATTTTACAGGACCTTCTTCGACATTTGGGGCTTTCAAGCTTCAACCCAAAATTACACCAAATAACCATAAAATTAGCCAGTTTGCAATGTTTCGAACAGTCTTCCCCTTCATTCGATTTGAGTTGATGAATATTTAGACGTTAAAGTCAGTACTGTTATTTTCCTATGAAAAGATTTTCAGTAAAAAGCTTGGACTGTTTCTATTTGGGCCTCACAGTGGCGCAGTGGGTAGCACGATCGCCTCACAGCAAGAAGGTCGCTGGTTCGAGCCTCGGCTGGGTCAGTTGGCATTTCTGTGTGGAGTTTGCATGTTCTCCCTTTGTTGGCGTGGGTTTCCTCCGGGTGCTCCGGTTTCCCCCACAAGTCCAAAGACATGTGGTATAGGTGAATTGGGTAAGCTAAATTGTCCCCAGTGTATGTGTGTGAATGAGTGTGTGTGGAAATGAGTGTGTGTGGATGTTTCCCAGTGATGGGTTGCAGCTGGAAGGGCATCCGCTGCGTAAAACATATGCTGGATAAGTTGGCGACCCCAGATTAATAAAGGGACTAAGCCGAAATGAAAATGAATGAATGAATGTTTCTATTTTGTACTTCAAAATAGTCAGCAAGACTAATAGTGACAGATTTTAAATAAACTCATAAATGAGTTTTAATTAAAGTTTTAAATAAACTTTTTAACCTTGTACAAATCAAGGAAGAAAAAAACACTGGACAAGATTTAAATAACAATTACTGTAGGTGAGTTTTGCAATGCAGATGCAAACTTGCATTAAACTTTAGTGTGCTTGTGTTACACTTCTTAACAAAGGTTCTTTATTGCCCCCAATGGTTCTATTAAGAACCTTTATTTATGTGGAAAGTGCAATATAACCATTTAATGCACAGGTAGTTACAGTCAGTTTTGATCTCAGTTCAAAATTAATGCGCTTACCTCAAACATTAGCCTTCCTTCATCTGTAATTTTGAGGACATGAATGTGTGCTTCACCAGGAAAGATGGAGATTAACCAGCTCACAAATATGTTCAAAAGTATTTGCAAAGAGGTAGCTAACACGTTTCTATGAGCGATTAGATATGCCCATGTCATTACATGCACACACACAATCTCTCTCTTCTGTGCTCGCTCTATGACTGATTCAAAGCTGGAACTAGGAGATCTAATATGTTGAAACTGATACAAATTTGGTCACATTTTCAGCTGTAAAGAGCAAAACTAGTTTAACTTTTTTATAACTTGGCAGAATAAGCAAGCTAATCAATCACTTGCCGTGCATTAAAAGATTTTAAATGCACTTCACGTCGAGTGTTCTTTGCCTCCACTTTGTCCATTTAAAAATCCTTTAATTCATATACTTCCAATGCACATGTTCTTTATAATGGAAGTGGAGTTTGTTGGTTTATAAAAACGTTTCTTATATTAAGAAAGAAATGATCTTTTAAGTACGAAATATTCTTTGGGCAACCCAGAATGGCAGTGCTATAAAACACTCTGCATGAACCTTTATTTTTAAGACTGCACAAACATGAATTATACCTCAAATCATGCAGATTTTTAAGGAAAAGTGTCGTTGAACTTACAATTTTTGCTAAAAGTGTATCTGTTGACTTGGAGTAGTAAACAGCCACCCAGCAGTGCTCTAGAAGTAAAGGACATTGTTGAGGACAATCAGACTCCCATGAACACGCCAATAACGTCACGTTCAAAGAGCTCAGAGCACTTAAAGAGATTGAACCAATGGCACTAATGGTACATGGATAGAGCGGTAGATACACTCATTTATCATACCACTAAAAACACAACCACTCCACAGATATGAAAATTCCATCGATGTGCAAACCCTCCTCCATTATTCATATCCCGAGACTTACAACAACCCTCTCTGCAGTTTTTCCCCCTTTTTAAAGAAACAGTGTGTGGAGGCCTCCAGAAAGTACTAATAAAATGGGCAGCGGTGGATCATCTTACCCCTGTTCCTCCCTGTTATCTGTGCTGAAATCTCCCGGCCCTCTTTCCCTGCAGATGAATTTGGCCTAATCCAGCCATTTGTGCTGAGTGATAGGATTTCATACCTGAGGGCAGGAGGCTTTGAGAACATGGGTAAGGTAGACAGGCTGGCCATTGTTTTTGCTGGGCGTGCACCCCACCCTTTAATAGTTGGGGGGGGTGATGGGAACTGCAGCAGGGGAAGTTCAAGCAGGTGGAGGAAGTGAATAAAATGAGGCATTGGCCATGTAGTGTTATTTTTGTGTGTTGGTGGTGGTGAATTCAAGAGGGCAAAGTATATTTCTTTTTTTTTTTATGAGTACAATTTGCATTACGAGAATTTTGTCACCAGCACAGTGTGCCAAATCTAAGTGTGCCGCACAAATCCAGCTTCGAAGCCAAACATTTCAATTGTCCCCTGGTGGCTGGCTGCGGTTTTGTGTCATAAACACTGCCCTCTCCATGCAAACAAATTGGAAATAAACTTGCACTAACATGTGCATAAAAGCACAAGTATACATAATGTAAATGTAATTTATTGCAGCTGTCAAATGACAGAGTTTTCTGTGAATTTTCATTATTTCATATCCATGATATTGTTCACACACTACCCCTTTGCCAGCAACATGTTAAAATAAAATCTTGAGGGTTTAAAGTTCGGAAGTGAAGGAATAATAAAATTTTATACATTTCATATTTAAATACTTTTTTTAACTGTACAAAGTTACAATGTTAACGTATTGGTCTTTTTTTATAGTAAAAAGTGTAGTTTATTTATTTTATACAAGTCACAATTATTACTGTTCAAAAACTGCGAGAATGTATAACTACCAAATTAAAAAAAATATTTTAAAGATGGTTTAGTCCCAGTGTTTCTCAACCATGTTCCTGGACGACCACCAGCTCTGCACATCTTTCCATGTCTCCTTAACCAAACACACCTGATTCAGATCATCAGCTCATTAGCAGAGACTGAAAGACCTGTAATAGGTGTAGCAGACAAAGGGGACATCCAAAACATGCAGTGTTGGTGGGCCTACAGGAAAGTGGTTGAGAAACACTGGTTTAGACTATTGTGGTTTGCATAGTTATTCAAGTCATCTTATGAAGATTTAAGACGATGCACATTTTGCAATGTCAGTTTTTTTTTCTCAAATACCATTCAGCCCTAGACACAAGTAAGGTGGTTACTGCACTTTCAGGGCACAAGGCCAGTTTACCGCATTATTCAAAGGGTCAGAGCAAAGGCGCTTGGGACTGATTAAGGATCAAATGGTTGAACTCAGAAGTAACAGAGCAGCGTGTCATTAGGCCGGTCTCTTTTTCTAATTGCCAATGAGGATATGGATAAAAGGCGTAACAGATCGTTATCTGCCCCCCAACCCCCTCTTTCTCTCTCTCTCGAACATACATCCCCTTTTTGGACTCACCCTGATCACTTCATGCCATCGTACCATCCATCAAATACTCCGGTGTGCCCTACAGCCAGGAACATTCACATAGATTACTGATGGATAAGAACAGATCATCTTACCAGTCAAGCTGGCCCTCAGCCAAACATGGGCGATTTATAACAATGGGAAGAAAATGATAGAAACTTGAGGAAGAATAGCTCAGGGAGGGTAAAAAAAAGAGAGGGTGAGAGATTAATGAAAGCTAATGTAATGTGAATCCATGGTGTCCTTTAAGTATATTTGTCAGCTTCAACATATTGTGCATGATGTGGAATAATAAGAACAATGCATTTTTTTAAAAGCTTGCACATTTATATATGCATCATACAGCAGCGCATCTGTGGTGGATACGCTTTGGCTGGTCTCTGCTTTTGTCAGTTGGTTCTCTTGTAGTAATAAGCTGGTTTCGTTTGTAGTCACTGACCTCAATACATCTATTTGTTTGCTCTGTAAGGCTAAGCAATAATTCCCTTGATGACAACATCTCTTAACAGACCACAGTAGCATGTAATAATACTCTGCAATAGCTACTTTGAGCACATTTGGTGAATGACTCATTATAAGTCAGATGCATTTAATGTTAAAATTAGAAAGGGTAATTGTTGTTAATTTAGAATATATTTTGGTCTAAAAATAGGCAACGTTTTAGGTTATATCTGTTTAAGTGTGTGTACTGATGAATATTATCTACTAGAAATTAATAACAAAAATAGTGATTAGTAACTACATTTTATTGGTAGCGTAGATTTTTGGGGGTTTTGTTTTTATAGTCCTAAGAAACATTTTTGTTAGCAGAAAAGCAGTATAGTGTAATGAATTGAATAGTGTAGTGAGATTCACAGTTCTTTTCTTTTTGTATTGTATTGCACATTGCCTTAGATTATGAGACATTAAGCAAGCATACTTTCCTAGAATGTCTATTTTTGTCTTTGTAATATTCTTATGTTGTAAAGTTGAATATACCAATTTGATGGGTTGACTTGAACTGCTTCAAAGATTAATTATTAAATGAGTTGATCCATTCACTGTAGCCATTTATGACTTATATTGGTAAATATTTAGCTTTTTGAAATAAGTAAAAAAAAATGCAATATAAAAAAATCCTAAATATGTAAAGGAGTAGAGTTAATTTCTTTTAAATGAAAAAAACAACAACCTTGAATTGAGTGTTAAATTTCATGAATTGTGTAATGTTCAACTTAGAATTGTCTTATTTTAGAATACATTGAAATATATGTAAATAAACTAACAATAACCCTATTAGCATTTCCTTCAGCGGACGATAATGCTTTCTTTTTCAACATGCACACTGCAATTTTGTTGTCTGCTGCTTTAAAACAGGAAGGATTCTGATGGTTTTCAATGTATAAATCATTCATCAACTGGTGTAAGACAACAACAAAATCCAGTTTCTCTCTGCTTCTTATATACTAAAATATTTTTTACAACTTTATCTTTATTGGTATTTTTAAAGTTACTATTCGTATGTATATATTTGACAGTTGACATAAAAGAGAACTTAGTTCAGTACTCATGCAATATGCCATCTGACAGTAAGTGATTTGTGTGTGCGCTTTATATCTGTGTGCTTAGAAAACCATATATCAGGCATTTCAACCGAAAGGCTTTAAAACACACTCAGATTCTTTGTTGTTGCTGGAGTAACTGAAGCACAAGCTATAAAGGCTCCACCCTATTCTGAAAAGGGGGAGGGGAGCAACAGCTTATTTGCATTTAAAGAGGCACACAAAACATTTTGGCTTCCTGCCAATAAAAGGCATTTACAGCATGACATAATAAATGACCTTGTATGAACCTTGTAAAGATGGCATAATAGGACCCTTATAAAATAAATACTTTCTATAAAATCTTACATTTTGCATGAGGATGCTTGATGGCTAATATTATAGCAAGCTTCAAGCGATTCCTGTCTAGACTTGATGAGAAAGTGTGTCTGAGTGAACAGAGCAAATCTCCCACAAGCCATCCTGCCTCTCAGTGACTGCTGCTGTAGGCAGGAACCACCACTGGGCCGCACAACAGAGCCAAGACCAGATTTATCAGAGGATTAAGGTGTGAATCTGTTTCAGTGTCTGGAACACGTGCACGAATCGCTGGGCTGTAAGGGGGAGTTTAACACACAGACTGCAGACAGGGAGAGATGAAGACAGAAAGTACCTGTGAACTTCTATCTAACTTTAATCAGTTTCAGAGCGGAGCTATGGTACTTTCAGCTCGACTGCATCTGGCCTGTAACTCTACCGACAGACTCAGCACTTTTCCATGAAAGACAGACAGGTAATTAAAGCCTCACAGCCTTGATTCACCTGCTTATAAGATCAAAGCGCAGTCCTTTCTGGGGCTTTTCGTCTTCAGACGTCTATTATCTCACCAGGGATGTCATTACACATGTGTTGTCTGTCATTACTTCAGTCATTTTGAGCCATTGGAAATCTTCCTGTCTGAAAAATTTGTTTGTTTGTGTGAGTATTGACTGATGACGTTTGTCTATTAGAAATGTTGATAGCTAAAATAGTGATGTTAGTAGCATAACTACTGCACAAGTTTTATAGTCACAAAAATATTTTTGAGAGCTGAATAGTGAAATGAATGTATACTGTTGTGTTTTTGTTGGATTGTAAGCTCCCTTTGCCTTTAATTGTGAGACAATAATCAAGCATATTTTCCTAGAAAATATTTCTTGTCTTAAATATTAAAATATAATGTTGATTTTTAGTATGGAAGTTCATTTGATGGGTTCATGTGATCTAATCGATTGATTAACTGTAGCTTTTTATATCTTATTTAGTTTAGCTTTATATACCGTACACTACTGTTTAAAAGTTTGGGGTCATAATAATTATTATTATTTCATGTTCACTTTTTTATATGTTTAAAAATACACTTAAAACAGTAATATTGTTGAATATTACAACAATTTAAAAGTTATGTTTTTAATTTTTAATTTTAATGCATTTTTAAAAAGTACATAAACGTTTACTTGATAGTAAAGCTGTTTATTCTTGTTTATTCTCTGTTTATTCTGCTTAATATCAAGCATTATTGGTAAATAAAAATATAGATTTCTTTAAAAAACTAATAAACTCTAAACTTTTAAACAGTAATATACAATATATAATGAATAGATTTCTTGTTTTGCATTTGAACTGTTTAAAATGGACTAATACTTGTTTTTAACAACTCTTTTTAATTTGCTAGTACAGCTAACAAGTAGTTTGTGGGCCACTAGTCAAGTCACTATTTTTAGAACAAAAGACTTTTGCTGCGTCAGATATCAAATACTCCCTTACTCTTCATTTAATATGTCTGAGATCATAGTATTGAAGAAAGAAAAACAGTAGGCAAAAAGCACTCATGTGACCTAGTACTACCGCTGATATTTTGAATCGTGCAAGTTTAATCTCATGAGACTGCAGGAAAACCATTTAAGATATAGATAAGTTCACACTTGTACCATTTAGTTTTTCAAGTATTAAAACCCAAGCTTAAAAATCTTAAAAAGCTAACATTTAAAGTAGCTTTGTTATCAGTGGTACTGTATATGGACACAGTTTTTCTGTGACTTGATTTGAGATGAGTGAGACCACAAGGCTTGATTTTTAAGTCTAGTTTTGTCTCTGTCCATTTACAGAAGTGTTAAAATCAGTCTGTTCCCTGTTCAGCACAAGCTCATTTAACACCTCCTTTGATTGAATCTAACTTAGAGTCAGTCGGCGTGTTTTAACCGATATGGTGACCTTCTAAACATGTGCACATGCTGCAAGCAAATCTATAATTCAGGTTGGAGTAAATCATCATAAAGTACTGAAATTATAGCACGCGTAAATATCATTTAGGCGCATCTCTCACAGGCGTATAATTTGTGGTGACATTTTAAATCACAGGTCTGGCAGTGCGCACATTCTTTATAGGTTTTCTTTCTCTTTCACCGTCTCTCCTTCTCACATTAAACACGAATCGTTTAGCTGCTTCACACTTTTCTCTCATCATAACCTTTTGCAGTCTCTCTTAGCATTCAGCCACCGTGTAGTGGAAGTGCGCCGTGTTGAATGTGTGTTTATGTATGTTTGTGTTGGTATGATGTGTGGGATTAATGTCAGACATGCTGGGGCTCATACCGGCCTCCCGCTGCAGCTTCTTGCAGGCTTATCACAGTCAATCATCTCTTTGTTCACCTCACTCTCGACACGCACACACACATGCACAGACGTGGTAGCAAAGCATGATGGTCAGGATCTGAGACTTTAAAGTGCTGAGCGCATGAAATCGGGTGAAGTTTTTTTTTATCTCCCTGCGAAACTTCCTACTTCACATCAGAAGCTCTCACGGAGGAGCAGATACTGCAGTGCCTAAAGATAGAGAAGGGGAGACTAATTGATTAAGAGCTGTGAAAAAAAAGGATAAAAGGGATTTATAGCCTGTTTGATATCTGCGGAAGGGTCAGCAGGCAAGGTCACAGCAGCACCTCCTTGTGGCCAAATATAGCAGGTGATGCAGTCATACGATTGCAGTGACTGTAAAGATGTTCTGCTCGGACCAGTTCTGTTTTTAACGTGGGTCATTTTAAACAGCTGAGATAGTCATATTGTGTTCTATACTTGTAGGTTATGTTTGGCATAGCTTATGAACTACTCATACTATTTCTGAGGTATGTTAAGTTTTTTTTGTATTTACAGTATGATTTTTCCTGCTTTTTATCAGTAAGGATGCATGTGTAACATTTATAAGGTAAAAAAAAAATGTTTCAAATAAATGTTCTTTTGAACAACCAACAATACAACATCTGAATCTGAATTCTCTTTAAAATGTGAAATAATCAATAATTATTCAGTGTATTTTGAAGTGCCCATGATATCAATATTGTGCACGTTCATTATATGATATATTGACATAATGAATATTCATCAAGTAGTCCTAAAAACTATTCATAAAATAATATATATTTTAAATATTACTTCCATAAAAAAACAGTACATGGTTTTAAAACCGATAATACGAAATGTTTTTGAGCAGTGTTATAATATGCATATTGGAATGATTTCAGTAGGTTTATGTGATACTAAAGACTGGACTAGGTTCAGTATCAGAGCTTATTTTTCCATCACAGGAAAACATTTATAACATTTATAACAATAAATAAAATGAAAAATTATCTTTTAAATTGTATTCATAGCTTACAATATTACAATTTTTACGGTATTTTCAATGCAGTGATAAAAGCATGACAGACCAAAATATAAATAAAGTGCGGTCATTTCTGAATAATTATTTTTTTAATAAATAAAAAAAAGAAATGTGGTAAGAAATATGCTAATATTCCATTAAAGCCAATGATAAATATTACATCATATTACATTTAACAAAACATTCTATACTATATATACTTTAAGCAGTATGGTAATATTTCATTATAGATCATTATCAATAATAAATTAGACACTGCACTATAGTAGTGAGCTAATTGTAAGCTGAGTTTGATGCATATGCTTTTTCTCTCGTATTTGTTGACACGCTGGAGTTTATATTGAAGGAAGTGAGCTGAAGTGTTGAGCAGTGTGTTCATTCTAATTAAATGGGAATCTTAATGAGCAGCTCTCTCCACAGACCTCCAGCCACTTTCATGTGCTCAGCCTGAGTGCAGAAAATGAGCCAATGGGTTCCAGAGACGGCTGCTGACCCAGACGCTCCTTGGATCCAAGCGTATCAAATGTTTAATAGCAAAAAAATGTTTAAAAAATGAGTAGTTCCAGCTTTGAACTATGACTGAGTAAACCAAATAGCCAATTTAGATAGAGCAACCAAGCAGCCGGCAGTATGTTTTGTCATTGATCACAGTCTTGACTGGTTGAAGCATTATATTGCTTAGCAGAACACTGTGTATTTGACCTTTTTAGCTGTTGACACTATTCGGCAATCATAGCAAAAATCCCAAGCACTGATGAAACAGTTTTTAGATGTATAGGTTAATATATGCTGCATGCTTTCCTCTCAATGACATAACAACATAACATAACAAAAATGATAAGAAAACAGCAGATAATTTTAGATAACATTTGATCTTACTCTAGTTCTGCTACTCTTTCATGTAACATCATATTATGTGTTTACAGAATTTTATTATACAGCTCTCTGTAACACTTGATTCTGAATGGTCAATCACAACCAAGGTATTATTCTCAGATAACAATTGGTAAAACTAATAACACTGTCTCATTTGGGTACTATGAATAATCTTGTCCGTTAGAGAGAGTGTGTGTGTGTGTGTGTGTGTGTGTGTGTGTGTGTGTGTGTGT
>CAIGQW010000298.1:103917-121373 GCA_903798125.1 Danio choprae | reverse complement strand
AATAATAATAATAATAATAATAATAATAATAATAATAATAATAATAATAATAATAATCTATTCCACATCATAAAGCATGTCAGCAGGAAACAATAGAGACACCAATTTGTACCCTACATTTACTGAATGTATTAAAATTTGCAATAATGTTACCTATCCGAAACCTAAGAAACTTCTGACCTCCCAGTTTGAAGGTGACCATCGGTTAATGACTCACCGCTCGGTTTCTTTTTATGCACATTATTCCGTTAACGTCCTTTTATGTTCCAACCATCACAAAAATCACCCCCAAACACCACCACCCCGCCCAAAACCCCAATTCCTCCCTGGCCATGTCAGCCTTGACCTCATCATGATTATTCCTTATCTCCAAACCATTTCATCCTTATCTCCTCACAATTACGCCAACCCTCTGAAAATGCCAAATACATGGCCTAAGAAATAGGATTGCCAAGCTTCAGTATTAGAGAGCGGCAGAGATTCCATTTATCAGGCCCAAACAGGCTGAGAATTATTTGAGTTTGTTGAATCGCTTCCCTTCGCCTTTGATCTTCCCCCTGCCCTTCTCTCTATTTATAAACCCCTCCTCCCCCACTCTTTCTGCTGCACTTCTCCCATATCCACACACAACGCTACATCATTCTCTCCCAAATCCTCTTCCCAAAGATTCCTTTCACACCAGCTCCCTGGTCCCAAGCTGCGCCGGCGCAGAATCTTTAACCGTGGTGATTATGGCCCCGGCGTGTGTTGCAGGATTCCTAGCATGTCACAGGCTTTAAACGACAACCAAAACCCAGTCCTCCACCCCCTCATCCAGCCCGATCAGGTTCCCTCAGCTTGTTAGGAGAATCAAACTCAGATTCAGTGGCAGAACAACATCTCTCTCCCTGCACCACATGGGCTTGATGAGGCTGTTAAGACCGCTGGTATTATCATCAAGGCACTTTGTCCGTCAGCGGAGGATCTGGTAGTGTTGCAGAGTCCAATCAACACGCTTGTTTGAATCCAGTGATCTGTCATTGTGTGATTTTTATTTATTTTTTGCATGGAAGATGCGGTAAAAGTGCCATGCGTTATTTGAGCAGTGAGTATGAGATCTTTTTATCTCACATAAATGCATGACACACACGTGCCCGCATGCACTTACTCTGTCACGGTGATTTACAGTGTGAGCTAGGGCCTGAAAGTGTTCTTTAATTTAATGAGGTAATTATACACTAGGGGCAGGAAGCAGACTGGACCTGATTTATGCATGCTGGCCATGTTTTGTCACACACACTTTGACTCTGCAGCAAGGACAACTGTCCCACCCCCCACCCACACTAACACACTTATGTTTTGCTGCCCTGTGTGTTTCTCTCTCTCCTAGTTGTCAACAAATCTGTGCCATTTCTCAGCTGGCATGTGGACAGATTGAACGGGCTTTGGGTCCGCTCTTGTTGGATCAGTCACACATGTCCTGAAATATGTCAGCACTGTATTGCAATGACAAGCAGTGAGAGTGGTGGTTTACATTGAGCTTAGTTCTTCTGTCTTGTTTATGTGGTTGAAGGGCATTACGTCATTCAGATGTCAACAAAATTTTTCCTTTTAAAGGGATAGTAAATACCCCAAAATGAGAATTCGGCCATTAATTACTCCTCTCCAAAACTTTAGTCAACTTTGGAACTCAAATGATGATTTTTTGTAATGAAATCTGAGAGGTGTCTGTCCCTTCATTGACAGCCTGTGCAACTAATGTACCACTTTCAAGTAGGGCTTAAATAATTAGTAGACATTATCGACAATACAAGACATTTTTTTCAACAAATATTCCTATTGTCGAGTAGTCATTTGATTTCGTGACCTAAAGTAAGGACCTGCAATATCACAATCTGACCAGAATATGAATTTATGAGGACAGCAAAAAAAAAGAAGATAATTACTTCCCTTTTATCTCTAATAATTATTCTGTTAAAAGTGCCTGTATGTAGAATTCTGAAATCTTTGGTATTAGCAACACCGGTGGCCATTAGATGAACTGCAGCCAGCAACTTGCTGCTTGTGTTTGCATTTGTACACTAGAGATGTGAGGTGATTCAATGCCCTGATATATTCATTATAATCAATCACATGCTATTTATTCTTTGATGTCACAACCTTGCAATGTTCCCAGCAAAAATCCTTTACATAAAAATCTTTCTATATGCTATCCTTGTTTTTCTTATTGTTACAAACTGTTCAGACACAGCTTGTAACAATAACAATAAGAGTTCATAATAACAATGGTTTATCATCATCATCATCATCATCATCATCATCATCATCATCATCATCATCTTCATCGTCAGAAAATGTTTGTGTCTTGCTAATATTTTGTGGAAATGACAAAGTATGAATATAATATAATACTATGTGTGGAAGTTTAAAAGAACAGCATTCATAAGAAATCTTTGGTACATTATAAATGCCTTTTAATGTTGCCTTAATGTCAGTTTAATTGCATCTTTGTGGAGCAAAAGCTAAAAATTTCTTATAATAAAAACTTAAACTTTTTATCAGCAATGTATACATTGCTCATATACAATTTAACACAATGTATTGCTGTTTGTTTGATGAAAGTGAATAACAATAATAAAAAAAAACTAAAGTTTCATTCTGTATGTTGTCAGAAGACTTAAATCACTTTATTGCTAATACCTCACGGTGCTTTTTATGTGCTTTCTTAAGCTCGAAAGCCCCTGGTAACTATATACTTAAATACAAAGTCTTATTTTTGTATCACATGGAGCAAACAACAACATCCGAGTACGAGCACATCACAGAATGTTCATTTTGAGGTGAACTACCCCTTTAAGGCACACTGCGGCACTTTTGAAGAGAAGCGTTCGCAGCAAAAGGGAGTATTTAGAGTGTGAGTCACATGACTTTTGTTGAGCACTGCATCAGGGACCGGCAGTGCCCACAAGCCACCACTGGCAATCTCTCTTTCTATCTCCCTCTCTCTCACCAGCAGTCTTGCAACCAGTCTCCTTATTCTGGCTCTTCTCTTTCTCCCCTTCGCTCTTTATCTCCCAGTGTGTTGTGCAAGCCAGTGAGGAGTCTTGCATGCCTAATTTGAGTTAATGATGCCAGGGCTCGTCCAGGCCTGAGGCTCCAGCAGGAGAAACAGCTGGGGCCAGGCTGAGACAGCGAATCTCTCCAGTGCCATCTTTATTCCTCCTCTTGACATGCATGCCCGCTGCAGCACAGCCTAATGATGTCCTGTGTGTGTGAGGAAACCAGAAATCAGGAGAGAGCCGAACCATCTTGAAATAGAAGCGAAAAATCATCCAAGATTAAGCAGGAGACAGGCAATGAGAGAAAGCGAGGGAGGAAGGAAGGGATGGAGATAGAAGGGAACAGATTTAAGACTGCAGGGAATTTGAGGCGAGGAAAATCCAGCGGCAGAAATTAAGCAGCTTAAAGTAACTGTTCGCTAAAGCTTAATTCTGACGAGAGGGTCCGAGTCTCATGCAAGGGGTTGCGCGGGCTGTAAAGGATAAGGGAAGACAGGCTGACAGGGAACAGAGACTCTGTGACGTGGATTGGGAGAAAGAGAGAGTTAGAGGGGGCGTTTCATAACCAAAGGTTGACATCTCTCTGATGAGTTTTGTGCTGACATAAAAAATGTGTCAGCAAAAGCCATCTCTGAGCCTCCATGTCTCACCTCTGTGTCAGAGTTTGTGGAAAAAGTCAATGAATATAACCCACTGACAGGGTTCTAAGCTGGAAAGTTTAAAGTAAGAATTAGTGTGTGTTTGGCTTCTTTAACGTCGTTCTTTTTGTCTCTGCAGGAAGCATCAACCGAGCAGGGGCTGTCCCTACATTCCTGCGGACCCCCACCGTCATCCAGCCTCATCTGGATATGAAGCCCTTCCTGCAGTTTCCAATGGAGACTCCTCCGCACAGCGTTGGGCTCTTCCACAACTTCAATGCGGTGAGATTAGGCCTCCAAACATCTCTAATGACAGTGTTGAAATATTGTATTCAGGGGGGGGGGGATTAACAAAGGATTGATTTTAGCCACCAAAATGAGCTAAAATTCTAATTCAAGCTTGCAAAATATGTATTTAATTATGTTTTGTTACTTGTAATTGCTCCACGCGGCTTGTACTGTATCTGCTTAACTCTTTATAGCCACATATCGAGTCTAAAGCCACATTGAAAACATGACGCATGCCGCTTTCTTTACGGATTCAAATGCATTCGTGAGCTCGCAATCCTTTGCTATTTGTCGTTGCTATGGCAACCATCAGCTGTTCCTGTGTGGATTTTTTACCCATGGTTAAGAATAGTGCAATATGCTGGTGTTTAACTGCATTGCTTTAATGCACTCCTGCATTGGGCTGACACATATACTCTACATGCACTCTAGCTACTTCAACAATGTTGATAAGCTGTGGTGAGCGTTTCTCTCTGTCTCGCGCTGAAAGCAGTTGACCAATCACTGCAGACTGGGTCATCGGACCAATCAGCGCAGATTAGCATTGCGCTAAGGAGGAGTTTGGAAACAAATGAATCGCTGAACGAATCATATGGGAGTCTTTGGGATAATTAAAGCTCTTTCTGATTCTGATTCTGATTAGGTAAAAAGAAATGCATATTATAAGACAATGAAAGTGTTTTTTGACCTTGCATGCATACCAGCGTGTTGTTAAATACCCCCAAAATCAAAATATAACCTTTTTTTAATGCATAATAGGGGCTCTTTAATATTTATTGCAAAGGTTCGTTTGGTTTTTGATTTTGGCAACAACATTTTTGACATATATTTACATTTGGAAGTTGCATCAGATTTATTTTTGTGCTTTTTTTTTTGCAGCACTGAGCTTTATAACCAATCACACAAGTTTTCTATTGAGAACTAAATTCAACGAATCAGAGGGACTTACATAAGTCTCAGTTAACATGCGCACAGTCAGCACATTTTGAAAAATTACATTTATTAGTAATTTCACTATAGTATTGTGGTAAAATTAAAGTGGTTCTCTTTTTTATGTCACAATGTTCTCTTTTGTTAATTTCAAGAAAGGGTTTTTGTTAAATCTAAAAATGTTTTTAAAAAGGAATTTAAAAACAACTGATTTGTTGCAAAATGAAAAGTTACACATGAATGAACTCAATTTAATTAATCAAATTAACTTAAATTGCTTCCAGTGCACATTGCTTATTTCTGAGCTGCGTTTTCTAAAGCCAAATGTGTGAGGAATATACCAAATTATATTCTTATATTGGCAGCACGGTGGCGCAGTGGGTAGCTCAATCGCCACACAGCAAGAAGGTCGCTGGTTCGAGCTTAGGCTGGGTCAGTTGGCATTTCTGTGTGGAGTTTGCATGTTCTCCCTGTGTTTGCGTGGGTTTTCGTAGTGTATGAGTGTGAATGAGTGTGTATGGATGTTTCCCAGTGATGGGTTGCAGCTGGAAGGGCATGCGCTGCATTAAACATATGCTGGATAAGTTGGCGGTTCATTCCGCTGTGGCGACCCCAGATTAATAAAGGGTCTAAGCCGAAAAGAAAATGAATGAATGAATATTCTTATATTATATAGCAAATGATATATACCAAACAATATGTTTGGCTTTCAGATCTGGAATATTAATACAATGTGTTAATGCATTCTTGTAAAAGGATCTATTTACATAAACATAATATTAAATATTAAACAATGCTTTAGCAATAGCAGACTTGCTTGTGTGTCTGAATTTTCCTGACTGCTCTCCATTGGACAGTGTTATGCTGTATGAGTTCTTGCATGTCATCGTGACTTATAGCTAATCATTTTGATTAGCATGCAGCTCGTTTCACTCTCTCAGCACTTTCACTCCAAGTCTGTTCTGCACATTTCCCAGATTGCATTCTGTTATGTAAATGAGGACGCTGGTCAGCACATTGAACAGGAAAGGTTAGTTGTGGGTCCCAGCCATGCCTTAGGTGCTAATAATATGTGCTGTATGTTCTGTCTTAAAACAATACACTGCAGGGGAAAAACAAACAAACTGTTTTTTCATGCACCTTTTTGGCTTTTTACCTTTTCCTGAAGTGTTTTAGTCTACTGTAAACTGTAAAATTGAACAATGATAAAACCCAAAATAAATTAGGTCATTACACTGTAGTAGTGTAAAAATTAATTGTACTCAATAGAAACAAGCTACATAAACTCAAGCATTTAGTGTATTAAGGTCAAATTAACTCACTGAGTAAAAGCAGATTTCCAGTTTCCAGCATGCTTAAGACAGTACAATGAAAATAAGTACTGAAAAGTGTGTTATTAAGAGTGTTAAAAGAGTGTTATTCTGTGTGTTTTTGCATCTTTTTTTTTAGATCCACTTCAAAATGTTGACTATACAAAAACCCTAGCTATTTACAGTTTCATGTGAATTGTGGAGTGACAAATAGATATTCCTAAAATAAATCCGTAAAAAAAATGAATAAATAAAATAATAATAATAATAATAATAATAATATATAAATAATAAATGATAAATAATAAATAAATAAATGAAACAAGAATTTTGATATTGACTTCATACAATGATGCTATACCATAGTTTTCATTTCATGAAAAAAATACCGGGCAGCATGGTGGCGCAGTGGGTAGCGCTGTCACCTCACAGCAAGAAGGTCGCTGGTTCGAGCCTCGGCTGGGTCAGTTGGCATTTCTGTGTGGAGTTTGCATGTTCTCCCTGTGTTTGCGTGGGTTTCCTCCAGGTGCTCCGGTTTCCCCCACAGTCCAAAGACATGCAGTACAGGTGAATTGGGTAAGCTAAATTGGCCGTAGTGTATGTATGTGTGTGAATGGGAATATGGGTGTTTCCCAGTGATGGGTTGCAGCTGGAAGGGCATCCGCTGTGTAAAACATATGCTGGATAAGTTGGCGGTTCATTCCGCTGTGGCGACCCCAGATTAATAAAGGGACTAAGCCGAAGTGAAAATGAATGAATGAATAAAAAAATACCTACTTTGCATATTTAAAAATTAAAACCTTACAAAACAAATAAACTTATTTTTGATACTGTATTCAATTAAATAGGGAAGTAAAATGATAAATATGATTTTTTTATGCTCTTTTCCACCAGCAGAGCCCTGCCCCGGCCCTAAAACCCCCGTATTTTCATGCACTTGTTGCCATTGTAAAAAAATGGCTTGCCCATTGGCACAAGGAAAAAAAAAGGAGACCCCATCCCAATGCCAGCTCAACAAATCCACATCACACATTCCCTTTCCAATCTAGCTCATTATTATCGTTTCACTAAAAGCCAAGGGACGTTTAAATATTTTAAAATATGCATGAGCTTGTGATAGAGTCAGCATAAAAGAGCTACTGTCTCTTGTACTTGTAATAAATGTACTTGCCATTTATTATGCATTGGGACACTGGGCTGTAATCTTTAGATTGAGGCCGTTTTAGCCTTGGAGCAGGTTATTAATCACAGTGTTTAAAAGCCTCAGTGTGGGTGTCTTCAGATGGTCAGTAGGTGGCGATGTTGGAGAGGCTGGAAGGACAGTGTGACCTCTCTCTAGGACGCTTCTGAAAACACACTGCAGTGTTTACGCCATCGCCTAATGGAATACTGACATTTACAGGAGTTCCTCACACAGGTTCTGATATACAGGCTTTCATTGAGGTATTAAACTAACAGCTGTTGTCAGTCGTGTGGTTTAATAAAGTATATGTATTGATATTATAAGTGATTATGTAATATGAAATTGAAGATGAGCATAGACACATTAGATATACATTTTTATACATTTTATAGTGTATTGGTTATGTTTATAGAATGCCTGCCAAATGCATAACATGGTGTTTATGTCAAAATGAAACAAATTCATGAACAGAACTTGTTAAAATGTATGAATAAGAGACAATACTATGTTTTTTATATTTTAAATGATTAAAAATGTCTTGTTTGACAAACGTGTGAAACCTAGTGGTCTGACGGATAGTGATAAAGTGTAAAGATTTGTGCTATGTCGTTAAATTATTCTTGTTTTGAAAGATTGATACAGTTATGTAACATGGAATAATAATGTATAAATAATCATATGTTGTGTTTTATTAAATCTGATTCATTCTAATGCATTGATTGCTTTAAACGGTTCTCTCTGTGCTGCAATTTAAAACATATGAATTCTGTTTGAATAGATTTTCCCTAAGTAGTTCTCTTTTTATATTAAAAAGTACCAAAAGTACTAAGTGAAATAGTTAGGTAGGACTGTTCAACTACTGCCTGCTCCATGATTTTGAAAGTTACAGTGGGTTACACTTTTAAAAGTCTGACATTGACATTGAATGTACAAACATTCTCAGTTAGTGTTTGCAAACAATTATTGTCTTTCCAATTAAATGATAAATGATGATCTTGAATAGTTATACATAAAAACATCATGTCACTTTATTATAGCAACGCATTATTTGTAGTGTGTTATAAATGGCTGTTTGTATTCTGTAAGTTATGATTAGCTTTGCTTGGCAAGCCACAGTTTCAAAGTAGCTTCCCCAACACTGCTTATAAACATGAGCTTTGTCAGCTGTGCTCAAGTTGTTCCGTCTGGGATCGTATTCATGCTGGAATTCAATGGACTGATCAAACAGACTTCAAGCCGTAATCCAGTTCAAAGTATTTTAAAAAATGTGTGGCTTCGGCCAAACAATTATTTAGCTGTGAACACCAAAATCAGATGCTTTTGATCAGCTGTAGAACGAGCTGCAATCGTCCAGTCCTCTACAGTCCAGCTGTAATGTGTATTTAATGTGATTTGGCCTCTACCTGCCTGTCTGAGTCAATGCGCCTGCAGGCACAGAGGCACCTGAATAATTTATACCAAGCAGCTGCTTGTAGCGTGAAGGTGCAGAAAAGCTCCTTCCAAACTCTCGCTTATTCTGCAGAATCGGGCGTTAAATCGTCCAGCTCGTGCACCAGCTTGTTGCTTCACACCTGCAGCCACCTTCAACCAAAGCCTCGCTTTCTTTCACTCAAACAAAAAAAGTCGTTTATGTGAACAGCATGCCAATTTTCCTCGCTGAGTAATGCAACTCCACGTGGACTTTTGGAGATGAAATCTTTTGGCTGCATGTGCTTTACCTCTGATGACCCCCTCGATAAAAATTATTTTTAATAGCTGGGAGATATCAATCACAAATAAGCCTAATGTTTTTCTAAGTGTTATTAATTGAGTGTGGGTCACCTCTGTATTGGTTCCACATGAGTTTTAGAGGCATGTGGCAAAGACTGTGATGATGGAGGAGGGCTGAATTCTGCAGCTTGTGCTTTTCATAAAATAAGGGAGTGAAGGGCTGATTTGAAGAGTGAGAAAAAAAAACGGAGGGAGTGCATGACATTCTTAGTGCATCTGGGCAAAATAAGCAGTCAGCGAGCGAGCATGTAGGACAGAAAGAGGAAGGAGATCGTTGAAAGAGCACGGGATTTATTATTGGAATAAAAGCGGGAAGGAAAGAAGAGGAGGAAAATGAAGAAGAGAGAGCATCCAACTAGGAACGTAGTAGAGTTGGCTTGCTGTGAAGTGTCAGGAAGGATGAAAGGAGAAATGAAAGGAAAGTGGATGAGATTAAACAGCGGAGAACCAGAAAGCGAGCCCTAACGGCAAGAGTGACGAGCAACTGTGGAAAGGAGCAGACCAAATTAGAAAGACAGATCATCTCCAGGACCTGTAGATTTGAGAAGCGCTCACTGTCGTACCCACAGAAGCGTGAGTGTGGCAGAATCAGGCGGTGTGGTGGGACAGCCAGAATCCCTTCAGGATGAGTGACACTCGCACAGACACCCTCCCACGCACAAACACAAGCTCCCTCACCGAGGATCCAATGCAGCTGTGTGATCCCGAGGATATGAAGGTGAGTGTCCCTCCAGCACGCTCAGACTGAGAGATAACAACACTGAGGACTTTCTCTGAGTCGCTGAGCAGCTTTCATTTGGATGGCCGGATGTTTTGTCTGTTTGAATGTGGTGCATTTTGGGCTCGTGGTGTTTAGGATATTGAGACACTCTATGGTTTGTTTGAACTGCCGTGGGGTCTTGCATTGAAAGTGTAAGGGGAGACTGTTGTGAATTGAGTTTTAGTTACATTATGACACCACTGCTTTGGTATGTTGTTAAGGGATAGTTCAAAGAAGTCCAAAAGAAGATTTTATCACCATGTTCTACTTGTTTATGTCCATACGGTGAACGTTAATGGAGTCTAATATTGTTGAATTGTATGGGAAAAAGTTTTTACAGTATGTTTTGTAGAAGAATGGAAGATTCGCATGACTAAATGATCGTTTTGCATGAATAAGACATTAAAGAGTCTGATTTTTTTTTACACTGAAAAGGATCAGGCTATTTTTGAGCAGTTATCAGTTTGTGGGATGTGTTTTTTTCAGAGGGAGCATCGGGAGGTCATATGACAGACACTGCGCCTGCCAATTGGATAAATGTAACATGCTCTGTTAATTGCTCACTTTGATGATTAGTAGAGACTAAGCATCAGCCAACAACATAAAATACAGAATTTGTGAGTCTTCCATAAAACAGAGCAATACTTCACACAATATCATGAATAGTTAAGCCAAAAATAAATGATTTACTCATATTGTGCCAAACCTATATGACTTTATGTATTTATTTATTTTTCATACAGTGAAAATCAGTCAGCACCCTATAGGCTTTCGTGTATTGACAAAAACCAACCCAGACTCAACATGCCTCTAACATTTCTGCAAAATCCAAAAAACTTACCTACAGTATTTGTATAATTTGCTGCCACCATTTTCAGATATGATGAACACTACAGGCATTAATACGGCAACAAATTTTATTCCTTTACAAACAAATTATGATTTTTAACATTAACTTAACCTATCAGCCTCCTTATGTGTGGCTTTTGCATTGTCATAAAGTTGCATTTTAGGGTTCGGTTTAGTGTAGGTGGTCATTTATTTTCAAACGCAATATTGCAAATTAAAAGTAATATTTACTATCACTCATTAAACATTTGATTGAAACTGCTGTGAAACGTCTAAAAAGCTATTAATATTTTAGTAAAAAATTAAAGACATTTTTCATAATTCTGGGTTGACCAAAAAGCTTAAAAATACAGTATGTTTCTTTGTGTTACACAGTACATATTCATAATGTACATAACGTAATATTCATTTTCGCATAAGCTACGCTTTTAAGGCATGTTTCAGCTGTGGTTTGGTGGTTTTATTATTAAGATTCTTGTAAGCTGCAGTTTCAAGTTCATCGTTTGGGTTGAAGGAGATTTGAGCCAAGATGTCTTTCGTTTGAGAAAGTAAGAGGAATAAATCACCACCAGCCGACGGCCACTTCAGTGCAGTACTATTTTTACATCATAACGTGAGGCTTGGTGGACCAACACCCAGGGTTTTGGTTTAGAGGCACATTTGAACTTCTGTATGCTATTAAATCTTGATTATAAGGGCGTTTTTTGAGTTAAAATGCAGCCAGGGGAATATTTAAAAAATATATAAGCCTTTAAAAGTAATCTTTTTCTTACGAGAGGCCTTTGCAGAGCTTTGATTTATTTAATTATTTTCAGTGGAGCCTGACAGAGCTCCCCCCTTCATCCGTTTCCCTTCTGAGGCAGTTATACTGACAGTTGTATCTATTGATGTGTTCTAGCTGGAGGTGTTCTGATTACCCAGTTAACTGCCAGCTTCACTTAATCCTCTGGAGATTCATGAAGGCAAAGCCATAGAACAACATCATTGTGGCTAATCCAGTGCCTGTCTGACTGATGTAGTGTGGACTTTGCACATGCACAATGAAATCAGGAACTCAACGGCGCAGAACATGGATGCGTTTTCAGGCTTGTGCCAAGAGAGATAAGAGTCAAAAATCTGAGGAAGTCCGGTGTAAGGCTTGCTAACCCACAGATATTGTGTTTCGTCATCCTGAACCATGTCTCTGCTCTCTGGGTGTGTTTATTTTCGAATAGGGGGGGGGGGGTTGCCTGGATACGACCCGTTTGCAGATTTTTCTAAATGTTTTTGTTTGACTAAGAGAATATTCATTTCAGCCTCTCCCGTCTTTCTCAGCCAAGACAAGATGTTCCAAGCAGGCTTGTAATAGACTATTGTTCCTAAAAGCTGGAATATGAAGTACAACTATTAAAGATAGTTTAACATTTTCTTTCCATAACTACCTGCGTTGCAAATCATGCACCACAGTCCTTTCTGCATTTTCAGTCCCAGAAATAGAGTTTCAAGTTCAACTGTCTGCCAAAAAGATGGTGTTAAAGAATTTGTTGCACATTTACACCATGCAGGGGTGTCATAAGTGTGAGGAAAACAGTGACTGAGTAGATAGGGCCCTGGCATATGTCTTCCCTTGAGGATCCTGAAATATTATTTTTGTGATATTGTTTGTATAATTCCATGCTCCTAAGCTGTAAACAATATTCTGATCTTAGCTATTTTATCATTTTAACAAGCTTTGGGAATCGACACACCCACAACAGTATCAACAGTTTCTCATTTTGTTCTCATTGTTATGATCGATGCTAAATGCTAATTAGCTTCGAGGGTCTTGCAGGGTCTTATCAGAGAGGAGCTAGAGGTCAAGTGTGTTAAGACGGGTGCAACATAAAAACAAAAATCCAAAAATGTCCAAACAAAAATCTGGTTGCCAAAAAAGAAAAGAGAAGAGAAGGAGGAGAGGAAAAGAAAACAATACAATGGAAAACAACTTCTCAACAACTTCTCAACTTCTTTAGTCTCCATTTGCTTAACTAAGACTGAAAAGAGAACAAGGCCGACTATTGACATTCTTATTTCACTTTAAACATAATTTGTGTGAACTTGAGACAATTTTTAATTGAAATATACATGAAAAACACGATACCAATGTATGTTCATTGTGTACATACAGTATAGGGATATTACATGGATTTTGCTCAACATATTAATAAGAGAAAATATAAAATTTATTTAATTATATAACACTAATTTCAAAGAGAGTGCAGTGCAGCAGTGGGCCAATCTATTAAAGCTAATTTAAGACATGATTCAAATGAAAAATCATTAAATTATCTTTTTATCTCTAGGAGGATACATGAGGTGCTCTATTTATAGTAGAAAATATAAAGTATAGTATCCAGCATAGCATAATTTAAACCTCACTTGTTTTGTGTTGCATTACCATAAATGCAAATAATGTTTTTAATGATATTTATCTTTTTAATATGTACTATTGGTTCATATTTTTAATGCTGTTGGCTGATTTTGCATTAGTGATTTGCCAGCAATTACTACAATTATTTATTTAAAAGAAGTGATACACAGCAAGTATAATGAGCATACAGCATACAATGTCTTTGCTTAGGGTCCAAGAATCTGAGCTACTCCCCTGACAATATGCATGAATATTACTTTATGAAATGTCAAGTCAAAAATGAAACTATATCAAGCGAGTGCTAATGGTGGGAATCGTATGACAATAGAGCACAGAATGCAGACCACAAGGCCAAAAGACTTTTGGACTGTGACCATCAGGCTTTGTGCAATAAGCTGCTCATAAACAGAGGCTTAACCACTGGCGCTATGAGATGCGGTACTTAGGATAGTCAGTTACGTTTATTTTAAAGTTTGACCTCTTAGATTGTTGACACTGATCTAATATAAACTTAACAGCTAATGTGTCTGTAGAGTATTATTATCATTTAACAATAATAATATACCCGTATTACCAATAATAATAATAATAACAATAATTATGATAACGATATTAATAAATAATTAAAGTATATATAAAATATAGAAATTCATTCATTCATTTTCCTTCAGCTTAATCCCTTTATTAATCTGGGGTCGCCACAGCTGAATGAACCGCCATCTTATCCAGCACATGCTTTACACAGCGGGTGCCCTTCCAGCTGCAACCCAGCACTGGGACCCATCCATACACACACATACACTACGGCCAGTTTAGTTTATTTAATTCAACTGTACCACATGTCTTTGGACTGTGGGGGAAACCAGAGCACCCGGTGGAAACCCGAGAACATGCAAACTCCACACAGAAATGCCAACTGACCCAGCCGGGACTCGAAAAAATATAGAAATAATATAACAATATTCTAATATACAAATATAAAACAATACAAATACATATTGTACACATTATGTACCTTAATCATTTACATCTGTACATTTTGTTATTATATTGCACAAATTATATAAAGTCAAGCCCTAAATTACCCCAGGGGTATGAATAATTGACTGACTGTATATATATTTTTTTATATATTAATACTTATATATTATATATGAATATATTCCCCATTTTAGTGCTAACATATGCATTATTACATTGTTTTATATACAAAATATTAAAATAAAATACAATGCATGTATATGTACGAATATGAACAAATTTAACCTTGTCAAGTAATACCCATATATTCAATTAAAAATTATTATATTGTGATATATTCTTTTGTTATCATTGATAATAACAAAAATAACCATTTTGAATTTAATATATTGGTATCACATTGCAATACGGTTAAATTGGCTCACATTAGTAAACTACATTAGATGCAATCGTATTATAAAGCCTCCTTAATCATGTGATATCAAATGTCTTCATACAGTAATCCCCTTCCTACAGTAAAATCCAGTAGATTGTCTTCAGGAATGTTTCGCTACACACCTCGGATGTTCGCATGATCTAGTGTTTTGTGGCCTCCTTGAGTAACTACGCTGTCTTTCCTTATTATCCCAGTTGCTGATAATTCGCAAGTGAATCTAACATTTGTGCCGGAGATGAGCTGCTGACCCTGACTTGATCTCACAGGTGTTCTGACTCACTGCACCATATGGCCGCCCTTAGCCATGTTCTCCTGCCACTGTACCGCCACCCAGACCTTTCCATCAACCTGATTAATGACCTTGTCTATCTAATGGGAGTTTTGTTTCACATGTCCTTTCCCTTTCCCCTTTCCCTCTTTCTCCTGTTCTTCATTCAGATGGATCCTGTTCAGAAGGCAGTGATCAACCACACCTTTGGAGTCCCATTGGTAAAGACCAAACGGCCAATCATTTCCTGCAATGTCTGCCAGATCCGCTTCAACTCTGAGGTGAGACTGTTTGACTTCACGCATGTTCTCTTTGGTGTTCTGAGATGCAGTCGCACTGTATTTACCGTTCTTCGAGTGGGTTTTAGACGTAATATGAGTGTTGTGTTTATGCTGAACCTTCTGCTTTCTAGTCCGGAAATAGCCAATCCTCTTTGAAGTGCTGTATCTGCAAAGCATGTCAGAGCTGAAGCTTACAGTATAAAGTGTTTTTTTCTTTCTATGATTAAAAGGGAAAGCTCACTCTACAAAATCTGAGTTGTAGCTTTAGTTAAAAATTTTTTTTATCTTTAGTACACAGATGAAGGTATTTTTATAATAAACTCTGTTCAAAGTTTATTTGCCAAAAACCCTGACGTTTATAAACAGAATCCATACGAATTGACCAGTTTTAGTCTTTTGAAAAGCCATAATTGTTTCATAAGATCAACAGATCAAACTTTTATTGGCATACAAACATCAATCAGCAATGCCTACAGCATTCAGACCTTTTGCTGTGCCAATTCAAGTATTCATTCAAGCTTAATGTTAGCCGTGAGTGAGAACAATTCAGTAATCTGGAGCTGCTTTTCTCAGCGCAACCACAATTCTGTCTCGCAGACCTATTTTTTTTGTATTTTACTTTTATTTGTAGTCTAAAAAAGAACATAAATGGCTGAATATGCTTGGACAATTGTCATTTTATGCTCTAAATGGCATTTTATTCTAAATTTAGGACAGATTGAAAAAAATTTTTTTTTCATAAAAAAACAACAATAAATTGTAAATCTAGAGATAGTGAGAATTTTCAAATGGTCTCATAGCATGCATATGCATAACATTATTATTAAATTTATATTATATTAAATTGGGAGCTCATGTGCTACCAGGTGACATTTTTATTGAGGCCTGCAGTGAGGTTCATTCTTCTGTGACCTCATCTGCTATGATATGCAAAGCAAAGCAACAAAAAAAATTCTAATGTAGGAAAACATCTGGTTATTTAAAGAATTGAATTTTTACCATGTTTGCAATAAATCATTTATCTTTGTTTGATTTATTTCTAGAATGTACATCGAATAAAGTTTGATTTATTAAAAAGACAGAGATTTTCCCAACAGGTATATTCAATTTTTCACCACTCCTCACTAAGATGTGGTATCCACAAACAGTGATTGACTATTACACAAACTCTATGGATGAAACCATTTGATTCATATGGGTTATTTTTCTATCTCTTTGTAAAAAGCCCAAGAGTTTTGCATGAGCAGAGTTTCAGTGGAGAGGCAGAACTCTCTAAATTCCTCTCTAAAAATATGTCTTATGAGCTTAAAACAATATGTACTCATTTGGGGGTGAACTGACCTTTTTAAAATACTATTTCCAGCAGGTAGAACAAAAACAAAATGTTCAACTTTTCCATTTCAGACTAACCACAGTCATTAATGCCTGATCCATATCGACGTTCCGTAACATCCGTATTTCGACGTTCCAATATTCCTTGCGCATCAATGAAAGCAATTATTTTATTTGTTTGTGCACCAAATTGCTGCTACGTTTGTTGGGGTGAAATGTGAAGCCTGAAATATTCTGGGCTGAATTAAGTTGCAGCTGTGGCAGGCATTGTGACATGTGAGATCCGTAACAGTGCAGGACCTGGGAGTGCCTCACTAGCCTGCGCTATTTTTACAGACAAGAACTGTAATCATGGGCAGAAAGTGGCTTTCTTGGTGTGCGCCTGCAATCTTGGGCCTCCAGAGGAGCAGATGTATGGCCTGCTTTAAACTGCATCCAAGCACAAGAAAAGACAGGGAGAAGACGGACGAGCCTGTCTGTGGAGACCTGCAAAATTAGCTGTTAGCCCCGGTCGCTTTTAATGATTTATGGGGAGAGAATTTTAGACAACTCAGCAGTTCTGTGAAACAACTGGACTTAAGAGTTGTAATGAGTTACCTGGGAGGTGTTATTTCACGGAGGTCAAGATTAGATTGAAGTTACGGTGTCCAGTTGTTTCTTTGTTTTGGTTGACAGTAAATTTCCTAGACGGTTGTTAGTTCAGCTATAAATTCTGTACCTCAAAGTGCCATCCAAAGATTTTAGTTTACAACCGGGTTCGTGACCCTCAAGTCAAATGATCTCCACACATACAAGTGTGCTTGTAAATAATAATGCGTGCTGTTCAGTAAACCTTAAGCCCTTGACTGCTGATTGGACGTCTCTGACACATGCAGCTGTCTTGGTTTGTTAAAGATATCCGTATAATTTCAACACCCATTTTTACAATGTCTCCCTACTTGATGTCACTGCATTTAACCACACACACACACACACACACACACACACACACACACACACACAC
>CAIGQW010000298.1:70076-103817 GCA_903798125.1 Danio choprae | reverse complement strand
ACACACACACACACACACACACACACACACACACGTGGCACTTTCCACAAATAGAATATGGCATGACTCATGAGGCATTCATTCATTAAAGAAACACTTCTATGCAACATTTTCACTTAAATATTAAAAATATTTTTGCTGCTTGTTCAAACTACTTATTTATAATGAACTGAATCAACACAATTCTTGAGATTTTTTTTGGCACAACTTAATTGTTTTATGTTTAATCAATTTAAATTTGTAAAAACAATTAAATCGATTTAATAAATGTGTGTTGGGACAACGTGAAGGAATTGTGTGGAACCCAGCAATTTACAGTGTTTAAATAATAGAGTTGACAAAAACTATATACAACTTATGTATGCACAATCATTTTTAAATATTTCTAATTTTATATTAGAGACAAAATTATTAGCCCTCCTGTGAATGTTTTATTGATTTTTTTTCAAATTCATCCCAAGTGATGTTTCCACAGTATTTCCTTTAGTATTTTGACTTTCTTGAGAGTTTGGCTGGAATAATAGATGGCTATGAATAAATGACTTGCTTAACTAACCTACTGTAACTTGCCAAGTAATCAAATTAAACTAGACTTTTAAATTGGTCTTGCAATTGTCATCATAGCAAAGACAAAATAAATCAGTTATTAGAAATGAGTTGGGCGACACAGTGGCTCAGTGGTTAGCACTTTCGCCTCACAGCAAGAAGGTTGCTGGTTCGAGTCCCAGCTGGATCAGTTGGCATTTCTGTGTGGAGTTTGCATGTTCTCCCCGTGTCCGTGTGGGTTTCTTACGGGTGCTCCGGTTTCCCCCACAGTCCAAAGACATGTGGTATAGGTGAATTGAATAAACTAAATTGGCCATAGTGTATGTGTGTGAATGAGTGTGTATGGATGGTTCCCAGTACTGGGTTGCAGCTGGATGGGCATCCGTTGTGTAAAACATTTGCTGGATAAGTTGGCGGTTCATTCTGCTGTGGCGACCCCTGATGAATAAAGGGATGAATGAATGGAATTAATGAATGAATGAAATTAGTTATTAAAACTATGCTTATAAATGTGTTAAAATCTTCTCTCTGTTAAAAAGGATTTTATTTATATAACATAAATATTTAAAAATATATACAATTTTCAGAGGAGGGCTATTGTTTTTTACAGGCAATATGACAATATGACAATGACAAAAGTAAAAATTCTGACAATGTTGCAGGGTTTTACATATTATTTCTCACAACATGAAAACATGTTGTTTGTGATTTGAATATCTCTATCTGTGGAAAGTGTCACATACATTCACACACACCACATAAAAACCCACACATTGTATAATCAGTCTAAACAACTTAAACCCTTATTTCTATTTAAAGTTGTCAGACATTGAGTGCCCACAGCTCAAAATCAGTAGTGAGCAATGACGGACAGATCAAAAGCACAGACATCAAAGAACTTCAACTTCTGATGTTTTATTAGAAATTGTGCTGCGTCTTTCATGCATTGTTGCACTGGAAATTATTAAGCTACGTTATAGGAGATTAAATTATACAATGCCACATTTCATTGAATGGATACACACAGCAATGAGTCTATATTTTGATCCTCTGCTATATGCTGAATGAAGCAGCGCATTTGTTCCTTGAAAACATCTATTCCCTCGCCTCCTTCCCATCATCATTTCACGCTCCATTATGGATTCATGAATTCCGAACCCCCAGTGCCGATATCTGAGGATATTTGTAGTGGAAAAAGCAGACTATTGGCTGTTAGCGAGTGTTATCAGATGCATTCATCAAACCCGGGGCTCAGACTTGTGTTATGTCGTGCTGCCAGTGTCCCTCTGTCCCTTTTGCTCTAGCGCAAGATGGAGGTATAACCTTGCCGCGCTGCAGAAGTGATGTCACCGTATTGTGTCACTGTTGCTGCAGGACAGGGTTGAATGAGCTTCCCTCCCCCTGCTGAAGCTGCAGTGGCCCGTCGATGTCGCACAGTTTCCATCCTTCATTTACTGGGTCAAATTAACCTTTGTGTGCATCTTGAGTTTCAGGAATAACCACAGCTGTCAGTCCTCTCTTTGCAGCTTTCCCTTTCCAATTTTGTTGTGATAATTGCATTTATATTGGCATATGTTGCGTTGCATACTGTTCGCATGTGGTTCGATGAGACAATCTGGTCTGTGTCCTGATTTGTCCTTGGAAAAGTTCTTGTTTTTTCCATCCTCGTGCTTACAATAATTCATCTTGCACTCTCAAAACTCAAAACCCTGTGCCATCTGGGCAGGAACTTGTCTCATTTCCTTATTCTATAGATAGCGCTTCTTTCATACGAGGTCTTCATTCTCATTGCCATGACATAGATTTGGCTAGGTACTTGATTTGTATTCATATCTAATGGCTGAGGTATTCTTCACACATAATGTATGCCCTCTCATGTAAGTCGCTTCATTAAGAAAGCATTCAGTGATAATTTCAGTGAATGAATTCTGAATGTGGGTTCAGAGAGTTCAGAAATGAAAATTGGGCTTGTATTGCTAATAATCTTCCCCTTATCTCATTGAATTTGCCGGAATAACTGGCCGTTAAAGCTTAGCTACAAACTGGCAGTTCAAAATAAGAATGTTTCTGAAGGGTGATAGTGTCATTTTATCAGAATTCTTTTATATAGTATTACCAAATGACACTCAATTCCATTGACTGCTCTCGAATGCATGTTCTCCACCAATGCAGAAATACTTGACAAAGAATTGTACTACTATTCAGAAACACAACTGTGCTAGTCAAATAAAATAACATGAACAGTGTAGTATTGTAACGTAACAAAATTAATGATTCAAAATGTATAATCTTTAGTGAATCAAAAAAATAGAAAATAGAACTAATAAACTCCTGAACTAATATTAGCCTGTTCTTTTTAGCTAATCAAAAATTTGAAGCGCAATCACTATTGTCGGACTCCTTTTTCATAGTTCTTAGAACTATTGGCAGAAGTACACACATTTAAGCATGTTTGCACTACAGAAACTAGAAATAGTTATAGAAATGCTTAAAAGTTGTCTGATTGATTGAGCTTCCTTTTAGCTTATTTACTACATGTGGCGTTTCAGTGTAAAGAATCGCAACAACAGGGCTGATTCCAAAAAGTTTGGAACTGAACATCCCTAGTTGTGTGTAAATGTACTTTTCAAGAAATATTTTAGAAAAACAAAGTCCTTCCAAGTACTTAAATAATTGTTAGTGGAACTGGAATTGTAAAGAGGAATTGGAACTAGCACCGAACCTGTCAAATTCCTTATGATTCCCCTCCCTAGTCACAGACTGTTCAAAAAAAAATCTTGGAATCTCCAGTATTGACATCCCTGAAACTTATGGTTGTGATTACCGTCCTAGACTGTTTGAGTCTGTTGCGTGCACATGGCAATGACGTGCACTGTGTTTCTCATTTGTTTTTGGATGTGGATCCTTTTTTTTTTATTCTCCGTTTTACTGCCAGTTTGACATTCATTAACCGATATATGTTGTCAGTGTGACCTCCACCTGGTCTTCAACTACACATCCGCCTAGATTTTATCTAATTTCCGCCTGAACCACATCACTTTCTTATCCTCTTTTCTCCTTAATCCCAAAGATCTCTGCTCCTTTAGTGCTTATTTCCCCACATCCTCCTTGGTTTCCTGTGTGCTTTAGACAGGCAGCTTCTTCAAACCCCTGAAGGCTTCGATTACAGACCACCAGCTATATAAGGCTCTGTCATCACCAATTACAGCCTACAACAGACAGGAGGGGCAAACCAAATGCTGTCAAGTGTGCCCAAACTGTCTCAGAGGCCCAGTCCTGGCTGTCTTAATCTCCAGCATTCCCATGAGTGTCCTCTCCTCTTCTAATGTGGTGATGGTCTGAGCCCTGGATGACACTCTGGTATGAGACTCTTGGTTCTGCTCCAAGTATCTGCAGCAACTGTTGTCAACTCATTCTCAGTTTCACACAGCAGATAATCCGCCCACTTAATAATCATCATGTTTGTCCTGATGGGACGCACTGACTGTGTTTTGGGAAGCCGCTGCTAGGTGATCTGTTTGAAGCGACGCTACCCTGTAACGAGGATGGAGACCACATGTGACAGGATTTCTGGAAATATCTCACAGTGTGTTCCTGCTGAGGTCGAGTCAGTGTGATCGATGAGAGGACTGAGACACAACAGAGAAGTGGAACTGTTTATGCAGATTAGAGCTTCATTATAGTTAACTGTTTTGTATATCCTTTTGTTCTGTGCTATTTATGCAGTGACAGCTCTGTGAGCTATACATATCCTTTCACTTAAGCATGGTCTTATTTTGAGTTGAGTGCATCTATTTCTTCTTATACACACAGGCAGTGTTTTTAAATGGAACCATGGAAACTTGCCTAATGGTTAGAGAGATGGACTTGTGATCAGAAGGTTGCAAGTTCGAATCCTGGCACGGCCAGGGAATGTACAGTAGGTGGGAGTAAATAATCTCATCACCCTTAATATCACAGCTTAGGTGAGTCCCTTAAACAAAGCACCGAACATCCAACTGCTCCCTGGGTGCCGCAGCAAAGGCTGAGCACAAATTCCAAGCATGGCTCCCCGTACTTGGCCACATGTTAAGACTTTCCTTTCCTTTATTAATCATAGTTCAACATTTACATAAACTAACAAGGAACAACTTTATTTTCCTTAATTAAAATGAACAAAGATGAATAAATACTGTAATAAATGTGTTGTTCATTGTTTGTTAACAAATACATAACTAACATTAACTACCTTATTGAAAAGTGTGTCAGAATAAATTACTTTATTATTAAATGATTCATTTATTTCTGTTTTATACACAAATTAAATATGTTTATTTGTTTTTTTGTTTTACTTTATTGCTTTGTTATTTTAGGGGTTTATCATTATTACTACACTAAAGGCAGGCATATACAGTAGAGGCAGTCAATGTTCAGGTTCAGGAAATGGATACCATGTGGCATCAGTGTCATGGGACAAGCATGTACGTATAAGCCCATTTTATGACTCCTGGACCGAACATCCAGATGACAAATACAGCATGTGTCCTGTGCTTCAAAATCATTGTAATTCCACCTGTTTTGTTTGGGTGCATCGCCTTTGGAATTTTGGAATAGTGTTTTAGCAGCATCATCTGTGTGTTTCTTTCAGAGTCAGGCAGAAGCTCATTACAAGGGAAATCGCCATGCTAGGAGAGTCAAGGGCATTGAGACCTCCAAGAGCCGCCCACAAGAGAATGACAAAACACCTCCTGGTCCCGTCTCTTCCCCGTCACCAACCGGAGCCTTGCCGACCATCCCAGACACTGACCCCAGCAAAACAGGTGAGAGCTTGAGAATATACTGACTGTAAAACATGCACATCTGGTTTTCTACATTCACACACGGAGGAATATCCTGTGTACACCTGGTATTAATACGTGTTTTTGTCAATTGTAGATGATCAGAAGACATGAGAGGCGCATTACAGTTTACACCCACCTAATGTTATTCTTATTTTGTCCCTTTTGGGCAGCATTCCATATAATTTAGCCACTTACCAGATAATGGGCGCGGATTTGAGCTTTTATGTTTTGATCTAATATTGCAAATGTATGCATGGATACAAAGAAAGCAATGTACATGCAGCAGCAGATATAGAACTTTTTTATTTTTATTTTTCACATTTCTGGTTAGTTTGCTTCTACAACAAGTCCTGAAATGTTTAGGAATGAGCACTGTCATTTGGATAGTAGGTGGTCTTTTGTGGATATCTGAATGAATGTGACCACATTTTTTAACTACCTCTGGAAGTTGACAAGCTCAAAACATTCAAAACTGTTAAGATTGACAAAAAATGGATCTTAAGACCACATGTAAGCATGGCCTGCGTTATAGAAAATGAAGCTCTCAATCATAAAACAATACAGTCTATTCTGCTCAGACATTCTCAAAAGATATGACTGAACAGCAAGAACACCCTAATTGACTCCCTGAGTCAAAACTAGAACATAAAGAGCCACAAAAATTCAATTTTCTCCAAGTGTGTGGTCCGACCTCACTATTCCAGATTCAGCCAAACCCCTATTCCCAACGCTGAAAGTCTGGGGTCTTTCAGAGAGCAATTACAGCCCCAATTGTACAATAACAGAATGAGACAAAGACAACATCCCTTAGTCCCAGCACAAGATTTGAAATAGCCAGTTTATGAAATGGTGCATTCCTTGTTGAAACATCTTGAGGAAGTCTTGGTGAGACCACTAAATGGTGTAACTTTGACGGTCACCGCTTGTTATACAGCTTTATTGGGAAGGCCTTGCTGATGTGTTTATAAAGCTGTGCAGGGTTATTAGGTATTAGAAGCCCATTTGTCTCAGCATCAGAATAAACTTTGGGATTAGGATGGAGCAGAGGACAAGTAGTGGGTGAGAAATGGTGATGTGGACATAAAAAAGTTTGGAGGCCTGAGGATTAGCTTGGAGGGCAGAAGGGAAACATCGCAGTTGATCTTGCTTTAATGAGAAGTGATTAAACGTTGGCAGATCATGATGACGGTGATATGAATTGGGGTTGCTGGGTTTATGAACTGTCAGAGGGTGGGTGACTCCCTCTTGTGCCTGTTATTCTTCTCCGTACACTTTATTTCTCTGCTCATTGAACATTCCATGCTCCTGTTAATGTTAACGTCCGTCTGTGTCAAAGCATCAGGAATGAGGGGAACCCAACAACTGATTGAGGTTTTATGAGTAGCTTTAAACAAGTGTTTGAATTTCATTTTTAAACTACCACTATGCCAAAATAAAATCCATATTAAAGACATTGATTTAAAGACTTTTTTTGGTTTTATACTTTAGAGCTTCTCTGCAACTTGGAATTTTAAAATAACTATTTTTAGCACATATCAAAACTAGAGCCAAGTGGTCATGAAACAGAATAACCTGTATAACACTGAATCTGGTAAATTTTGGATGACTAAATCAAATGTATTATTGTACATCTAGAGTAAATGAATCATAATGACTAGTGTCTGGATACTATGTGTTCAAGAATCCCTTTTTTTTCAAAGTCTTTAATCGGAGTTGCTGAGTTTACATTGTTTAATTAATTTGTTTTTATATTGTTTAATTTTCAGAATGACCGGATATTTTTTCTCCATCTCCCCTCATAATGTTCATCATCTTTGTCACAGAGGGTGGGGGAGAACAGTATAGCCGTGTCTCTCAATGAGGGATTTGTCTGTCCAGAGAAAACTGTCTATAGTCCTTAGGCCTAGAAAGAATTCCAGCGAGAAAGAGCCAAAACAAACTGGCCATGATCTAAATGTGAAACCAGATACATATGAAAGAATGTCGTTTTCCATCCAAGCTTGTTCCAGTGACCCCGACCCCTAGCGGGCATGGTCCTCTCTTATTTGTGTATCCCCACAATTGCTTTGTTTTGATGCCTTCTATTAATACTAGTTTCAGAACAGAGCCTTCATTAAGCTGCCAACCCCTAGAGTCCTGACAGCTGCAGTTCCATCTGGACATTGCAATCCCAGCATGTGAAAAGATTGTGTGTGCGAGACTGTACAGTGTAAAGACATTTTGTAAAAGTTCACTGAGCATGTTTCTCTTCACCTCTGCATTTTTCTCTGCCCTATGCAGTTAAGAGTGAGTTTAAAAGAATGCGACCTGATATTGGGAATGCATCAGGGCTCTGTACTTGGGCCTAATCACTTTATCAAACCTGTCTACACATCTTGCTCTGTGTGTGGTGGGGTTTATGTGAAAGCTCAAGAGGAGCATTCCCACGCTTCATGAGAAACACTAGGCCGTGTTGGACCTCAGCTGCCGCAGATATAATTTATTGATGATTTTCTTTCACGCATCACTAGAGCCAGCATCTTTGTAGAGGTGGAAAGACAATACTCAGACTCAGTGGAGTCACCTTTACAGTGGTTATAGAGTTTCAGTTTTGCAATGTTTCCTTGACTACCTTCTCCCAATTATGTATTATATCAAATTAAGTATTAGTTCACACCCTTTTTTACACTATAATACTTTTCAGTTTCAACCAAATTAATCAACATAATTAATCAGAAGCATATTACAACATTTTCTGGAGAACTGAGGAAATGGCTGTTAAAATGGCTGCTATATGTTTTTATACATCTTTAGTATAATTTACCTTTGAAAATATAATAAAACAAATAAGATTTCATTTGAATTGTATTAACATTTTTACAATAATAAATAAATGCTGCCTTGGTGCACTTTATGACAGAACTATTCAAAATTGAAAATGAATAATCAATATACAGCAGTGTGTACTTGGATGTTTTTTTACAAGGAATTTCAGCTGTGGCTTGTCTAATTATGATGTTTGCTTACTCTATATTTTTAGCTTTAAATTTCCTGTTGTAGGGACACTTTTACTGGAGCAAGGGTTTGTTATAAGACTTGAATGTGGCTAACATGGCCAGTAATAGCATGGAGATTTGGCAGGATGCACTAGAGATTTGGCACTGAACAATCTTAGCTCTCTCAGTTTGTCCCAAAGATCCACTTCTTCACAGTCGCTCTGTTTAATGAAGCCATACGTCTCCAGCAGTCACATTCTACACATCTGGAGATGTACAGACACAGAAGGCTGCACGACACTCATCTGGCCCTCCATATTTCACAGCATAAGTGCCATTAAATTTCTTTCTCCATCTCTGACAACACTGTTATATTGAACTACAGTGGCAGAATCACCACTCTTACATGCAGACTATAAAAAAACGATGAGAAACGTTTGGTAAACAGGCCTGCTCTAATGGATGTTGCATCTGTGAAACAGCGGTCTGAGCAGGGTGAATGAATGCACACACAACTCCATAATTAATAAGTCCCAACTCTCATTGGGGCGTCTTGTTTCAGGGCTCATTAATTTTTGATGATAGGCAGGGTAGGATTGGGGTAAAGGCCGGTCTCTTTTCTACCTGACCCCTCTATCATCTGATCCACCTGAACAGGTCACAGCCGAACCCCTGCTTCACTACGTCACACACCATCTTCTCTGCTATAGCTCACCGGCTGGGAAACCAGAGCAGCTTTAATAACAGGTTTAATTTACTGTCTGGAAACTGAGAGATTGTTGGTGTGGGTTCAGGTTGTGTCTGTAACTAAGCAATCATAATTCTACTGAATGGACAGGCATTATTTACGCTCCCAGACAATTGATGGAATAAAACACACACAGCAGTGACGTAACTAATACACACAAAGCTTTTTTTCCAATTAGTTAAAATTAGCTTTCCTGCTGTTGTGTGTTATAATAAAACAACAATTAATATGCTTTAGTGGGCTATTTAGGTTTTGCTGAGGTTGTTTGAGGAGGGGGCATCACGGTGGCACAGTGGGTAGCACGATCGCCTCACAGCAAGAAGGTCACTGGTTCGAGCCTCAGCTGGGTCAGTTGGTATTTCTGTGTGTTTGTATGTTTGTATGTATGTTTGTATGTTCTTCCCGTGTTTGCGTGGGTTTCCTCCGGGTGCTCCGGTTTCCCCCACAAGTCCAAAGACATGCGGTATAGGTGAATTAGGTAAGCTAAATTGTCCGTAGTGTATGTGTGTGAATGAGCGTGTATGGATGTTTCCCAGTGATGAGTTGCAGCTGGAAGGGCATCTGCTGCATAAAACATATGCTGGATAAGTTGGCAGTTCATTCCGTTTTAGCGACCCCAGATTAATAAAGGAAATAAGCCGAAGAGAAAATGACTGAATGAGTGTATGAAATGTATAAATTCTAACATCTGTGAAAACAATATGGTTTATCAAAATTATAAAATCTGCAAGATTATCAAAGACTTCATTGTTATTAGTTTGTCAGAAGTACAGTATGTAATCTGATATGCTGTGTTTTGTGCCAATATGCTGAATATTAATACAAATATCATTATATAAATTAGTATTACTATTAGGTATTATTATTTTTAGCAAGTAAATACAGTCTTCGTGAGAATAAGTTCTTAAAAAAAATTAAATGTTACATATAATATTTTACATGGGCGACACAGTGGCTCAGTGGTTAGCACTGTCACCTCACAGCAAGAAAGTTGCTGGTTCGAGTCCCGGCTGGGTCAGTTGGCATTTCTGTGTGGAGTTTGCATGTTCTCCCTGTGTACGTGTGGGTTTCCTTCAGGTGCTCCGGTTTCCCCCACAAATCCAAAGACATGCTGTATAGGTGAATTGGGTAAGCTAAATTGACCGGAGTGTATGTGTGTGAATGAGAGTGTATGGAAGTTTAGCAGTGATGGGTTGCAGCTGGAAGGGCATCCGCTGCGTAAATCGTATGCTGGATAAATTGGCGGTTCAATCCGCTGTGGCGACCCCTGATTAATAAAGGGACTAAGTCGAAAAGAAAATGAATGAATGAATATTTTACATCACAGCAACAAAAAAAGTTAACACTTTAGTTTAAGTACCAATTCTCACTATTAGCTACTGGCTTATTATCTGCCTATTATTAAGAAATTTACTGTTTATTAGCACATATTCTACATTATCTTATTCTACATCCTTAATCCAACCCAATACTTAAACCCAACTACTAATTTAATGACTATTAATAAGCAGCAAATTAGTTCAAATTATTGGACCAAAAATCAGAGATAAAGGTTTGTTAATAGTGAGAATTGTACCTTTAAAATAAATATTCATTCATTCATTTTCTTTTCGGCTTAGTCCCTTTTAAATTAAATATGAACAATAAAAATTTATAAAATGTGCTGTATCCCATCCAGCATTCCATCATTTTGTTGTAGAGCCCATGACTACATGGCCACTTATTGGTTTGCTACAGTTGCAGGTTAAAAGCAGTATTAGACAATAATATTTAAGGTTTCTTTTGGACCTCTGAACTTTCATGAAAATATTTACATCATTACTAGCTATAGTGTTTAAAGCATCTGACTCCAGCAGTGGAAGGAAGACACGAGTTACTTTCGACATTAAATATGAGTCCTCTGAGAGTGCATGTTGTGTAACCGTACTTTGAAATATGCAGAGCAAGAATAAATGGAGGGCAGACGGTCACACATTGCAGCAAACATGGAGGGCATGTCAATGATGGTGGTGGATGGCAAACATCCAGAGGATGGAGGATTCTGAAATCCCCCATTACACACACGCTCCTCCACCCCCTCGGCCAAGATCTGCTAATACAAACCACATGCACAAAGCCAAACCAGCATTTTTCTGAGTGTGCGAGTGCGTGTTTGTTAGAAGGAGCGGCTTGTAAGGGAATAGGGAGTGTTATGGAAAAAAGAGCACTGGGAATATTAGCTCAGAGTTAAAAGTTCAGGCATTTCTGAACCACACCTGCACCACATGGTCTGCTCCATCTAGTTGTAAAAGCTATTGGACGAAGTGCTGATCTATATTTGGTGTTTTTTTTAAGGGTCATGTGGTTTGCTGTAACATCCTGTAGCTTCCAAAGGAGCAGTATGTCATCACCCCGTACTTTGATCCAGATGATCTTTATGAGGCTCTGACAGGAGCTCAAGCCCTAAAGAAATACAGCGCACACTCTCATTTGCTCTGCAAACAGAGAACGACACTGAGATATCTGCCCGGAAACTTTGTTAAACGTAGGATCTGGTTGCTTCTAACCAGCTCTTATCCACCTGCCATTCAGGACTTGCCACCACTGAAGAGCTTGTTGAACTTCAAATGCCATGGTGAATGGTGTGTTTCTAGGGGAGAGGGAGATTGAGTTGGAATGACTGAGTTTTTGTAAGACGTTGTTTGTAAAATGACAAAAAGCTGATCTCTGTAAGGAAATTGAGTAGTGAAGTCATTGCTTATTTTCCAGCCCGAGAGATGCTTTTTTCGTAGTCTTACTGATGCCATAATGTGTGGGCTGGTTGTTTGCCCTTTAGTTTTCTCATATAGTGGGAAAAGAAAACCCTCTTTTTTTTACTGAATGTGACAGCTGGAACAGTGTAACGTGCCGCTTCCAGTTTAGTGTGAATGTCAAAACGATTGCATATTTTGTAAGTTAAATGCTCCTAGCAATGCCAGGGCCATGGGTTTGATTTTCCAAAACACACAAGCAAAGTGTTTTTGTTTAGTCATTGTACTTTTTTTTGTGATTAAAAAAACTCTGGTGATTGCATCCATTCAGCAAGAACACATTAAATTATTTAAAAGTGACAGTACAGACATTTATTATGTCACAAATCATTTATATTAAATCAAAGAATGCTCAAAAACGTGCATCACGATTTCTACTGAAATAATTCATTCATTCATTCATTCATTTTCATTTCGGCTTAGTCCCTTTATTAATCAGGGGTCGCCACAGCGGAATGAACCGCCAACTTATCCAGCATATGTTTTACGCAGCGGATGCCCTTCCAGCTGCAACCCATCTCTGGGAAACATCCATACACACCCATTCACACTCATACACTATGGACAATTTAGCTTACCCAATTCACCTATACCGCATGTCTTTGGACTTGTGGGGGAAACCGGAGCACCCGGAGGAAACCCACGCCAACACGGGGAGAACATGCAAACTCCACACAGAAATGCCAACTGACCCAGCCGAGGCTCGAACCAGCGACCTTCTTGCTGTGAGGCGAACGTGCTATCCACTGCGCCACCGTGAGGCCCTACTGAAATAATTAGTCGTAAAAAACAGCTCAGAGATTTGCAACATTATCAATGTTGACTTGAAGCAAAGAAGTACATAAAAATCAGACAAAAGACAAATATACAAAACTTACTCAATATCAGCATGAACCAGAATTTGCTGCAGACTTTTATTTTAGAATGATGATGTATTTCCAACTGAAACATTCCAGAGCAGAAGATTTTGATTAAAGTTTAACAAAACAGCTTTGTTTCCAGTGGATTAGTCGTTCATCTTAAGAATAATAATATGCACCAGCAAAATAAACATTGTAAATTTTGGTTTTATGCAGACTTAAATGGTCTTAAATGATGGAAATTACAATCCTATGAAGCACTGAAAATGACAAGTGCATAAAACCTTTTTTTTTTGCACAGGATCAGGAGTGTTTTTATGCACAAATTTCACTTAATGATATGGGTTTAACTAAAGTATTTACAATCAATTAACAACATCAGATCTCACAAGTCTGTCTTTAAAGGTTTATCAATTATTATTAAAAATCATTTTCCTACTGTATATGGACAAAATCAACGGTGTTCTTTTGACTGCTCTTTTGATAAATCATATGACACTGAAGACTGCAGTAATGGGTGCTTAAAACTCAGCTTTGCTATCAGAGGCACTTAAAAATATATTTTAAAAAAATCTGTTTTGAAACTGTAATATTTCTGTAATATTTCTGTAGTAAAAGACTTATTTATTATGCAATAGGCAGTAATGATGGATTTTAGCAAAGTCATTTAGCAAAGTTCAAAACTTCAAACTGTATGGTTACATATTGCTCAGTATATCACAAAATTAAACAGAACAATCTGTGAAGGCTAAAAAAAACAAAAAAAAAAACATATGTAATTAATTTTGTTTTATGAAGTCAATTTTTTGCAAACTTGTTTTTATGTGGTCTATAAAAGCTGGGGTTGCACACTTTGAGACGAGGTATTTGAGGTACGCCTGGTTTGCGGTTTACAGAAAGAAAAAAAAACAAGATTTCTGTGGCACGAATCGAAGGTCTTGAATTCCTGCACAGCAACTTTGTTACTTTCAAAGATGAAACAGCAGAGCCCATTAACTCCCATAAATAGTCAATTTAAATGCCATTTTGTTGTTTGCTTTGCTCTCCAGATGAGACACAGCCAGAGCCACAGTTAAATGGACTCGCGGTGGCCCCGGGGCCCATGACAGTTTCCAATCCACCAACCCCAGAGTCCCCTGGTCCTTCTGCCTGTCCCCTTCTGCCCACCCCTACTACACCACAACCACTCCCGGCCAGCTCTTCGTCTCCCAGCTGTGGCTCTTCAAACCCAGAGCAGGCAGGCACCGGGGCCCCTGGGGCTCCATCAGTCACTTCCAGCAACCCTGAGACCGAAGAGGACAAAGCCAAGAAGCTGCTTTACTGCTCACTGTGCAAAGTGGCCGTCAATTCACTCTCCCAGCTGGAGGCCCACAATAAAGGTGAACATTCATTTAGCGACAGCTCTTCTCAACTCAATAACGTAACATGCTGACTGATTACACAATAAAAAGTCTCCAATGGGTGCTTAGAGGCAGAGAGATTATAGATAATAGTAAATGCTCCCTGTGGATTTTTTTTGTGAGGGATTTACAAGAACTGTGACTTTGAATGATTGTATGATGCTATGATTTTAACCCATTTGCAGATATCACAAAGTCATATGCAGCAACAATATATAGCTTTTCATTACAGAAAAACAACACCATTATAAGGTATAAAGGTAATTGCTTATGTGGTGTCGATAGTTTCTCCTTGGGGACTCTTAACGTGTTTGAAAAGATGGCACCTTTTTTATTTTATACAAAAGGAAAGGCTCTAAATGATGACATTATTATTTAAAATTTTGAATAATTGTCCAATTTTGTATTTGACAGAATAAAACATACTCAAACCCATAACTATATTATCATTAAGAGCATTACTTATATTCAGACTATATGTATTTTACTATAATTTACCATAATAATAATAATAATAATAATATTATAACTTACTTTAATAAACTATATAACAGTTCAGTTCATTTTTGTTTTGGTTGATACTCCATATAGGAGTATCATATTCCTTGTTCTATTAAATATGAAGTTTTCATGTTATGCTGTGCAATTTTTTATTTATTTAAATTGATTTTAGAACACTTTTTTTATCAGTCTGGATTAAAGCCATGTATAAATGTTGCTGAGAAAATGGGGAAAAATGCACTTAACAGGATTTATATAGCCCTTATATAGTTTTTTACTTGAACTTTGCCCTTGACAACTGTTAAATTTGGACCTTCTGGTTGTCTTGCTCAATACCTGCACAAATTACTTCAGAAGACATAATTATTTTAAGAACAGTCTGCAAGATTTATCTTGTTCTGTGAGCAGCAGAAATATGCTTTGCTAGCTCAAGGCAGCTCACAAAGGAACACTAGCAATTACGTCCATCACAGAAAAACCCTTACTTCTAAAACAGACGCCTTCAGAAGCTTTCTCTCACTTATGATTTATACACAACTTTACAGCGCTGCCTGTCCTCTCGGTTTGCCCCAAAGGGGTCCACAAAAATGAACCAAAGTAGATCCGTTTTTGCACTGCACTGCAGCTTGTAGTATTTTGGGGAGTGTTTGATTTCTGCTGGTGTATCGAATGCCTGAGCAGATCTCATTCTGCTCTATTATTCAGTCTGTGTCAACACAAACAACCCTGTTTGAGGAGACGAAGGTGGATGTTGAAGAGACTGCTGCAAAGGCACACGCACAACTCTATTTATTATTGATCTGCTCTTTTATTTAGCATGGAAATCTACAGTCATAGTTTCAGTATGTTTATGCTGTCTAATTAGGGATTCCTCATGTTGAGCTCGTGAATTAAAAAGTCTGCTTTTCCTCAGGCCGAAAATTAATGCCTTTATATAAGAGTATCTGACACTTGTTTATGTGGCAAATTAAAAGGCGCACAATCACACTTTGATATGATGGAAGCCACATGGAAATCATTGCTCTTGGAATATGACCACGTTTTAAAGTAAACATTACAAGTTATGAGTGATATCAGGGCGTTTTTGCGATGAAAATAAATTTATAATCGTGGCCTGGGCTTGGAAAGCTATCTGGAATCAATACAGACCATTCCCTGAATTAAACCAGGCCAAAAATAAAATCATATGTTGTACAGACAACACTTCTAGCTCTGCAGCTGTATGTCCAGACCCAGCTATTGACTGCTGTTTCATCTGCTTATTTGTCAAATGGCATATACAAATGACCATTACACAGTGAAACTAGCAACGCTCATAGTCTGGAACAAATCTGAAGTGTAAATATTGCATAAGAGTACATTTTGAACAGTGCAAAGATCTTTTGAGGTTGTTTCTTGCCTTGTTTCTTCAAACTTAATCTTAAAGGGAGCGTTGACCCAAAAATAACAATTCTGTCATCGTTTACTCACCCTTTACTTGCTTCAAACCTTTATGAGTTTCTTTCTCTGTAACCATTGATTTCCACAGTTTCTACTAAGGAAGTCAATGGTTACAGGTATTCGGCTTTCTACAAAATATCCTCTGTAGTTTTTATCAGAAGAAAGAAATTTATAAAGTTTATAACCATATGAGTTGTGAATAAATAGTGAGTGCATTTACATTGTTGGGTGAACTGTCCCTTTAACGTGACTTATTGGTCAAAGGGAGAAAACGAGGTCTGGTTTTGGTCTGACAAATGGAATTTGTCGACATTCCCAGTGTGGGTTAAAAGCAAAACAAAGACATTAATTCCGGAGCATATGGACATCACGTGTGTTTTTTGTCCATATCTTAGCTGTGTTTTCATTGACGTTGTGAGGCCAGGAACATGACGGCACAACATTTAAAGAGAACCATGTGTAGTGTGGCACCAAACACAGGATATGGAAAATTGATGAGCTTTGTTGTAACGAGGACAGCCAAATTTAACAAATCTCAAAAACTTCAGGAATTTGGTTTTGAAATCGAAAGCCAGACAGATGCCTTGATTTAAAAACTATCCTGTACAATAATGTAACCTGAATGAAAAAAAAAGGATATGATTCACAAATGTGAAACATTTCAATAAAAGAATGGTGTGACTGCTTATTATACACATGGACAGGAATAAGACTCATTCCGGACACAAGCAGCTGCAGTCAAAGAAAGATTCTAGAGACCTCTTGTGGTCACATCTGGATGTCACAATGCTGTCTTTATTTTATGTTGTTTTTATTCTATTAATTTGATCCATCTTTTATTACTGCATAATAACATTATACTATTCATGATGTGTAATATTCTCTTTTTTGCATTAGAACTTAAAAAGTGACTGTAAAGACATTTGTAATTTAAAATATTTGTTTTCTGTTTATGTTCTGTTCATTAATCATAATAATAATAAAAAAATTAACATTATACTGACCCCAAACCTATACTTCACAATATATGCATTTACATAAGTTTACATAAAATGTATCTGCACTCCTCAGGCACTAAACACAAAACCATTCTGGAGGCCCGCAGTGGACTGGGCCCCATTAAGGCGTACCCACGATTAGGTCCAAAGCCCAGCGGGGAGCAGGGAGGCGGAGCCACAGACCCCGATACTCAGGAACGCACCTTCCACTGTGAGATCTGCAACGTGCGGGTCAACTCAGAACTGCAGCTCAAACAGGTGAGCAACATCTGTGAGCTCATCAGGTTGTTCACGGTTCCCAAGAGACCAATATTAATTTTTGTTTTATACATACATACTTCAATTTCGTATACTCGGTTTGATTGCAGCACATATCAAGTCGAAGGCATCGGGACGGAGTTGCAGGAAAGCCAAACCCTCTCCTGAGCCGACATAAGAAGCACAGGGGAGCTGACCTTGCGGTAGGTCCTAACCAACACTACAGTAGTCCAAATCCTTTCATGCACTGAAAGATATGAATGTCATGGTATCAATGGGTAATAAAGTGTTTCTCTTCATACAGGATCTCACCAAAGCATTAGGCGCCGGCCTCCTGCCAAGTCCCCTAGCTGTTGCTGCGGCGATGGCAGCAGCCGCCTCCTCCAATCCACTGGCTCTCAGAGCAGCAGCTCCCGCCCCCCATCCGCATCATCACCTCCTACCAGCTCCACATCTCAGCCATGCCATCTTAAGACCAGCTCCAGGGCCCATTCGCACCTCACACGGGCCAATCCTGTTCTCACCGTACTGACTCCGCCCTCACCCCCCTTAGCCAATCACAGCCAGTCTGGAGCCTCACCTCCTAAAGCACACTGTGAAGACGATGAAAAAAAATAGTGAAACACCACAGCAACGACAAGAATCGGCTCATCAACAATAATGTCAATCATCAAATCAAGCAGAAGGGGGCGCAAATTGAGAGAAACCAAGAAGGAGGGTGTGACTTGCGTTCCAACCCTCTTTCCATCACCCTTAACTGCCTCCTCCATCTCTGTGCGTTCGTTTGGGTCGAGTGATTTGTTCATCGGTGGATGAATGGACAAATGGAAGGACTGCTGGAATCAAGCAATATTGTATGCTGAGTGCATCTGACGTCCTTGTTCCTTCCCACTATTTATACTCATACTGTGAGGTAGCAGCAGTCCTGTCGTAGCCAGACATGCTGGATTGAGTTAGGAAACTTTCTAGAGACCCCAAAAAACACACGGTTAAATGTTTCTGTACCTGTTGTTCTGAATCAATGCACCCTCAACCCTATGCACCTTGAGAAACCGTGTTACATCAGTAAGCTTCTCGTAGTATTTGCTGTATTCAATGTGTCCTGTCTGGTTTTGGCATCTCTGCAAGAAGAAATGGCCACAATTTCCATTGCAGTTCCATCGTGTCAAGACTTAGAGGAGGGGATTGTGGGAAAGATGCCTGAATCTTTCCGAATGCTGGCTCGCATTGAGTATGAGAAGCTCAGATGGTGTTGTCGTAAAGCTGACTTCACACAGTAGCATCTCTCTGGAGAAATGTAAAGATGCAGAAGAAATACTCAAGATCGCTTTTAAATCCGTTAACACAAGGAGCGGCTGTCTGAAAACCCCCAGACCCCCGTCTTAGATCTTAGAAAAATCAGTAGACGTCTATTTATTCTATTGTGTAGCTTAGTTTAGTCCAGTACATCCAAGCTGGCTGACTTCTGAAATTTTTCTGAAGTGAAATATGTACGTAGAGGATGATGTAACTGCTGGTAGATGCTGAAATAAGATGGACAGGTACCTTGATTCTCAGAGAAAGGCAACAAACCTAAGCACACACTTGGACTTACAGTATATACAGGCTCCTCTGTTCATTCTATCTCTGTATGTTCGGTGGACATTATGCAACCCCAAGCAATACGCCTCTTCCCCCTTCTGTCCAACTTCTGCGTTCAGTCTCACAAAACGCCTGCATCCTGACAAAAAACTGACACCGCAGGTCAGCTACTCCAGCGGACACATAAGAGAGAAATGACGAAAGCGAAGACGCAGAGGAGGTCAGAGGACATGACTGTGCAATCTCCCCTTTTTTGGTATGAACTTCTTGTCTTGAATCTAAAGCCATGCAATGCATATTATTATTTTTGTTTTTTTATTATGATCAACGGTTGTTTTTTGTTTGTTTTCATAGCACACCGTTTTGTTGAACAAATATTGTTGTGGAAATTCTGACGAAAAAAGAAAAATGAGAACAAAATGAAAAAACAGGAATATTTTTCTATGGAAGATTGAAAACCTGCACTCGGGTGGGATTGAAATGCGACCTATATGTTGTGGAAAATACATCTGGAGGAAGCGAAGTTCACAAATGGATAAACATCCAACTAAGGCCTGCCGTGTTGGTGGTCTTCCATTGACTAGCAAAGTGCGACGATGTCTTACTGTTGTTTGGATATTGCAATGCAATAAGCAATTGAATTATGTCATTTGTTGTAAAAGAGCATTTATAAATGGTTCTGTATGGCTGCTAATAGGCCTCCATGTTCTTCCACAGAGAAACAGTAAATTAGCCTTTTCAGTACAAAAATCTGGTAGTTTAAAAGCAAGAAAGGGACACCCACGGGGACAGACCCTTCATATTAAAGGGTCTTCTCTCATCTCGGAGTGAGGGACAGGGTATATCTGAACGCAAACAATGTGTAGTCAGCCATAGCCTTTGCGTATGTAGCTTAGTTCACATTTTTGTTTGTTTGTGGCATTGTTTGCATTGTGTGGGAAATGTCATGGTAATGTCATCACTTCGTGCTAACCGTTGTTAGCATCCACCATTGTGCTTTGATGGAACTTTACCTCTATTTCTCATTAGTTATCAAGGCACTAGTAAGGGTGCTGTATTTTCATGTCAGTGTGTATCGTGTCGTGTCATGTGCATATAGCGTTCAATACTTATGATGAGAAGAATCTGCCTTGAAGGGATAGTTTTTACCATAAAAACAGAAAACTTCTGTCATTTGCTCACTCTCTGTGTCATTACAAAGCTTTATGCTGCTATTACACAGGAGAGCTTTATGAAAATAAAATAAATCACAGTACAACAAAAGCTTACAGCTGTGGTTTTCAACCATGGACTTCACAAAATGATGAAAGATACAGATGTACAACATATCAAACTGACATCATATTGCTGAGTTTATGTACTACAGTTAAGTACTAGAGGTACATATAAATTTATAAGAGACACTTTCATGGCAATTTTTGAGGATTGGTGGCTAATTTACACAGATTAGCAAATTTCTGTTAGATCTGGTTATGGCTGTAGCTTCATGCATCTTACCTTCAAAAAGAAAATATTACATTTTAATAAAACAATAATCCTGCAAAACTCCACCGTCATGGGTAATATTTTTTTCTGCCCAAATTTAGCTGTTAAATGTTTAAAAACAAGTCAAATAATTATTCAACATAAACATATGATCTCAAAGCTTATAATAGATCTTTCTTTAACCTTAACCGTCACCTTCCTACAAGCTTTTTAGTTTTTCTTTTTCAGTACATTACAGTACAGTACATTAAAAAAATGTTTTGTCTAAACTAGGCATGGGCCAGTATAAGATTCTGAAGGCTATGATAACCTTGGATAAAAATATGCCGGTTTCACAGTATTGTGATTACTGCTCTAAAATATGTGCTTTTTAAATGTCAGGGTAAAAAACAACCACTTTTTACCCCCATTTAACACAATATATTTTATTTTAAGAAACATTTTCAATATTTTGGAACAGTAAACATGTCAGCCTAAATAATTAAAATCTTCATTAGTTTCAAAAACACAGATTTCTTTACAACTTGAAAAGGCATCTTTGGATATCTAGCTTTTCTTTGGATATAAAGTAAGTCTCTGCACTGTTCAGGTCTAAAGCATGCTTGGATGTTGGTTTATAAGTGATTTGTTTTTCAAATATTTCCTGAATCGTGGGCTGACCAGTAGCTTTTGATGTGAAGGCTCCATTTCTTCTGGAGATACTGCTGCCCTAAAAAACTAAATTAAATAGTCATAAAAAACACATAAAAAAACAAAACGTACAAATACCTTAGGAACGGTATCAAAGAAAAAAAAATTTGCGGTTCTAAAACCGTGACTTTTCCAAACCGCGGTAAACTTTGAAACTGGTTATCGTCCCGTGGCTAGTCTAAACTGGAACATATCTATATATAATATGCATATATCACATCAGGGGTTAAATGGTTTAAGGGTCTACAATATAAAAAATATATATTTTCATATGGGGAACCTGACTATTGCACTATTGTTTAATCCAAAAAGGGGACTTAATGTTAAAAAAGGTTAGTTCACTTCATCCAACAAATAGGCACCAAGCATTAAAAAGTGCTATGAAGTGTCTAAAAAACTAACATTTTTCTTGTATGTCTTTTTCATATCTGAATTTTCTGACCCGAATTGAATGGCTTTTAAAAAAATTAGTAAATTCCATCACCTTCTTTACACTTACTGAGGGGTGAGTAAAAAATGACAAGAGTTTACATTTTTTAGGTGACCTATACCTTTAAACTGCCCATTTGCAATCAGCTGTTTCTATCCCAAACCTAAATATCAAAACAATCAGTGGACAGTGAGTTCAGCTGATTTCAGATGAGCGTTTTGGGAGAACAACACTATACGCACTGACACATGCTGTAGTCTGAAACCAGGTGTTCAGCGGCCCATTGGAAACACACGAGGTGATAAAGCAATCACAGTCCACAGTCCCATCCGTCAGCACTGTAAAGACCATGTTCATCCTGTAGTCAGAGCAATGTCATCACTGTACAGAATTGTCTTTGGTAGATTTACTCAACCTTTCAGGGCAGGTGTAATGTTAGTTGGTGAAGTCTATTTTAGCCTTAGCCTTATTCCACAACAGGGCTCTCCAGGAGCAGACGCGCACGGAGAAGCTTTGGTCAAACCTCGTCTTGCCAATAAAGTTATTTTTCAACTAAATTGTCAGATGGGAAAACAGTATGTGTGATGGAACGTAGCAATATTCAACTCATACTGGCTACTCTTGTTTATTGCAATAAGGAAATCAACCAATAGATGCATATGTGAGTAAAATATTATAGATGTAATTTAAATCAAACTGAAAAATTATGGAAATACCTGGTATCGGAGAAACTTGAAGTTACCACGGGGAAAAAAAAAAGAGGGGGGGAAAATCAATGTCTATAAATCAATAAAGAATATTAAAACTCATGTCACGCTTCTTTTTTCATTAAATGTTCTAATTATAGTTCAAGGTTAAACTTACAATTATTTAAAACATGAAGACATACATATATATTTTTAAAAATCCTGTCATTTTTGACTGTCCTCTGAGATTGAATATGTAGTCAGAAAAATGTAGTTATACTTTAGCGAATCTTTTGAACCTGAATTTAGAAAATTTTAGTGAAAGCATTTATAGAACACATTGTAAATTATACCGTTTAGAAATATAGTTTGCAATGAGTACAAACTTAATTTAACTAAATAAAACAACAACATAAATGTTAGCTGTGGTTGCCAGAATAATGTACAAATACATTCATTCATACATTTTCCTTCGGCTTAGTCCTTTATTTATCAGGGGTCGGCACAGCGGAATGAACCGCCAACTATTCCAGCATATGTTTTACGCAGCGGATGCCAATTTAGTTAATCCAATTCACCTATAGCGCATGTCTTTGGACTGTGGGGGAAACTGGAGCACCCAGAGGAAACCCACGCCAAAAAGGAGAGAACATGCAAACTCCACAAAGAAATACCAACTGGCCTCGAACCAGTGATCTTCTTGCTGTGAGGTGACAGTTCTAAATACTGAGCCAAAAAATACTGAGCCTAAATACTGAGCCAAAAAAATACACTAGATCCAAAAACATTTATAGAGCTGCAAAATGTAAGACAGCAATTTATATAAAGAAAACAACTAATACTGCAAACCTCAACATATAAAATCAACAGCCACAACACAGGACAGGTGGTGAAGACAAGGGCACACAGTTAATTAGTATTAACTGTATGTGTAGTAATTAGGTGTTCAATAACTACCCATTTTGCATTGCCTGTATGGTATTGAATATGACTCTCAAAGTTCTGATAGCCATTGACTTACATTTTAAATTATATATTACCAAGAGCCACAATTGTTTGCTAAAAATCTTCAATAATCTACCGAAGAAAAGGCTCATCTACTGTACAGCTTGGATGGCCTATGGGTGAGTAAATCAACAGGAAATGTTCATATTTGAGAACCATTATAATGCACTGTAAACAACATGGACAAGCAATGAACAAAGATTCATAAATATGTCAAGACATTAAATAAATAATTATAAAATAAACACAATATAACCTGTCCGTTCACATAAAAAAAATCTTTTAAATATTAAAATGCTCTATACAGTATGACACAATTTGACATTAAAATTACATGAAATATGAAAGTTTTTTCTCTTATTGGTAATCAATTTCTTAATTACAAGTTTTTTATTGTAGCATTTAAACAGGCTTTTAAAACAAAAATATATAATTATTATTTTTAACCGTGAAATTATTCTTTAGTCTCTGCACTTTTTGTTTGCCGTTTCAATAGCACACTATTTTTCCAGCTCACTAATATGTGTATTCTACTCTGCATCACTAGATGGCGGTCTAGGACTAATTTGTGATTTGCTTCATTGCATCAGGCGTGCCTAAAACAGACCATCACTCTGCAGATGAATCTGTTAATGGTCGCCTACCCTCCTCATTTGTAGCTCTTTAAACATATTTCAGTCCACAGTGTGATGATATTGCCAGACAAACCGCAGGTTAACTGATCCCAAAGCCACTTCTGCCTTTAAAGAGCTGAACTTTGATCCCTGACCTGGTGGATCATTGATTTTATTGGACACATCCTTCAAAATGACTAAATAATATTGTTAGCTTTTTAAAGTTATTTACAGAATTACACCTTTTCTGTTATCTTTTATTACACACTTGCTGAATGTGATCATGTGGACAGATGAATATGCACCATTAAGCTATTTTTAAGTTGATCGTTACTTGTATTATGGTAAATTATGTGTTGAGACACTGCCAATATTAATAAGAGCATCATCCACTGTGCACAATGATTATGCTATTATTAATGCATGATGTAAATTAAATATCACAACAACAATAAACTTCAAGGACTTAAAAAACCAAACAACAAATTAAAAAACAAATTAAAAACAAACAAGCTTCCAAAAAGTGCTTACAAAATATTTTTTAATGCTTCAGGCATTGAACAAGCAACTGACAATAAAAGATGAATTTTAATTTTAATTTTTTTTTTGTTGTTGTTTTGTTGTACCATTCTGTACTGCAATGTCAATGTGTCATGCAAAGAAAATATATATTCATGTAGCAGATCTATAGTCTTCAGTATTAATAAGCTTAGAACTATCAAAACTGTGTCATTTCGATGACCTCATCTGTCGACATGATGCAGGTAAATTGCAGAGCTTGTGCAAATACATAATCTCTCTGATCAGATACTTTTTAATGCTGTTTTCTTCCCTCTGTAATTGTTCTAGCACGTTTATTTTGCCATTAGATGAAAGAACATGGCATACGTTTACTTTTTTTATTAAAATGCTGTATAGCCTAAATGTTTATTATCAATATATTCCAGCAAATGTATTTCAAAACTTATGAAATACAACTTATGAAATAGAAATTGCAGGCAGTGAAATCACAGTAAATCAAACAAAAAAGGGTTTCTGAATTCTGCAGCCCCTTTTAATGGGATTACTAACTGACAGATTTTTCCAGATGCTGGAGTGTAAAATCATGTCATCATGTTCTGTCATCATAAGCTTTTTATTTTACTTGTAACTACATGTTTATACCTCACAATTCCGATTTGTTTTCTTCTTAGATCTGTGATACAAACTCACATTTGCTAGAATTGCATGCAACAGTATATAATTGTAACTGGAAGACAAAAATTCAGAATTAAGAGAAAAACTGGCAGATATCATCCTGCAATTCTGACTTATTCAAGAGAACTGTGAGATACTGCACGTATGTACTCCTAACTGCGAGGGAGGCATCCAATTCTGAGAAAAGAAAAGATACGTTTATACCTCACAATTCAAAAGGTCACTCGTTAGGTTAATTTGATTCAACTTTAAAATTGAAGGCAACCATGTAATTTTTCAACAGACTGAGAGAAAAAAATTAGCTATGTGAAATTGTTACACAACTCCTATTAAAAATGTGCATTTCATAACAGTTCTGAGATGTTCTCGAACATGAAGCAGACAACTGCAAGAAAAATAAAAGATCAGAATATTCAGTCACTCAAGCTTCTAGTATACTTTTATTGTTAACACTGTACAATATAATTCCAGATAAGATCATGTTAGATTAATAATTTACATTTAATACAGTATTTATTCATCTTTGCTAACGTTCATAAAAATAAAGTTGTTCATTGTTAGATCATGTTAACTCACAGTGCACAACTTTTGATTTTAATAATGCATTAGTAAATGTTGATTATTAATAAATGCTGAGCAAAAATGGTTCATACTTAATGCTAGCTAATGTATTTACTAACATGAATTATTACACGGCTGTCTGGAACACTTGATTCTGATTGGTCAGTTGCAACATTTCAAGGTATGTTATTCCCAGATAACAACTGCTGAAACAAATAACACAGGCTCGTCCAGGTACTTGAAGTCAGTGAATACATTCACATTCATATATACAGTATGCTTGGCTGTTTGGCTCCATCTTGTGACTGAATAACACAAGGCATGTCACTTGTATAGTTTTGAATGGGCAAAAGTGTAACATCAATATGGCAAATGAAGCCCTGCCTTTAAATACAGGAGCCAGTCATCGATCGCTATAGACTGATGATTCTCCACGGGAGAAGGCTCGGACCAGACGTGTGCTTTTATGACAGTTTCTTCAGTTGCTATGAGCTCTCGGGGGTCAGCAAATGCACTGAAATCTCAGCAAATACTTGAGAAATATATCCACATAAAGCTTATAAACACTTGAAAACAAATGTTTGTTTTTTTTGGTTTTGTACATGTGTGAAACAAATGCAAGGTACAGTCAATCCCATCCAATGCACATCGTGACAGCTACTCGAACGGCCACAAACTTGTAAACAAAGAGGTCGCTAACATTTTGGGAGAAGATTTGCCATTAAGATTTAGTTTGGATTTACTTCAGAATACTAGCTCGATCGGACGAGGCATTATTCAGAGAATGATAATGTGTAACACGACCATAAATGAGGTTGGTAAATCTTGTACCCTTCGAGTGAGCATGTGCATTAGCTTGGGCATCCTGAAAAAATGCAGATTTTGTTTGATTCAAACCTTTAGAAACAAAACTTAAGAGACAACTGGCGTTTAACTTTTTTGGTGATTCATTCATTTATTAATTTTCCTTCGGCTTACTTCCTTTTTTATCAGGGATTGCCACAGTGGAATGAACTGCCATTATTGATGATTCCATATATGATATTTAATCATAAGCTTATCAAACAGATAATTTGATGTTTACCCATTCAAACAGAATGCCTGATTCAAAGGTGATTCAAAGATGGCCGCCAAGTGATTGCATTTAATTAAATACTTAAACTATTACAGCTCAGAACAATGTTTTGTGCCTAATTTTTATGTTTTGTGGTAAGTAGTCATGTAATAAGGGGGTTTACGTACATCCAGAGGGTTGTACTTTATCCCTTACTTAACTAATGGAACCTTATTGTAAACCCTTTGTGACCCTTTTATAACTATAAATAACAGAAAATTCAAGAGTATTCATTTTCCCCCTTTTGACATTCAAATAATTTGTCCCTAAACTTTTAGTTTAGCATTATTGTAAAATTGAGGAAAAACAACAACTGTGCATGGAAATCTGAGCATTATCAGATCTCTAATCTTCTCCATAACACTTGAGAGTGGGACGCAGCACAGCTGAAATACACCTACTGGATTATAGATGATGGTTGAATGGAAGAGAGGACGTGGCAGACGCACATCTCAAAAGGACAAGGTGTCAGAGTTTGAAAGGTTTACGCGTTGCGCTTTGCAAATGGAGAACTCCATTAGCTGAAATATGTGCCTGTGCTTTTACCAAAGATTTTAGCACCATCCTAACAGGTCTTATGGGCATAATTACACAGCAAACAACACATTTGTTCAACAACAGCAAATCAGGAGGACATCCAGAGAAGGCAGAAAGAAAACAGGGCAGAGTGATTAATGTGCTATTACAGACTTGACACCTACGAAATATGATGATCCTGACAACAAAACTAAACACAACAGTGACAGCGCTGAACCTGATGAGTTCTTTATGTATGCTTTGAGATTATTCATGAACATAAGGAATAATGAAAATTGAATTCTTTCCTTATGATAATGTCACAAGGAGGGGATTTAATTAGTTTCTTTTCTAAGATCATTACACATTCAACAACTAACAGGAAATTGAGTCCTCACTGTGCACCACTGTAAAAGGCTTAAATTGATTTTATGTCTTACTATGGTCCACTGTGGCCCTTGATTAAAAGTAAAACCCAAAGTGCAGTACTGAGAAAAGTATAGAGAAATTAAGGCCATGTAGACACTAAAATTTACTAAAATTGACCTTTTAGTGCTTCAGTGCTTCCTGTTCTATACACACACAGTAAGCTAACTTACAGGAGTGACAACTTTCAACATTCAATGAACTACTCAACAAGCCAATTAACTGTGTGTATTGAGCAGAACTCAACATAACATATTTTAATGCACCTCAAAGATTGTATTTCTTCTGTATGCACTCAATAATTACCAAGTGTGCAGAGCAAGAAATCACAGGAAAAGGAATGGGTCTACCTATTTGTGTTGCCAGATCCTACTAGAAAAAAGGCTAACATCTAACATTTTTCTAACATCTTATCCTACCTTCACGATTTCATGTAACTCATGTCACCCATTTCATATATCACTCTGTTGTATTAGAGTGACTTATTATTTTTAAAACCTGTTCTTTAATAGCTACTTTCTCTGCAAAGTTTACATAATCATGAATGCTTCATATTGAAACCTAAAACCACTAATCATTATTTAACAAATATTTAATATGAGCGAACTGGATAGTAATGCTTCAGGATTGACAGACACATTTAGGTGAGTAAATTCCTTAAATTGTTCAGTGTTTGCAGCCTACAGAACACAACAAAACTGGATGGTTGGCAACGTGGTAACTGACTGCGAGTATGTTTGGTATTTGCAATTTTTTGGCCAATTTATTATTACAACAACAATCCTGCCAAAAGATGTGTCATGGTTTGTGCGTGCCTGCAATGTTGCCATGTCCACTTACTAAACGCATATGTGGGCTTGTTCTTTAGGCTCATATATCGATCATGTTTGTTAGAGTTATTAAAGTGATCAGCTGCAGATAGCGATATGTTGATATACCTTTTTTATTAATAAAGATCTGGAAACACGAACGAGTCACCTCTGTATCACTCTTTTCTTGCTTTATGCAGTTGATTAATTGATGTGCGTTAAAACACATCACTAACCATTTGTTGTTCAGCCTTATTAAGTACAAACTGTTCCATTATTCCATGATTTAAAATTTTGGGGGACTTCAGGAGTAGATTTATTTACATTTTCTGTATTGTGAATATTTAAAAAAAATAAATGCACACATACACATATATTCTAAATTGAATGAATGTGACATTTAATATTACTTTTTTTTATTAGGGCAATGAATAAATAATGAATAACCTGTATTGTGTCAACATATTTAATGAATATTTTATGTATGAGTACTTTTTTTAAATTTATAATCTGATTATATAATCCAAACTGCATGTAATCAGTTACTTCGCACCTCTGCTTGTGCTCAAATGTTTCTTGTATTAAACATGCAGTTGTTCTCAAACCACCTCAATACCAACATATTGATTTTCCCTTAACCCACAGCTCTCATCATCCCCATAGAGATGTGTTTTCCTCTGCTATGATGCTGTTTGCTTCATCCCTGTAAAAGAGAGCCTGGCTTTATGAACCCCATCCAATCCCAGCAGTGGCATCAAACATGTAGAGCGAATGCTGGAGGCTGCACTTCTCTGGAGCTTTCAACCTCTCGGTTTGACACCCATCCGAGTGAGAGAGAAACAATACTGAGATACCTCGCGTCCCGGAGGGGGTCGAGGGTGTTCTGATGGCTGTTTGAAAGGACATTTGACAGCATTTTTTTCCCCCCAGTCACGATTATTTTGGATGCTACCTCAAACACCAATTTGGATCATGTTTGTAACTTGCTTGCAGACAGACTTCAAAGGAAAACAAACAATGATAATTGGAGAGGGTGTAATTTGTTATATAATGAAAAGCAAAAAGGTTCATTATGTAATAACAACTCTAATCATCTAAATGAATTAATATCATAGACTTGCGCTGCCTCGAGTGGCCACTGCATGAGGGTCATATAAAAATGATAAACACAAATGTAGGTTCGTGATTAAACAGATACACAAGGGGTTGCAGCTCTTCATGTAAACTCGTCTGAGTACATTTTTGAATGACTTGAAAAGAAAAATTTGAAGTGTAAAAAAAAATTAAAAAGAATAATTAAATCTGCAGCATCTAACTTTTCCTGTTCCAAAATAACCAAATTTATTTAATTAGCTAATACATAATGAATATCTCCCGAACTATAGTACTGTCTTCTCCTGAATTACTCTGATGAGCCTATAAAAGTTTTCTAATTAGACTACAATATCAAAATCAAACATCTGCACAAATAACACATTTTTAAATCCAGTGAAGTCTAAAGCAATTTTGCCAACTGAAATCTTAAGTTTTACATACAAGTTACACATACAAGAAACATACAAGAAACTGCCACCACATTGCTCTGATTGGCTCATTAACATTTTAAATGCAACACAGGCTCATTGGAACTATTTGTTTCAGCATACATTTTTTTAAAACTACAAAAGCATACTTCAACTTAAGTTTGACTACAGTTTTAGGATGCTACAGGGCAGTAAAAGGCCAACAATTTAGTTCCTTTTCACACTAATGATATTTACAGTTACATATTATTGACGATTAAAGCAGTATTTTCATGCAGTTTCATGCACAACAAAATACCTTAACTTAACAGCGTCTATACTTTATAATTGAATATATTTGCCTGCGATCACCTAGCTATTTCTATATGTAACTTTTCTGTTCTGGTAAGTTTGCTTGGTAGCTCATTTATTACAGTTAGGGATGCTTATTTCGGTTAATTTTGCCAACCGACAACCGCCACTCGTTAACCGAATATTAACTGTTAACTGGCCAGATTAATAATAAATAATTTAATTTAAAAAATAAAAAGTAATTGTATTACACATTAAATATCGAATTTTAAAATACTGATTTATTTTAACATGCGAACAGCAGCATACAGATCATAACAGAACATATTCACGCACATGCAATATTTCCAACAGCATAGAAAAAAAGAAGAAACTAAATAAAAAGAATAAAATAAATAGGCCTGCCCTGTCACACTTGATGCGGGACATGATGGAACAGGAACACGGGATTAACAATAAGACGGATTTATTTAACAAACACTTACAAGATACAGGCACTGGATGAGACAGGACACGCAGACAGGACATCGACGTAGAAACAAGACAATACCGGACAACGTAGGACACAAACAGAAGGGTATAAATACAAGGGGAGATGATTAAACTAATGAGACACAGGGGATGAACACAGGTGAAACTAATGAACACTGAAAACTGCGGGAAACAGAACAAAGGGATCACATGAAGAGAACAAAAGCACATGGACACAACAGAACACTGGCATGCCCTAGATATTTTTCACTTAAATGAAAAACTTAGATTATAAAACAAAAACACTGACTGAATCCTTTTTAAGTACCGGCATAGGAAGTTTTTTTCCAATCGTGTTTTTTTTTTCTTCTGTCAAATAAAAATATCAGGCTACCTCAAATCGGTCGCTCCACGAAAAACATGCATTTAATTAAGGCTCTGCTGTTATTATTATATCACAAAACCACTGTCAACATTTTTAATAGAAGTCATTAGTTTAAAGATTATGTTTTATGATTATGACTTATTTCCTCCGTCTCAATCGTCTCACTCGCGATTCATGCGTGCACGCGCTGCGTGTGATGAAATGACAATGAACCTTAAGGCTCATATGTTGACTTTTTGTAAAGTACAGGCTACTATAGCATACAACAATTTTGTCGTTTACATATGATATTGCATAAATTTGCATACATTTTTATTAAAATTTTTATTACAGTTTTCTAAGCTGTAAAACGAAAAGGCTCAGTTTGCAGCGAAGTTATCATTATGCAAAAATCAAGAAAACCTTTGGAATTGATTCGTAGATTAGGCTATGTAGGCTATTTTAAACATTTATATTATATAAGAACTATTAATAACTGTAATTTTCCAAATGGAAAAAGGTTGGTTTGTTGGTTTTACACTAAATTATCAAAACTATACCCTATTTGTTGAGTTTATGACGCAGATCCAGGACAGAGGCGATCAGCATCAGCGCTCGTTTGGCATCAACTCGTCTGTGTCAAACTGCAATAATCTTCTTTCATTTTGCTTCTTTGGCAAACGTATTGTAGGCACGTGTGGTTGCACGTGTTACCATACTGCGAGTTAACAAATATGTGTTGCACATCAGGGGCGGATCACACTGAATGCGTCTTTTCGTTCAAAAAACGCAAGGCGCACCACACTGCCTATTTTGTTGACAAGAAAAAGAAGCGCGGAGTGCTTTTTTATGTCACTACTAGGAAACGACTGAATCAGCTGACCTGTATTGTGCTCGGATGTTGCTGTCAACGATGTCATAATTGTAATATTTAATAACATTTTGATATTCAAGATTTGTAAAGTCATACAGCATCCCAAATTACAGTGTTGTATTTGTGATGCACAGCCTTCAGTTTGGAGTCCGGTGTAACACAGTTCCACAAGAGAGATAAAATCAAGGTAAATCGATGTGGTTGCAGTGCACTTGTCTCTTATGTATGCTTTTGAAAATACTATTGGTTGGGTTTAGGGAAGGGGTAAGGTCAGTGGTTTGCTAGATGATCTGTATGACAAGCCCTGCCTTCTCGTGCACTTGTACAAGAAGAATGTGTATCTGAAGTGTACAACAAAACCTACCCTAAGTAACATATTTCATGGGGCCCATGGGAAAAGATTTATTTTTAATAGGTATATTCTAATCTGATTAAAGACATTATGTGAAGTTGTTCTTGGACATTACAAACAAAACAAAAAATGCAAAATGTTGATTTATTCAATACATTTACCAAAGGTCTCAAAACGTTAACATTATTAAAAACCCACATTTTAGTCTTTACCACATTACTGTAGATTATTTGGGAAAGTCAATGTGCCTTTCATTTTTTAAACAACAAGAAAAAAATGGTTTCGATTTAAAGAGGACACTGCTTTCAAACACTGACAGGCACAACATTTTTAGATAGACTAGATCTGAAAGAGGAATGTTTCTTGACCTTTTACCAAAGTCTGAATATAATGGTGCTTTGTACATTGTGTAAATGATGAATTTTAGCAATAAAATTCTTTTATAGGTTTGTGTTTTTGATATTTAGAAGATATGATAGTGCAGTAATATTGCACAATAACAATGTAAACCTGGCCACAAATGTAATATGGATTTTATACAACAATTCAATAAACAAAAAAGTGATATTGAGTGATATTAGACACAATATAGCTTATTTTATAACCTGAAAAACAACTACAAGTGGCATATAACTGATTTTCAATGTACATTATCATACCTATCATATAACTATATAACTTTTGGATGAATCTTTTATCATTGTGGTTCTGTAAAACATAATAATATAAAATATAACACATATCAAGCATCAAACAGGTTAATTATACCATATTAATTCAATTCAATTCATATTAAGTGTTCCTGCAGTTAAATATATTACAGAAAAAATTGTCTGCGGGTAAATTTTGAAAGATTTTAACTAATCACTTTGTAGATGAATATCATTTCAGTTTTACTTTAAGTGTGAATACTCATCTGAAGTAAACCACAGAATAATTCCAAAGCACTGTAAAACATTTGACTGGCTTCTCATGTACAATTTTACTTTAATCTTTGAAAAGATTAAAGTGAAAACTAGAGCCTTGTCTAGAACCTCTTATTGAATCGGTGTAATTTAAATTATTTTCAGAAACTGAACAAATAAAAAAAATGGCATAAATACCACAAATAAAAAAACCCTTTGTTTTGGTTGTTGTGTGTTTGTGTGTGCCACTATTGCACCAAATGTCCACATAAGTATAGCAATAGCAGCAATATTTGCATTTCTGGGGGCATTTTTTGGTTCCAATGAGAAACACTGCTCATAAATCACACCGAATGAAGTAGTTTGAAAATGTAAAAAAGCAAATGGTTTCCTTTCAGTGTTGGATATAGGGGTATGGGTATAGAATATACAGTTTTTTACAGCGTGAAAATCATTATGTTTATGATAAGTGTGTGTGTGTGTGTGTGTGTGTGTGTGTGTGTGTGTGTGTG